>OY735262.1:1364589-1849299 GCA_963457715.1 Argyresthia albistria | reverse complement strand
GTAACGTATTGGTATAAAATAGGGTGGACAATTTTGGTGAGCACTTAGTATTTTTGGGATGAAAAAGTATTTTTTTGGGTGTCACTTTTTAGTCAATTTGATAAGCAGTTTAAACACAAGCCTTTGATAATTACAATGATTGAGTGATTTTACGCAGGAGTTGCAGGTTGAAGACATACCGGTGCTGGCCATTTAAGGCGATCGCACAGGCGCGTCAGCATTGCACGCGCCGCATTTTAGAATTCGTTTTATCAAATCTGAAACCTCACACGATTTACCCGCACTGTACGCGCCGCATTTCGCGATGCTGACACCCTGCGCGATAATAATATCACCTTTAGAGTCAAATCATAGGACGCTGCAATAGAAACAACTACTTAGAAATACCTTCACAGCTAATGTTTCAAAATAATCATCATACTCGTCAATTTGGTTGTTGACATCCTTTTGAGACTTTCGCTGTGTAGAGATTTCTGATTGTGTAGGATGAATTTATGGTTCTGAGGGATGAATACTTACCTAGCTTCCAGCAATCGTCGACCAATCCTCGCGCCCCTAAACTGTCTCCTAACCAGAAGCCCGTAGCCGTATAACAGTTTGTCCACGCCCAGTAACGTGAAGACGTCCACTTTGCCGGATAAGTGGTTCATAGCGTCAACCACAAGCTTGAATTTTGCGCCAAACTGTACAAATAAATGAAATAAATTGGTTATCTTAAGGTACATTACCTATACTTAAAGAAGGTATCGCGTAGGTAGAGCTCTGTCGGCAAATTAGTTTGTGGTCACAGTTAGATAGTGTTGATTTCCCGCCATAGATCAGCGTTGGACCATTAGGTAAGTATAGTTAGGCTACGGTGGCTATGGGTATAATTCAAATGATGATGATTATAACCTCTCTCGCATCACTTTCTTCATCCCGACATTGCACGACACACGCATTCAATCCAGCCAAGTTGCGGACTCCACCCTTCTCGTGGTAGCAAGCCAGGCTCATACGTTCAGGCAAGACTTTATCGTGCCAAAACTTGTAACAGTGACTCAATTCGTCTGAGCTTTTGTGGATCTCTGAAAACCGACGGAGATGAGAGACAAAGCTAGGGAAGTGTGATAGAACCAAATAAACTGGACGTGAACTGTAGAATTACCCAAACTATTGCACATAATCTCGTCAGGCAAGAATTCAGTCAGCATAGCCTCTGTGGCCACCTTATCGTCTTCTGGCCTCAGGTCCTGAATTGTCCACGTGGCTCCATCGGCCTCCCATCGCGAGTAGACCCGCGGGCATGACGAGTCCCAGTTGCGGACGAATGGCATCTTCGGATATGCAGGGCCTGAAATTGTGTGGAAGTTATGTAAGGGTAGTATTTAATTGCACATCTAGGTACCAATTAAGTATTACTTATTTGCTCATCAAATATAGCAACTAAAAATCGTTACCTTTAAATTGTTTGTTCATAATTCATAATTTCTTTTTTGCTCACAATTAATTGCAATGACAAAAAGTAAATAATAACCGGCCAAGTGCGAGTCGGACTCGCGCACGAAGGGTTCCGTACCATTATCTATAAAAAACCGCAATAAAAAAAAATTGTATGGGAGCCCCCCCTAAATATTAATTTAATTTTAATTTAAGTAATTATTTATTTTTTAAGTAAATAATATATTCAATATATTGTGAACATTTTAAGCGTCTACCTGCTACCATTATCAATATCGAGCAAAAATTAGCAAAAAAATAACGTTTGTTGTATGGGAGCCCCCCTTAATATTAAATTTCTTTTGATTTTTTGTATTTGTTGTTATAGCGGCAACAGACAACTGTCTAGCTACCACGGTTCATGAGATACAGACAGCCTGATGACAGACAGACGGACGGACGGACGGACAGACAGCGAGGTCTCAGTAATAGGGTCCCGTTTGGCACCCTTCGGGTACGGAACCCTAAAAACAGTGTACAAAGGCGAGCTTATCTCTAAAAAGAGATTGTTGTTGGATAGGGGTTGGTCTTTGTAGTTATTTTATTATTAATACCACAGATACTATAATTATTAAACTAATATTAATACCTACGCCTTTAGTACCAAGAGACTAAGTACTTAGGTAGGTTTATTAGTAAGTAGGTACATAGCTAGGTTAGGTATGTCACAATTACTATCTCGTAGTTTGTTAATACTGCACTTAATTCACCTGACACAAGACACAACTACGAGTACGACTTACAAAACAAACATACATGTTTGTTATTTAATCCGGTAGGTACCTAGCTATTATAAGATTGAATTACAGCACTGCACTTCAGTGTTATAGCAACATAGGTAAGTAATCTCCACGTGTTGCAGACGAAATCTCGGTCGATTAAGTACGACAATTTCGACAGGTTAAACATTGACGAAATTATTTGTTCTTTGCGAGATAACTCTAGCTAGAGTAACTCACATAGACTAGACGGTTAGCACAACTAAACACTTCCAGAGATAAAATATAACTGACTTGCATTTGCATTCTCTTGAGCTGTTTCTGTGAAGATTGTACGAATAAGCTAGATAATGATTACTAGATCAACATGAGTCACGTTATATATTTTTCGACCTTATCTCTGAACAATAGGGCTTAAAAGCTAAGTGAGTTTTAGTTAGAGTCTAGCTAGACAAAGAATACTTACATGATATTTAGCTTTACATAACCGGTAACAACTCAAGGTTGTCTACCGACTTATGAGGAAGTATCGACTTGTTTAAATATAAGTAGCTATTACGTAGATAGGTACTTCCAGGTTATTAATGGCTGCGAAATCTTAGAATACCTAAAGTGACCGTCAATAGAATTTGTGGACTATGTAAACAAAGCGCCATGTTGTCTTTATCTTTTCCGTAATTACCTGGTGATTATTGAATATTTCATGATGAAATACAGCGAATAATAAGTATGCACTAGTTTATGTAGTCTATTGATTTGTAAGTAATAATTATATGTATTGTACACATTGGGTCTACTCGCTGCTCAGCAATCCACCTGTCTCATCTCATCCCTATTTGGTTTGCTGGAAAAAATCTCTTATTAGAGATAAGTTCGCCTTTGTACACGTTTTCTAAGTTTTTTACTGTCCTATGTAACTGTTTGTGTGTAGAAATTATGAAATTATGAATTATGAATAACAGTCAAGACTTGATGCTACATAAGTTGTATCTAATAATGTCCAGTGAGACTCCGTGACAGACCTTGAGAAAACGGTTTGTTTACATAAGCCACAATTTCTATTGACGGCGACTTTAGTTCACAGTCGGCGATCAGAACTCTCGATTTATCATATCCATTCACATCACAAACCATTTCAGGTTTTCACGCGTTCGTTTGACTTTTAACCGAATGCGATAACTTCAGACGAAAGCAACTGCAATTTTAATTTGAATGGAACCGGGATCAAGAGATTAGAATTGAGCTGTTTGTAGTAAAATAACAGATGTTTGGAAGCCCTAGTAACTACCTACTTATATATTTTAAATGTAATTTAATATTTCATCATTACTCTATACTTACTCTATTTCTCGTGCAATTAAATTGAAACTAGGTACCTAGGTACTTACCTCCCGGTGCGGAGCGGTCGGCGGTTATAAAACGGAATAGGTACTTTATCTACAATAGCTTTGCAGTGTGCAAAGTACCTACCTGTACAAGCTACGAAGATAGCAAAACACAACACAAGACATCAATCAGTTTATTTTATTTCGAGGCCAGCAAGATTAATCAATTTCGTGTTTAATCGTCTCATAAGAACATAGGCCGAACAAACTTAAAACTATTAGAGATGTCTCATAATTTCTTTATTGCACACAGAAAAATTACAAAAGGATAAAAATACTAACATAGTAAAGGTGTACAAAGTCGAGCTAGTAAGAGATCTCTACCAGCAAACCGGTTACGGATGAGACAGGACAGACAGAGATGTCTCATAATTTCTTTTCATAATTTCTTTATTACACACAATTAATTGCAAGGACAAAAAGTAAATAAAAACAGTGTACAAAGGCGACCTTATCTCTAAAAAGAGATATCTTCCAGCAAACCAAGTTCTGATGAGAGAGTTTGATATATCAGCAGGGGTAGACCTTGTCTCTTTATTTAGTCACTTCTACATTAATAAATCATCATTAAATTGTTCTACAAATGGAGATATTATTTTACTGTAAGATAAATAATTTCAGGTACAATTAATTTAATTCGCAGCGGTTAATTAATACATTCTCGCCATATACTTCACCATCCTCCCCCCGTCGCCCGGGAAGTGATACCCCGCTTCCGAGTACTGCTTCATAGAGATCTCAGCCACGGTCTTAAAGCCGGCCTCAGCAGCCAACTTGGAAGAGACCGGCCCTGTGAATACGGTGGCCGTGCCGCGTATGCCGACCGATTCGCAGAGGGGCTCCCTGGAAAGCAGTCAAATTATGTAGCTATTTGTTAATTACATTTGAGATTTTAGTGTCGTCACAGAAGAGATAATAGTACTGTGTCGTGTCTAGTGTGATTTTTCTTAGGAGATCAGGGTAGATATCAGATACAGTCTTCCAACGATCATTTGGCGCATGAATGACGTTTATAGGGGTGGGGGGGGGGCGAAAAGCGTTAGTTCCACCTGTCACCGCAAGCCAAAAGATTGTTGGAAAGCTGTTTATGAAAACTATGCAATAGATCTGAATAGTTATCTACAAATCCACTAGGTTGTTAACATCCTCTTGAGACTTTCGCGGTGTAAGTAGATATTTCTGATTGTCTAGGATAAATTTATGGTTCTGATCTGAGGAATGCTTAGATACTTACCTAGCTTCCAGCAATCGTCGACCAATCCTCGCGCCCCTAAACTGTCTCCTAACCAGAAGCCCGTAGCCGTATAACAGTTTGTCCACGCCCAGTAACGTGAAGACGTCCACTTTGCCTGATATGTGGTTCATAGCTTCAACCACAAGCTTGAATTTTTCGCCAAACTGTATCTATAATAAATAGTTTATCATTAGGTACATTATAAAGAAGATATCGCGAAGAGCCTTGTCGACAAATCAGTTTTTGATCTTTTGATCATTAAAAATTAGGTACTTAGGTATTATACCAGGCAGCCTAACGAGATCTTCTCTAGCGTAGCTTTTTGGCGGCCATACTGCGGTATATATAATATTATCTTTGGTCATAGTGACATGTCACCGTCAAAGTATGAAAGCCGTCATTATGTAGGATACATCGACGACGACGGCGTTATGCTATTGTATAGAATGCCTAGGCATTTTTTTTTTACTCGATAACGGTAAATTATTGGGTGAGTGTTTCATAGTAACAACGGTTAGTGTTGATCTATGATAGTATCTCCCAACACGTAGGTTGATTTACCGGTAACCCTGTAGAGTGACGGAATTACAGTACTTTGCCGTAACATACTCTAGAGTACACGGTGTACACACAGTAGAAATTTTCAGCCGCGCTTTCTCACATTTTTCTTAGACTAGACAGACTCTAACTTAAATGGTCAAAAACTGATCATTTGGCGCACTTTCATGCAAAGAACTGCTATTTCCACCTGTCACCGTAAGCCAAAAGGTCGGGAAAGTTACGTTCTTATTTACCGCCATAGATTAGACCATAGTTATTAGGTTACCGCTAAAGATGAAAAATATCTTCAAACCTCTCCCGCGTCACTTTCTTCATCATCCCGACATTTCACGATACACGCGTTTAGTCCAACCAGGGTGCGCACTCCATCCTTCTCGTGGTAGCAAGCCAGGCTCATACGTTCAGGCAGGACTTTATCGTTCCAAAACTTGTAACACTGACTCAATTCATCTGCGCTTTTGTGGACTTCTGGAAATCCAAAGACAGTTGGTTACCTACAGTAGAGGAGCTGGAGCAAAGAGACGATAGGAAGAAGGGCAAAGAAGAGTAAAGGAGAGGTCAGGGTCAAGGCCACCTAATATCGTCATGAATTTCCGATTCGGGTTGACAGAGACACAGTTGGGGGTTATTATACAGGCTGTTAGAAAAAGGTATAGTCATATTTTATATGGGGCTGTTTGTTAGGAACGTCATTCTGAGCAACTTTCTCTATGAAACCGATTATTGATAAATGTCTTTGGCTTCGTCCAAGTCAGCCAAGTCAGCTGTCTCCCTCCTCTCGTTTTCACGCATGGTAAGGTGGGATGAAAGAGGCGACAGCTCGACTTGGCGCACAGAATTACCCAAACTGCTGCACATGATCTCGTCTGGCAATAATTCAGTCAGAATAGCCTCTGTGGCCACCTTATCGTCTTCTGGCATCAGGTCCTGAATTGTCCACGTGGCTCCATCGGCCTCCCATCGCGAGTAGACCCGCGGGCATGACGCGTCCCAGTTGCGGATGAATGGCATCTTCGGATATGCAGGGCCTGAAATTGTGTGGAATTTATGTTAGGATAGAATTGTTGTCTTTACGTTCGCTCGGTCGCTACGATATGCTCCGTGACCCACGTGATACCAAATATTACTTCACTGCTCATCAAAAACCCTTGTGAACGGGTGGTTCGACAGTCGAACCACCCGGTTTTTTTTCTGGGTGGTTCGACATATCGAATCACCAGGTTTTCGTTTTCCGGGTGGTTCGACAATCGACATAATAACCCTTCATCCCCCGTGGTACTACCAGTGGTCCTACCAGTAGTACCACGGGTACAGCAACTAAAAATCTTTATCTACTTATATCGTTTGTCGTTCGATTGAGGATGGTTTTTGTAGTTCATTTCTTACCTATGTATTCAAAATTATTTACCACCGTTCGTGCATAGATATTTTTAGTAGATGGGTTTATTCATAAGTATAATGTAAAGTTACTATCTTGTATAGTTGGTTAGCACTGCACTTTATACTTATTTCACCTGACACACAAGACTTCTACGAGTACGACTTACAAACACAATGAAAATGTTTCTTATTTAATCAGGTATTATATAATTGCATTGCAGCACTGCACTGCAGAGTTGTAAACATTGTCGAATATTACATAGCTTAGTTATCTTGCACGTGTCATAAATATGAAGAAAATAAAAAGGAACCGCGTCATTTCTGGTTGGAGTTTATCTGAAAGACCAAAGTTGAGATTGGTATTTCGAGATATTTCGATAGGTTATTGAACATTGACGAATACAATGTTTTCCGCGAAATACAACTATAGACTAACTTACCTGATAGACGAGATAAAATAAAACAGACTTGCATATACATTCTCCTGAGCTGTTGCTATGCATATTGTGCAAATTAGCTAATTACTATAAACAAGAGTCACGTTATATTTTTCGACCTTATCACTGAACAAAATAGGGTCCAAAAGTTAAGTCTATAGTTAATTTTTAGGGTTCCGTACCTACCTTAAAAGGAAATAATATACTCAATATATTCTGAACATTTTAAGCGTCTACCTGCTACCATTATCAATATCGAGCAAAAATGAGCAAAAATCACGTTTGTTGTATGGGAGCCCCCCTTAAATTAAATTTCTTTTGATTTTTAGTATTTGTTGTTATAGCGGCAACAGAAATACATCATCTGTGAAAATTTCAACTGTCTAGCTACCACGGTTCATGAGATACAGCCTGGAGACAGACGGACGGACGGACGGACGGACGGACAGACGGACAGCGAAGTCTCAGTAATAGGGTCCCGTTTGGCACCCTTCGGGTACGGAACCCTAAAAAGGAACCCTTATGGGATCACTCCGTTGCCGTTGTCCGTCCGTCCGTCCGTCCGTCCGTCCGTCCGTTCGTCCGTCCGTCTGTCCGTCCGTCCGTCCATCCGTCCGTCTGTCCGTCCGTCCGTCCGTCTGTATGTCCGTGTGTAACGACCTTTTTATCGGGAACGCGTGGAACGTTCAAGTTGAAATTGATATCAATTACTCAAGTCGTTGGTGCTTTAAAGCTGTGAAAAAATCAAGCATCTAGTACGGAGTACATCTCTTCTGTGCTTCTAGGTTAACGCAATCGTACGCTACGACTGATTATGCTGTTAAAATTGTTGGATTTTCATAATAATCGCAATGGAACCAAAACCTTCTTACTTCCCGTAGGCCTACAATCATGTGGCACAAAGCAAGATCTTATGGCACAAGTAAAGAAAAAAATCTGATAACTACAAATTTCTGTCTTTCTTCAAAAATATTCAATTAGGTTTACATGAATGACATCATACTTTAGTTTTTTATGTGGAACCCTAATTACACTTGTACTGCCGTCATAAGGAAAAAGGACGTTTCTACCGAAAGATCAAAACGGAGAAAAAAATTATTTTGTGTTTTTTTTATTAAATCATGTGCTGTGCCTAAGATAAAAGACTAAAATAATATATTTTTTGCACACCTGTAGGTTATAGTATGCTTTATCAGACTGCATATATAAAATTTAATAAAAATAGTATTTTGTATTAAAAACAAATAAATTTCCTTTTTTTCTTAGTAAAAAAAATATGAATAATGATGAAATACTGCATTAAAAGGACGTTTCTGGCTAGATGCGCCCTTTTTACTTAGTTATTTATGAAACGTCTTTTTAACTTATTGATATTGTTTTACTAGCTTCCATATAACTGAATCAAAAAGTCGTTTCTAGCCAGTTACTGCTTTCTATCTTAGTGATAATACCTATCTGGCGCCCATTACGCCCAAAATGGCAACCATATTTTAATAAGCCCTTCTCAATTTTAACTAAAAAAAAAAGTTTTTGCCTATAGACACAGAATGTTAGGGTTATGTAAAACGAGCGATCAATGGAAATCGGTTCAAGTAAAAGCAATTTTTGAAAATCAATTCAGACATATATTTTAGGCAGATAATAGTTACAAAATTCTCATAAATACCTATAAAACCTATACCAGTTATAAACAGAAACTTAATACTTTAACCAAAAAATATCTTTAACTTTATTGTAAGCCTTTGAGATCAATCATATAGGTAATCTGTAGGGCAGTTCTCCTCATGAATCAAAGACTTCTCGCTTTCGTGTCACCTTCCCTTCCCCACCCCTCCAGCCAATTCAGCTCATAATAAGGTAGAATCCCGGAAGGCCTCTTTCCAGGATTCTGCCTTAGTACCTATGTACCAAATCAAGCAGAAAAGTGAAGAAAAAAAAGTGACACGAAAGCGAGAAGTCTTCGACTCATAAGGAGAACTGCCCTTTAATCATGGTAATATAAGTATTATACGTACCTTTAGTAACTTACCTTAATTTCTTAATTTCACAAACCAAAACTAAATTCTTCATTAACGACAATAATCACATGAGATCAGAGATTAACTATATTAATAAACACGGTTTATTCTTAAAGTAAATCAGTAGGGCAGTTCTCCTCATGAGTCAGACTTTCGCTTTCGTGTCACATTCCCTTCCCAACCCCTTCAGCCAATTCAGCTCATACTAAGGAAGAATCCGGGAAGTAGGTATTCCGGGATTCTTCCTTAGTATGAGCTGAATTGGCTGAAGGGGTGGGGAAGGAAAGGTGACACGACAGCGAGAAGTCTTTGACTCATGAGGAGAACTGCCCAGTACAGACTTTTAGGCTTATTTTAATCAGACTTCATGGGTTTGAGTAAGATCAACACAATCGTTGCCAGTGGGTATATTATACCAAAATTGCCTTCTATTTTCTGGCATTAAGGGCGTCAGTTTTTGAATAATTGTTGACTTTCGCTCCTGAGTAATGCCTCTACTGTAATTTTTCGGCTTTGGAGGTGGAATTCCGCACTTGATGTTCTTAATTCTCAGAAAATCCAGTGAAAATTCTTCGTCACCACAGAAATCCGTCTTGTAACGAATTACGTGAGTACCTCTATTGAACTTCACTTCACACATATCATGTAGATATGCGCGAGGAGATGAATGTTGAAGTTTATAAGTTGAAGAACAGTCTTCAAATTGACAAAAATCTTCCACATTCATCACTTTCACTGCGATATCTGTTCTGGTGCTTAGAACTGCTTGGTGGAAATCTTCGAAGTCGTAGAAGCCTTTTTTCTTCTTCATTGCAAGTTCTACTTGCTTGTGAAATTCGTCTGCTGACATAACCGTATGTCCCACCTCCAAATAGTTTAGAGTTATGGATTCAAAACTCACATCTACTGAATTCACGGCATGAAGCAAATATGAGCACAACGTCCATTTTTCGTTCTGCCCTGCACAGTTATCTAACCAGATGACTATATTTTTCAAGTCTCTGTAAGCCAGCAAAAAAGCTCTGAAACAGCTTGTAATATCACCCATTTTGCGGCCTGTTGTCGCTTCATGGCGTCATCCTGTCGAATGAGGGCGCGACTGACTGAACAACACCAGTCCACGTACCCCACTCCCCCCCGCAAAACCAAGAACACTTAGTAAAAAAGACGCTTGTGCCACTTGCGCCTGGTGATTTTTCGTAATACTAAAACAAAAAGGCACATCTACCCCAATGCGTCCTTTTAACTTAGTATAATGCGCTTGGTGATTTTTCGTAATACTACAACAAAAAGGCACATGTAGATTGGGGTAGCCCAATGCGTCCTTTTAACTTAGTATATACAAATATACTAAGTTTAAAGGACGCATTGGGGTAGATATGCCTTTTTCTTGTAGTATTACGAAAAATCACCAGGCACAAGTGCACAAACGTCTTTCTTATTTAGCAATATTAAATTCGCAGCGCAGATGCGGCCTATTTATAAGTACGTTTCATGGGGTTGCGTTAGTTTTAGCCAAATTATAAAAATACTGGTAGATGCGTCTTTTTTCGCTCATTCCGAATATCTATATGACTCAATTTTGGGAAAAATGTTAGATGCGCCCTTTTTTCTTATGACGGCAGTGTAACGCTCTCCAAGTGTGATCGGAACCCTTGGTGCACGAGTACTACTCGCACTTGACCGTTTATTTATAACAAGGACACATTTTGAACTTTTCCTCCCCATATTTCCAATCCTACTTACCTATATGGAATGCAGTTTAGCAGTGTAAGAGGTAACGCTCATTTACACAGACAACGGAATGCAATGATTTATTAAACTGAATTCCGTATAGGTTTAAGTTAAGTTTTTGATCCGTGGCTTCTATCGTGTGTTGCCACAATAATTTCGCCAATGTCACGTGATGAAACCGGCACAACTGGGGATCACGTGGTACAGTTATTAAAACGACTCTAAGCTAAGTTGAGACTATAATCTAATATTGTTAGTAGATATAAATTTGTTTAGTAAGTTTACAGATGATGGATGAGTAAGGGAAAGAAGAAAGTTTAGATTGAGAGGACGAGGGAATTTAGGAGGGAGAATATCGTAGAGTGAAGTATGATTATTAGAGCATTCAAAGAATAAATGATCAGGAGAACCGTCAGCCAGGCCACATTCACATAGGGATGTCCGTATAGGTTTGGAATTATGAAGAAGAAAGTTTTGACATTTGTCCAATGTTATAAAAACCGGCCAAGTGCGAGTCGGACTCGCGCACGAAGGGTTCCGTACCATTATCTATAAAAAACCGCAAAAAAAAAGTATGGGAGCCCCCCCTAAATATTAATTTAATTTTAATTTAATTATTTATTTTTTAAGTAAATAATATACTCAATATATTGTGAACATTTTAAGCGTCTACCTGCTACCATTATCAATATCGAGCAAAAATGAGCAAAAAAAATCACGTTTGTTGTATGGGAGCCCCCCTTAATATTAAATTTCTTTTGATTTTTAGTATTTGTTGTTATAGCGGCAACAGAGATACATCATCTGTAAAAAATTCACCTGTCTAGCTACCACGGTTCATGAGTTACAGCCTGGTGACAGACAGGACGGACGGACGGACGGACGGACAGACGGACAGCGAAGTCTCAGTAATAGGGTCCCGTTTGGCACCCTTCGGGTACGGAACCCTAAAAATGAACTAAGTATAGCTAGTTAAAGAATACGAGATGACCTTTACATAACATACTTACTTCACGATAACAACCGACATAAAATGAAGTACTTTATAGGTACTTATCGACTTACTTAAATATTTACATTTAGATAAGCACTTCCATAAAGTTTTAAAAGGCTGCAAAATATTGAAATAAGTAGTCGTAGTAGTAGTAGTAGTAGTAGTAATAGTCGACTCACAATTTTCAGGCGTTGGCTTCACTCTTGACCGGAATGCAATTACTTACACGAACTGTCATTAGCAACTGTAATTTTAATTAGGAATCGGGATCAAGAATGTAAAATCGAGTTGTTTAAGTTTGGAAGGCCTAGTAACTATTTATTTTAATTTAATTTAATTTAATTTTGTTTTACTACATCGTAATTTCTTTATTGTACTCGCACGACAGTAAAAATAGCTTAACATAGAAAAAATATGTACAAAGGCGAGCTTATCTCTAATAAGAGATTTCTTCCAGCAAACCATGTTGGGTAGGAGACGGAGATGATAGGTAAGGGGAAGAATTGCGCGTACAAAATAAACTCCACAGACTATCAACAAAAATCCACAGCCGTGCTTACAAGTATAAAATTAATAACCGGCCAAGTGCGAGTCGCACTCGTGCACGAAGGGTTTCGTACCATTATCTATAAAAACGGCAAAAAAATCATGTTTCTTGTATGGGAGCCCCCTTTAATATTTATTATAATCTGTTTTTTAGTATTTATTGTTATTGCCGCAACAGAAATACATCATCTGTGAACATTTCAACTGTCTAGCTATCATGGTTCATGAGATACAGCCTGGTAACAGTAGACAGACAGACAGACGGATGGAAAGCGAAGTTTCAGTAATAGGGTCCCGTTTGGCACCCTTCGGTTACGGAACCCAAAAAACAGCATTATGCTCAGACTAAGCATTATGAGTCCCTTACTTGTCAGGTGTGGCCCACCGTGTGTTTAGGTTGAGTTGTGTGTTTGTAATTTGTTGGAGATCATCTCCCCAGTCGAGATCTCGATAGCGCGAGAATCGGGGGCCAGAGGCTTTAGCTTTAGTAGTAAGGCCAGTTTGGCACCATATCTACGGAACCCTATTACGGGTATGCATTCCCCTTTCCCGTAAAAGGTTGAGTCATT
Organism: Argyresthia albistria; assembly: GCA_963457715.1. Taxonomy (NCBI): domain Eukaryota; kingdom Metazoa; phylum Arthropoda; class Insecta; order Lepidoptera; family Argyresthiidae; genus Argyresthia; species Argyresthia albistria. Next base: position 1,836,243 of record OY735262.1, on the reverse strand, counting down.
CGGGTCCTAATTCCAACTGGAATGCGGACACTGAGCGATGGCTCCTGTGATGCTCTTAAACGATTTATCACGACACGCTACGAAATGCGTTTTGTCACGCAGATGTCGACGAGGGGTTGCGACGGACGCTTAGATAATATCAAAGATGTTGATAGAATGTTTCGGATGCGTTTTTCGTGCATGTTGCCGTTGACAGGCGAGTGAGCAACCCGGGATGAAAGTTTCAGGATTCCGTACGCGAAGGGTGCCGAACGGGACCCTATTACTAAGCCTCCGCTGTCCGTCCGTCCGTCCGTCTGCGGGCTGTATCCCACAAATTGCTCAGCCTGACTTTCATTCATCCAGTAGCTGGGTCCAGTATCACTGGATGCCAGCACTGGACAATGGATTGAAACATGTTTACAATGATCCAGAATCTAGGTAGAGAGTTGTCATTTTGACAGAATGTGTATTTTCTGTTGCTGCTACCTACAGTAAACTAATTTGAAAACAAATATTACCTAAGTACATAGAATTTCACAAAATACCAATCTAAAAACTCGGCGGTCAGAATATTTTTCAAGCTTTGAGCGATTACAGGAAAGTTTATAATCCCTATGTAATGCCCGTCCTTAATATCAGTATACAATAAGGATTTTATGGAATTAATGGTCCGAGCCCCTTACAGTTAATTAAAAATGCATTTAGATCTCGACATCTCGCCTTTTGGGATTTGAATACGAAATAAATACGGTTTTCCACTTATTCCTTCTTCGGGATAATTGTTTTGGAATCAGGTCAACGAGTCAATGTGCCCTTCCGAGAATTCATTCAATGTTCATTATTATTTTAACTCTCTTAAAAGCTGTTCCTGAATTAGATGGGTCTTGGGTCTTGGGTTTCTTACTTTCTCAGAATACTGATAGTTCAAGCATTCCATAGGCAAGCTGTTGTTTACAAAACTCAAAGATCCTTTGACTGATTGTGGTAGTTTTTAATCTTTAATCTTTTATCTGTATGAATGATTACAATGCACAAATCTTTTGGTGGGTTTAACTTTTTATTTCGTGATTTGGTTTTTTATAATTTTAGTTACTATGTATCTTCTTAACGCATAAGTTCTTTTGTTGTTGCTCATTCGGAGCTAATTTTTGTCCATCATTTATCCTATTAGTGGGATACCCTAAGGGAGAAGTTAGATTTTAATTGAATGTGTATTTGTCTTCTGTTTGTTTTTGTAATGTAACTTGTCCTGTTTGTAACCCCTGAATAAATAAATATATAAATAGACTACAGGCTTTCCAACGATGACAGGTGGAACTAACGCTTTTACAGGTTCCCTGTAAACGTTATACACGCACCAAAAGATCGTTGGAAATCTGTATGTAAGTATTGTATCTAATTGACATCGCAAATATCACAAAGGTTCTGCCTAACAGCATTTTAACAGTACACCTTGGACACATTAGCTGCCTAAAGTTGCTGCATATCAGCATTACCTATATCCTAATATGAGGCTGATATAACTCTGATTTGGGCACAAATTTGGCAGCACATAGCTGCACAATTGCATTTTAATAGCATATCTACAAGAGCTACACATTGCCTGCCTAACAAGCCACGTGGTATTTATAACAGTTGATAAGCAGCTTAAGTGGTACTGATATACTTATTTAAACCCATAGCAAAAAGGTAGCCAGCTAAGGATAGACTCACACATAAGTATGTATTTTATAGTTTGTTAAGTAAATTACGTAAACAGTACACAAGTTTACTATGCGAAAGCACAAATAAGACAGTTGGTCAAAGGGCGCTTTTCAGTTATTTTGCATGAAAGCTATCTTCCATATACCTTAATAGCCTCAACAAATAGTATTGCCACTTCGAATTCACCGCTTGCAGCTGCAGTCGCTAAACGCAATCCACTCCCGATACAGTCGCGCTACAGATATACTGCATGATGTATATCTGTCACCGTGAAATTGTGAAAACCGTTAGGTTACAATCTAACGATTTTTAATTGTTCGTGTTAGGTTGACTTAGGTAAGTAAGTACCTACTAAAAAAAAAACAAATGCGTAACCCTGTCGATCTTGTTTACAATTTATAGACAGATTATAATCTAAAGATTTGATTCCGTAAAGCACAAAACAAGCAAAAGAGAACATTCACGGAATTCAAACAAAAACGGAATGACATGACACATTCATTACACACACACCCCCAGCAACATCACGTTCAAACAGCAACGTTACGTTCCGTTCCACGCATTCTAAGTCTAATTGACATTCATCCTATACAAAATTTTACGAAAAACGTTCCGTTTCTCCAGTAAATATTCATAAGTTTAATTAATTCATAATTAATTAAATACTTAACTCCTAGTCTTAAAAAAAGGATAAATGGTTCAAGGTAAACCCCATCAACCCCCTAGTAACCAATTTTACTAAGTATCAACCTGTCAGCAGTCAGTGTTGGAAAGCCAGGCCCCTAAACTCCTTCGCTACATGCCGATTACATAAGATTTAGCCTCCTTAATAGATAATATGGATAGATAGATTTTTATCATATGGTTCATGTAGAAATATCATAGTTCTATTGTACCTGCCTACAGTCACGGTGACTACAACTTTTGCCACTTGGAATTTCCGCCGCTCTTATTTCCTACGTCACAGTGCCTACGATCGTACATCTGCCACGGTGTAACTTGCCGTGCCCTGAACTGTACTTTAAACTCCTCTTTCTATCTGGGTCAAATGTCGATCGCTGTTACAGTTCGAATAAGCAGCATTACTTTACTCAGTCGCTCGCAAATGTCGTTTTTCCGATCCTGAAAACACGGTTGGACCATTAGGTCACGGTCTCCGGAGGGTACTAGACGAGCGAATAAAATGGACTAAAGTCACTAAACTACTAACTACGAAAGCTGTAACTAGGTGTACGTTTTGTGGCACTACCTTTATTTACGTCCCCCTACGTCCGTGGCCTAGCGGCATTCGCACAGGGCCCGTTTCATAAACGTTACAATTGTAAATTTATTATTTTGCACCTACCTCGCTCAGCGAATTAGCCTAGCGATACAGCGAGCGTGGTAATGGTGCCAGCATGTTGGGCACCCTGCCACTCGACGGCGGCGGCGGTGACCTTAAGGATATTTTTTATTTCATTTAATTGTTTTTAGTAGTAAGTTAAGTTTTAAGATGTATTATTGTAAATAAATAAAATAATTAAAAATTGAAATTGTATATTACAGGCTACAAATCTACAAGTTTTGGTTTAATAAAGAATACAACTTACAAGTTCACCATGGTGGAAATTTGTGAAAATTTTAAAATTGTACCTACAATTTTACATTTTTCTCTTTACAGGTGACAATTAACATTTTTGTAGTGAAAACTGTTTTATTGAACACATAATTGTAATAACAAGTTTACATATTTTGTAAATTGCAGTAAGTACCTACAATTCTGACAGTGCCTCAACTAAATAGAAATGTATAAATTTATTATACACAAAAATAAATAAATAAATATTTAACCGGCCGGCTAATATTTTACCGGCTCCGATAAGCGCTGGCAGTCGGCGCTGGCGCTGGTAGCCAGCGTTCTACGTGAATACCTGATGCCCACAATAGGCTAGTTGCCTGTCAAGTCAAAATAGATACTTTTTATGAACTGTCAAAACGGAACTTTTGTTCCTGAGTTCTATGAAATAACAACAGAATGATGTCATGTAAAAGTGCCATCAAATGCTGTCTTTTTTTGCACAAAATTGCCTTTATAAAATATATGTTTGAGCGTGGACTGTAGAATCTTTTTATTAGGGGCTGGACTTCGTGGTGCGATGATAATAAATAAAACGCAGAGCTCGTTGTTTCACTGTATTTCGTTCGGGATTGCCCGATTCCAAGAGAAATGTTACTACATTGAAATATTTTATAATCTACTTTGATGTTGCCATAATTACCTACTAATTGCAACATGCTGCCACCTAGCAAGAACTTAACATAGCAAGTAAATGTAAAAAAATAATAATTTTTAAACATGAAAGTACACAGTCTTATTTTCTAACAAAAATACAAAAAAATACAATTCTTATTTAATGGTACTATGACCCTAAGATTTCTAAATATGCACTGCTTTTAAAATACTTAGCCCTACGGAGACGATAACGTTTCTTGGGATGGTACAAGACCCTATTATTCATACACAAAATGTAAATAAAAATATTTGAACACAGATCAATATCTAGGAAATTACAAGGTATTTGTCAACTTATTTTGTTACAACTAGAAAGTTGTGGCTCCAGCACCAAGCAAATGTAGAGGGTACTAAAATACAAGGACTGTGCTGACACCTATTACTAATTTTAGGAACTAAAATGTTTACTTATTTTCTATAGGTAATACACATATCTTATGTATAGATCGAAGATGAGTTTTATTATTAGGAGTCAAGACTTCTACAGCTCTGACTTTCCCATCATGTCCCGCAATGACCTTTACAATTCTAGCCATAGGCCATGACATTGTAGGAATATTATCTTCTTTAAGAATTACCAAACTGCCTATCTTTACATTACATGTTTCATTTAGCCATTTAGGCCTATTTTGCAATACGTTCAAGTAGTACTTGTGCCACTGTTTCCAAAACGACTGTTTTATGTTAGAACATATTTGGTACAATTTCAAGCGATTTTGTGGAACGTTACTTACGTCTTTTTCTGGGTACATTGTTAATGAAGTACCTATGATAAAATGTCCTGGCGTAAGGTAACAAAATTCATTAGGATCAGACGACAATGGTAACAGTGGGCGACTATTTAAAACAGCTTCTATTTCGGTAAGTAAAGTTGCTAATTGTTCATACGTTAGGGTATTATTTTGCATTACTCTTTTCAAATGATACTTTGTGCTCTTCACTGCAGCCTCCCACAGACCACCGAACGTAGGCGAGTAACTGGGTATGAAGTGAAAATGTATACCTCTCTGAGAGGAAAACTCGTGCACTCTTGCCTGGTGATTCTGTGAAGACTGCAGTGAATAAAGCTCAGCTAACTGGCTCCTTGCACATTTGAATGTGCTAGCATTGTCGCAGTGAATTTCTGTGGGCAGCCCTCGTCTCGAAATTAACCTTCTAAGGCACGCAAGGAAAGTTTCTGTGGTTAGATCGGAAGCCAGTTCTAGATGAACTGCCTTTGTCGCGAAACAAACACAAACTAGAATGTAACCTTTACCTATTACTGACCGTCTTATACGGGAAAGCTTTACTTGAACCGGCCCAGCGAAATCCACTCCGATCTTCTGAAAAGGTCGAGCCGTAGCAGTGACTCTACCCGCTGGCAAGGAGCCCATTAACTGCTTGACTACAGTTGCCTTTTGTCTGAAACAAGTTATACATTTATGAGTAATTTTCTTTACTTCTTGTACACCATTCACCAACCAAAATCTCTGATTTAGATTTGCCAACAAAAGCCTTGGCCCTGCGTGCAATAATTTTTCGTGCTCGCTCCTAATAAGCAGATTAGTAATAAGAGAGCTTTTAGGAAGGATGATAGGGTGTTTCTGATCGTAACTGATCTCTGCATTATGCAACCTCCCACCAACGCGTAGAAGACCTAAATCGTCAAGAAAAGGATGCAAATTTAATAAATTTCCTTTTACATTGTTGCCTTTTCTTAAGGCTTCCACTTCAATGTGGAAAAAATTGCCCTGTTCGTGTTTGATTAAAAGCATCAGTGCATGGTTTAATTCTGTGCTTTGTAAATAACTTGTATTTACTTTCTTATTATTTTTATTTGTGTTATTTAAAAACCTCAATATATACGCAAAAAGCCTAACCATTTTGTTAATATCTGAATAGTTATGTAAGCGTTCGATAACATACTCAAGAGGGAGCAAGCTGCGGCATACGTTGCTGGATAGCGTCAAGCGGTTCTTCACCTCCGGTAAGTCGTGTTCGAGAGGAAAGGAAGTATTGCTAGAAGCAAAATTGTACTCACCATTTCGCAGGAACTGAGGCCCTCGCCACCACAGCTCGCAGTCGCCCAGCTCACTCGGGCGCACTCCTCTGCTGATCAGGTCGGCGGGGTTCTCTTTCGTGTTGACGTGAAGCCAGCTCCATTTACTAGTATTTTGACGAATCACATTCACCCTGTTCGCTACGTACGCTTGCAATTTAGTAATCTCAGTGTTAAGCCATGCCAGTACGATTTGTGAGTCACTAAATAAATATACATTTTTAATACTACATTTTAGTTTTAGCGTTTCGTACGTTTTTACTATCAGTTTTGACAGTAAAAGTGCAGCATTTAATTCAAGCCTCGGAATAGTCGTTCCTTTTTTATCTACAGGATTTATTCTAGACTTGGAACAGAGTAGATGTGTTCGTATGGTACCTGAGTTCTCGGAGAGTCGCAGATACACGCAGCATCCATAGGCCGTTGTACTAGAAGCATCCGCGAAGCCAACTAGTTCAGCTGTGTGGGATTCTAAAACATCTACATTTCTATTTATTAAAATAGTTTTCATGTTTGCTAAATCAGCTGTAAACTCGAGCCACTCTTTTTGAACAATAGGTGAGGGACTTTCATTCCAATCTGTCTTTGACATCCACAGTTTCTGCATGATGGCCTTTGCGGTAACTACAATTGGGCTCACAAAACCCATGGGGTCGTAAAATCTTCCTATGTAACTAAGTATGCATCGCTTGGTTACCCTTGCTGCATTAAATGGTTCAGGAGATGAAATAATAAATTTATCCTCTTTAATATTTATTTGTAACCCTAAGGTTTTCATGTTAAAATTTTCTTTCTGCAAATCAAAACTATCGAAATGTTGTTCACTAGGAGGGATGTTGAGCAGAACCCTATGATCATTGGAGGCCCACTTGTGCATGTTGAAACTACCTAACATGAGCAGGTCATGCAGTTGCTCTTTTGTTTCAAGAACTGTTTGCAAATCATCATGAGAATAAATTACATCATCCACAAAAATATTGTTTTTGACAACGGATGAAGCTAGGGGGTAGGATTGTACGTACCTATTTGCTAACTCATCTAGACAACGCGTTGCCAGAAAGCTCGAGCTTTTTAGCCCGTATGTAACAGTATCTAGTCTTATACATTTGACTGGCTCATCTTTGTTGTCTCTCCAAAGTATATTTTGAAGAGAGGTATATGCAGGGTCTACTCTGATATTGCGAAACATACGCTTAATGTCAGCTGTGAAAGTATATCTACCTAAACGAAAGAGCATAATAATGTCGAATAAGTCTCGCTGAACCACTGGCCCATTTAATTGTAAGTCGTTCAACGAGATTTTCTTATTCGTTTTCATTGAGCCATCGAAGACTGTGCGCAATTTAGTTGTTTTACTTTTTTCGTTTATTACCGCGTGGTGCGGTAGAAAGTAGACTGCCTGTTTGTTTAATTCGTACAACTCAATGTCAACATAGTGACCATGATTGAGTTGTAGGTATTCATGTATGAACTGTTGATATTGCATGAATAAATCTAAATTGGAATGTAATCTTTTTTCTAGATTCAAAAATCGTTTTAAAGCTAAATGGAATGATTCGCCCAAGGTATCATTGACATCAGACAAACGCAATTTTAATGGCAAAGCAACTTGAAACTGATTGTTTTCCAATTTTACAGTACTTTGAAATAATTGTTCGCAAAGTTCCTCTTCTGAGGTTTGTTCCTTGAAGATCTCTGGAACCTTCTCATGAGTCCAAAACTGATTCATTGCATTACCTAAACCTTGAGCAGGCTCTAGTTGACATTTCAAAACAACTTTATTACAGACAGCTTGGTTTTGGAGAATGTTACCTCCGACTATGTGACCGAAGACAGTATTAATGATGCGTAGACTAGGCGCTGGCGGAGACGCTGTGCAGCCGACCGCGGACTGCTCAGACGGCGATGGAGCCGCCGTGCTTACCACTTCCATCGGGTGTGAGCTCGGGAGCATAGCCTGGAACATGACATCGGAACCGATCAACATGTGTATCTCGCTTGGCACATTAAATCCTTCGTCAGCCAACTCAATATTGGTTGGCAATTTAAATTCGGAAATGTCAAACCTGTATTGAGGCAAATTACATGTTATCTGGTCTACTACATGACATGTGATTGTGGCTTTTTTTTTTTGAATGAATGAATGAATGAATGAATGAATTTCTTTATTTCCAATAAAAGATTCACATTTTGGTTAAGCCCTAGATCCCACACTAGGATTCCCTGTATCGTGGGGTCTAGTCTCTTCCAGACCATTTAATGGAGACTTCAAGGAATAAACATCCAACGGCATGCAATAGTTAACTTTAGCCTTTGAATTGGAGATGCCAATAATATTTGTATCTACTTGCTTGGGATTCAAACCTAATCGCTGGATCACATTTGTGGTAATAAAGGATACCTGTGAGCCCGAATCCAGAAGGGCTTTGATATGATATTCAATACCATCTTTGCCGAAGACCTTTACTCTTGCTGTAGGGAGTAGAACATTATTTTCAGTATTGCCGGTCAATGTGACAGGACCTTTTGGTGGATCGCAGTGCAACAGGGTGTTATGAGGTGATTTGCACTCTGTGCACCGAAAGTGGAATCTACATTTGCCTGTGTGTGACCCCAAACATATAATGCACATTTTGTTTTCATTTATAAACTTAAGTCTGTCGTTAGCAGTCAGTAAACTGAATTTTTTACATTTAAATAATTTATGGTCATGAGACTTACAATAGCTGCATGCCGGTCCGGTGACAGCAGCAGCTGCTACCTTACTGGTGCTAGAGTGCAGTGTCTGCTGGCCCTGGCCTGCAGTCTCCAACGCCATAGCTCGCTTTCCCAGGTAATCCAGGAATTCTTCAAGCGTTGGGTCCACAGCTTCATCCCTCTCGAGTTGGAAAGCCCTCGCCGAAAACGCATCTATTTTTCGAAAAAGAATACATAGCAACATAGGATCCCAGTGTTTGACTCTAGGGTCTTGATTTTTTATTGCAGCTATCTCCTGCCTAACGTCAGCAATAAAATCTCTCAAATTTTGTGCTGTAGACCTACTCACACCTTTCAAATCTAAAATGTTACTGATATGTTGGTTAATAATTTTCTGTTTGTTATTGAATCTTTTGTCAAGGAGCTCTAATGCTTCTTTGTAAGATTCTGCACACATAGGTAAGTTTTTAATGAGATTAAATGGCTCATCCACAAGAAATGTCCTCAAGTAATAAAGTTTTTGCAAAGGGTCCAGGTTCTTGTCGTTATCAATCATTGATTTAAAGAGATTAATGAATGGTATAAATTCAGTTAACTTACCATCAAACGTTTTTATATTTATTGGTGGTAATTTCGTTTTGCTCGAGGTGGCCGTGGTAGAAGTTTCAGGCGGGTTAATTACCGAAGGCTTACATTTTTGAATTGCCTTGTCAATAGCACACATAATTGTAAAGTAGCTTTCTTCTACTGACTCCATTTTCTCTGTGTCGGTAGGGGCTAAAACGAAAATATCACGGCAATATTTTTCATATTCATGGAAAGCAGTTGATATACCGTGACGTTTTTGCATCAATAGATCACGCGAGCACTGTGTTAAATCTTTTTGAATGAAAATTAGAGCACGTGAAATCTTAGCCTTCTCGAACCCCCGACGAGCTATGAGTTTGGCTAATAGCTTGGACACATCAGGTTCTGACTCTTGGTCTGACATTTTTGCACTTCCACAACAGCCACAAAGAACAAAATTCTACCAACCACGTTTGTTATCACTACTCTGCTACAATCAGCTTGCCTCTTAGAACAACTGGGCAAACTTGTATCTTACAATTAGGAATTTAACTACCCAATCGTTTCTAATTATTTAGTTTCTAGTCCAAACTACGAATGAACACAAGAAAGAAAATGGCGTCCACAGAAAGTAATCGGCGTCGCGCGCGCACACCGCACAGACGCACAGGTTGTAGATTCGCTTCGGTCACGTGACGCGGCGAGACGTGGCAAGATCGCGCGCGTGGTTCGGTCTTGTTGTTGTTTGTTCACTCACTCTCGCGCGACGATGTATTTGACTTCTCGATCGCACTCGTTTTGTGACGTATTTCGTGTCTTGTTTCTATCTTCTCGTTTGCGCGGGCTCTCGCTCGCGCGGCATGCAACGCTGAATGGCAACGTCGCACACCACACACAGCCACACGGGGAGAGAAGAGATGCTCTTTGTCTTGCTTTGCTTGAACGCGTTCGCCGAATGAATTCGCGACGAACGAAGAAGGCAAAATGGCGGACAATCCAATGCAGGTTTTCTTACAAAAATGCTCCTTTTCGCGCTCCACGGTTGAAATCCTCTGGTCGGCTCGATGACCAATGTTTGAGCGTGGACTGTAGAATCTTTTTATTAGGGGCTGGACTTCGTGGTGCGATGATAATAAATAAAACGCAGAGCTCGTTGTTTCACTGTATTTCGTTCGGGATTGCCCGATTCCAAGAGAAATGTTACTACATTGAAATATTTTATAATCTACTTTGATGTTGCCATAATTACCTACTAATTGCAACACTGCTGGAGATATACAATTCTGAGAATGTCAAGCCATTTTGTACATAATGCTTCAACTTAAGACTTGTTCCTAGATTTATTGGATTACCTTGGCCACAAGCCTATTAGGATACCAGTTCCACATCAATTTTTCCCCCATACCACTCTGACTTTCACAACACTCCTCAGGTGTCTCATATCTAATATTCCTTTCGACTGCTCCTATATATTACGACTAACTTGCGTAGTAACTAAACTAGACCCTCATCTATGCTATGCTCGTTGAGGGAGCAATAAACGTTGCCGTAGATAGGTGTTTTAGACTATTATTTACCTTCAGTGGGAAAAGGAGCTTGTATAACTAACTGGTTTGTAGGTAAGTTTAAATTAAACTAACTGTCAGTTATTCTAACCGAATAGAGCCTAGCGATTGGCCTTCTTGTTCACGATAAAATTATACCCTGAAAATGTACATTGAACCGTAATTTTGCTACTGAAGTGTAATTACTGAATTGTTAGTACTGAAATATATTTTTTTAGATAGGTTTAGAATATATATATATTTTTCCAGAGATTTTAGCCGAACCATAATAATGGAAAAGCTTAGGTGTTTTATATCTTTTTTCTTTTACTCCGTATTAAGTAGTTGTCTAGGTAAAGTTTATACTTAAGAGGCCGGTGACCGCGTGAATTTCCCATACAAACGTAATACAAAAATAATTTGAATTTGAGAAATAGTTTAACATATTCAGACTGTTGATCGGATTTATACACTGTTTACGCAGGTTCCTGGTCTGTATACCAGGGTTCCTCCTCAACCAATTTAAAAATATTTTTAAGTAATTTGAATAAGAACCTTGGTATACGACCAGGAACCTGCGTAGACGCTGTATTAATCCGATTAACAGTCTAAATGCTTTGAACTAGTTCTCAAATTAAAATCATTTTTGTATTACGTTTGTATGGGAAATTCACGCGGTCGCCGGTCTCTTAAGTTAAACATAGGATGGAAACTTCCGATCAGAATATAATAAAATAGAAAAAGTATTTATTTTTGTCATTTCTTCCGATCAAAGAAGAAGTTCGAAGGAGAGTATACGGTCGCTTTGTGAACAGTATAAGAATGTCTGAAACTTTGTCTCTTTTCATATACTTACAACTCACTCACAGCAACTCAACTCAATAGTCTGTGGGCCGGAATATATTTCTGAATAGAGAAATTCACTAATACTTATTAATATTCGTATTATATCTTTAATATTTTGGTAGTTAATTTTAGGATGTATTTGGATGTAAGTATATTCTAGCTTTGTAGGTACTCGTAGGTATATTGTTGTACACAAAGGTCTACCCTTGCTGATATATCAAACTCTCTCATCGGAACTTGGTTTGCTGGAAGAGATCTCTTTTTAGAGATAAGCTCGCCTTTGTACACTGTTTTTATTTACTTTTTGTCATTGCAATTAATTGTGTGCAATAAAGAAATTATGAATTATGAATATTCCCGTTTTTTTTGTGACATCTGCAGAGACAGAACGATCCTTCAGTACTTATTTGATTAGTGAATTTCTCAATTTAGAAATCGGAGGTGTATCTCACCCTATCTCGCCAAGAATATGCCAAAATTAAGAATATTTTGTATGTGACAGATAATAAACCGCTCTCAGCCCTTTGCCATATTGCGAAATCAGACCTCATTTGATGTAAGGCAAAAGTACCAATTCCATGGGCTAATATCAAATCTGCCAAGATAGCTCTCAGATTTTACTACGGGCCTTAGGCAGATCACTCAGCCGATACCACGTCCCCACTAGAAGAATGTGAACAAAGCGACGCGATTCCAGTATAGATGAGATGACATGAACCGAGCATTATCACATAATTTTCTGCCGCCCTTCATATAAATTGCTTGTGTACAGGGCGCCCTATTGAAGGAGGAGAATGGAATGAGGGTTGTGTAATCAAACGTAGTGAATCTTTTACGTGCTATCGTCTATCTAGATAGACTATCGTGAGGAAACCTTCATATCTGGCTGTGGCGATGCTCTAGCACCCTGTCACGCAAGATAAATTTATTAATTACTGTCTAAAAGTGGGCACATCTGATCTAACTACTTCGTGACAGGGGGCGAACCTGTCACACAAAAATGCGTATTGAACCAGCCAAATGTGGGCATGGGCAATATTCTTAATACCCTCACAGTAGTCCACCCATTCCACGATTAAACAACGCACCGCGGATGCTAAGCACCTCGTTATCAAAACACCCTGCGTTCAATAACACATGCATAATGTACGTTGCGGGGTAAAGCATCGTCTGTATTTACATACAAAGTGCGTTCTACGAATGACTCCGTATTTTCACAAGAAATAATAGACTTTGGAAAACTCGGGATGATAGACGACCCCTCTATTGTCGATCGCTCGGTTTTGAACCGTGTTTTGCATTTGCAGTTCAATTTTTAAATTCAAATCGTGGCATCTGAAACGTCATATTGTGTACTGCGTGAAAATTACTGATTACATACGCCGAAACGTTAATGGGACATAGCTGAGAGCAGTTTTATGACTCGAACTAGACAATACTCCTATTTCATGGTTTTAGCTGATATTCTGGACGTCAGCCCCCACACTAATCTACATATTGTGCAGCAAATCCGATGTAGCAGCATTTTACCGTCGGCTTACGTCATGTCATAACCCTACTATCCTACATGAAGATTCATGGCGTTAGGAACTAAAAGAAAAAACCTTTGCTAGACAAAATGGATCTGGGTTGCACTGTGCACAAGACCCTGTTCAATAGCGTGTACATGAGAAGGCCTATTTCGCTGACAGGCGATTACAATAAGTCATATTCCGAGGTATATCAGTTGTGTAACGTAAGAATGGGCCGGATGTGTAAAGAAAAGTAGGTATAACTTTTACTTATTTACCTTCTGTTTTGTAAACAGACCTACAATTCTTGTAACAAAACTCTCCTAGTTATGAGAACAATATCAACCCCGATAAGAAGCGCGCGGGTTCCTAACACCTCGCCACCAGCGATGCCGCGGCGGCGGTGTCTCGGAAAAGTGCAATCTAATTATACGGAGGAAACTCGTCGGTTGCGCAGCGCAATCTTGTAAGGCGATAGAGTACGAAATGGATCATCATAATGGAGCTGACTATAGTATTTATACCCGGTCAAAGAGGAGTCCATGGTCGAGGCGTGTAATGGGGTTTCGGAGCTTCGGAGGAATCAACCAGTTCGGAGCAGCCACGAATACTTACCAATCCGAGAAGATTAAAAGTCACGTGCCATTAATGTTGTGATATGTTAAATCGCATACATTTTCTTATCGTCGACGGCTAGTGGTATAGTGATTTGCACCTTTTCTAGAGAAAGAAAGAAAGAAAGAAAGAAAGAAAGAAAGAAAGAAAGAAATGGCGTTTATTACACAACAGACCATAGGTAGTGAGTGCCGCGGTGTGTTCTTTCTCTCTGCTGTGCAAAAGGCCCTAACTCAGCATTGTGCTGAGGGCGGGGGCCCTCAGCGCTGGTTTTCAGTTAGTGCCAGTAGTGATCGCGCGTGCCATCTGCTAAGGTTGTGTACGTAAATACTTGTATACTTATATTATACTATCGATACATAAATACAGAACTAACATGTAAAATTGGTGTATGTATGGTGTATGTTTATATTTTGACAGACTATATGGAACTAAAAGCACTCATAAATCAATTTAAATAAAGAAGACCTAGATTCTTACTTGTGTAAAGAATGAAAAAGTGAAATTGTGCAGTACAAAATATATATTAAAATAAATAAATACTTTTTAGCGTTAAAGGTTGCGTCGAAGAATTCTAACAGGGAATGGTAGCCTCTGTTGTTGCAGAAAATGTGCCTTGAGCATGCGCCCAAAGACATACCTACTGGGAGCTTCATGGACTGGAGGTGGGATATCATTCCAACATTTGGACGCAGCATACCTAAAACTACCACGGAATGCCATTGTGTGGTGATGGGGTGTGAGAATTCTCTGCTTGTGGACGCTGCGTTGTCTGTCAGAAAACTCGAGCTTCTTGTACAGGTAGTTGGGAGCTTGGGTGCGAACAATATCAAAAAGTAACATTGATAAATGTAGCTTTCGTCGAGCCTCCATGTTCAGCAGTTTTGCGTTGTCCAGGTATGGTGTAATATGGGACCTGGGAGGGACCTTGAAGCAACAACGTGCGCATGCATTTTGAACACGCTGGATCAACCTTCTTGTCCGTTCAAGAATACAGCTTCCATAGACAACATCACAATAGTTCAGTCTTGATAATATCAGCGACTCGCTCAGCATGATACGCAGATCAGTATTGAGGTAGTCGCGTATATTATAGAGAAGCTTAAGGCGATAGAAGCAGTTGCTGACCACATTACCTATGTGTTTCTCGAAACGAAGCTCTCCATCCATTAGTAAGCCCAGATTTTTTGCTTCCATAACCCTTTCAACTGGTTCCCCCTTTATAACTATATTATTTGCGGACAGGACTTGCACCGTATCATGGATACGTTGTTTAGTTCCAAGTTCTAAGGCAACTAACAGATCTGTGTAATTGAAACATCTGGCAGATGGTTACTGGATGGATTATTCCTGGCATGTGTTTTACGGTAAGCTTCGTAAGTCCTTCAATCTTTACTGTCCTGTGCAAACCACATCTAGCAAGAATATCGTCGAACCATATGGCAGGTGGTCTGCCACCTGCTAAATGGTTCGAACTTAAGACTTGTTCCTAGATTTATTGGATTACCTTGGCCACAAGCCTATTGCGGGAAAAAATCACGCGGAAAAAAAAAACGCTATTCGTACGGGCCCTTACTATCTAAGTGCCAATGGAATTCAGTTATTTCCTTGCGGATTTCGGTAATGTCGACCTGTCGAGCTGGCTGCTGGCTGACCCACGCTTTTCTTTCCTTTTTTTGTGTATAGTTAGTTGCAGTTTATCCAACCGAGCGTACCAATATTTTTAGTTTCATGTCTCTACTTTGGTTGGACGGGATAGCGGAGCGAATAAAATAAAAAGTTGTTTTTTTCACAACTAGGAACGCTTGTTGGTTCAATTCTGTAATCCAATTTGTTTTAGTTTGTTTTGCGGTTTAAAGTCTTTACTTGAGCTACTTAAAAGCTTTGGCCATAAACTTACTTCACTTTTAGATGAGTCGCTTCTTATGAAAGAGAGATATTTCCATTTTGTGGCACTGAAAAATTATGTACTTATTTAACACTGTAGAACAAAAAAAGTTGAAAGCGATTTGTTACTTGTCACGTGTAAAGTCACGGGTTATCCCATATGGGGTGGCAGTGCCATTTGTTTCTGCTGCACGTCTGGATGCGATTTTCATTTCAATAACTACCGATGTTAAGCAATGCATATCATAAATATATGTACCTATTTCTTATCTTTCGAAAACTACAAAATGTAACACTATTTCGTATTTTCTTTACATCTTTATATGTATAGAGAGCATGAAATCTCTAACAATATATTTCTTGCAACAAACTTGAAGCTATTTTGGGAAATGATTTTGCAAGTTGTTGATATATTCATATCCAGTTCATGCCATTTATAAAGGAGTAGCGGTAACTCTCAGTGAAACCACATTGTTAGCCTTATAGAAGCAATTTCCGGCATCTGGCAAGGTCTTATAGTACAAGTAAAGGGAAAAATTTGAAAACTGCAAATTTCTAACTGTCTGCAAAAATACGTAATTTGGTTTACATGGATGACATCACATACTTTAGTTTTTTATGTGGAAATCTAATTACACCAGATCTCTCCAAGTATGATCGGAACTCTTGGTCTGCGGGTCCTACTCGCACTTGACCGTTTATTTTTTAATTTTCCGCTCGAATTTTTCAATATTTAATGATTACGATTGTGAATGACACAAGGTTACTGCGAGCCAATGTGATTTAAATTGCATCATCATTTAATCAGCAGTTGATGAGTTTGGTTAGTACTGAGTGCTTACTCGCGCAGGTGAAAGCTGGGCTTTCAAACGCAAAATAAGAACAGGAAGTGGAGACTCCATTAAGTAATGGAAAAATGTTGTCTCCGACAAACCGTCACAATTATGTTGCCAAAAATGCAAACAGAAACCACTCAACAGAATTAAAATCAATGTTATTGCAAACTTAAAAATGTAGGGAAGTGGTTGGACACAAAGAATTTCAGGGAAAATGGTCGATTCTTTTATGAACGAACTGAGGAAAAACTTTCCGATAAAAAATAATTTTACTTAGCGATACAGCGAGGAAATGACACCCTCTGAGCCACGTGAGATTTCCTTCTCAAATGTCTAATCGCATATATCATTTTAGCGTTCGAGTCATACAAGCGAATGGATTGGATCTTTTCTATACGAGACCAATGTGGTTTAAATCGTCTCCATAAGTCTTTTCTTTCTTCGCAGTTTGTGTAGCCACTCGTAGAGCCCACAGACCAAATAGGGCAACTGTGTGGAAGGCTTCCACTGGAAGCACCATTCCGCGTCATGTAACATTTAGGAGCCAATCCAAGGGTTTTTCAGGTGGAAGTTAGGCACAGATAGGAGGCTGGTGTGAGAGATGAATGGGTCATTTTGTAGCAATTTGTCTCTTTTACAAATCGTGGAGCAATTGCATTTTGTTCAGCAGTTTACTTGATATGTTACCGGAAAAGTATGAAATCCAGACATTGTATAATGCCGGCCTTTGTCAATGAGTGACTATAATATCTCAAATGATAATTTACTGCAATGGTAATAATACTCTACCCTGAACGGGAGCATTCTGTCCTGAATTAGTTGCTGCTTAATTCTAAGTATCAACTTGAAGCAGCAATCGAAACAAAATGATAAACAACTACAACTAGCAATATTATTTCTATTTCTAGTGCTAATACTATGATTATGACTTAGAGTCTTAAATAAACCTATGCAGGCTGCTTTTCCACCAGAGATGTGTGAGGGAAATGTGTCGGGCGAGGATGTCTAGCTATGCTGTGAAAATGTGTAGGAGTTTCCACCAAAGCTGTGCGAGGAAAATGTGTCGTACGAGGATGTGTAGCGGAGCTGTGAAATGTGTCGGCGGGGGGTCACACCGTCTACGAACTGGCACGCAAACCTCGCAACACATTCCTCGCAAAACATTCCTCGCACACATCTCACGCTTGTTTTGTACTTTCAAAAACCTTGCCCCGCTAAGCCGTTTCCACCAGAGCTATGCTGAGCGATGCAAGGTAAATGAAGCGATTCTATTGGTTCTTGAAAGACACATTCCTCGCTACGCATCCTCGCACATCTCTGGTGGAAAACCAGCTGTTCGAAATTGAAGCCTCTTCACCCCTATATTTAATTCCTAGTTATTTTAAGTTAATGTTAAATGTTAGTAGATACACTATGTTACCGTCGCCTGTGTAAAGTTAGTCCGCAATAATTGCGGATTGCAAATTATTTGCTGTGTGACAAGTGGCAGGCGCTTTTGTATGCTTTTTTAAATAGATAAATCTAATACGTGTGCAAAGTGAGTGTTTCCTTTCTTCTACCGAAATCTCCAAAAATAAATTGGCTAAATTCATAACATGGTCCAAGATCGTTGCCGGATGCTGGAATACGACATCTTACTTCATTGAATGCTGTTTGTGAAGCTGTTTTGTTGGTGAAAACGTGGAAGTGAAAGAACAAAGGAATCCTGTGACCCAATGTGCTTCATGAACAATAATTAGGATTAGAAGTTGTATTTTATTGGAAAGCCCAGCACTCATTCATATTCAGGCTTGCAATGGCTTACCAGAAAGGGCCAGAAACTGAGGACATGGAGCAGTTAATCAGAAGACGAGCTAGCTATAAAGGTCAACTGACTACCTTTAAGTCCTATATGACTGAAGTCAGTGATGCATCGTTGACTTCGGCAGAGGCAGGCGAGTTACAGTTACGGACAGCTAAGTTTGAAGACTTATATAATAAATTCGATGAGGTGCAGTTAAACATCGAATGTTTGGATAAAAATTACACTTTTCAAAGTGAAGAACGATCGGAATTCGAAAATTCTTACTATAAATTGCTTGCTCATGCACAGAATTATCTTAAATCTTATAATAAACAATTACAACAGGATGAAGAATCGAATTCCTCGGTTACAACCACACAAAAGAAAAAACCAAAACTTGTTAAATTGCCCACAATTTCACTGCCAAAGTTTAATGGTTCCTATGATCAGTGGTTGGAATTCAGAGATACCTTTTCCAGTCTGATCGATTCTGTTGATGATATTGACCCAATCAATAAATTCCACTACCTTAGGGCATCTTTAGAGGGTTCAGCTGCTGTGGTAATTCAGTCGATTAAATTCTCGTCGAGTGGCTATTCTGTTGCGTGGAAACTTCTGTGTGACCGCTACGATAATAAAAGGTTGTTGATACAAAATCATATTTCATCGATATTCAACATCGATGCGATCACAAAGGAGTCCTCAATCGCACTTAAACGTCTCATAGACCAGATAAATAAAAACCTTCGCGCTTTAGAATTGCTAGGCGAACCTGTCAAACAGTGGGACACTCTGCTCATCTATATAATCACACAAAAATTTGATGCGAAAACATTTCGAGAATGGGAAGAGTGTAAAGGTCGCTTAGACAAAAAAGCTGCAATCACGTTTGACATATTCTTGAGCTTCTTGTGAAACCACGCAGATTTGATTGAAACGATAGAATCATCTCGTAACAAAGGCCATAATCAAAGTCAAATAAATGATAATAAGCAAAACCCAAAAATCAAAACTCTGTTTTCTGTCCAAGATAGTGCAGGTTCTGTCGTCAAGCCATGTCCTAAGTGTAACGGTGAACATGCCCTTAATAATTGCTCTCAATTTCTTGCTCTAAGCAATGAGGCCCGTTTAGCAGAATTGCCCCAATTCAAGGCATGCTTTAATTGTTTGCGCTCGGGTCATTTCTCAAACCGCTGCAAAAAACCCGGTTGCAAAATATGTAAACGCAAACATAACACATTAGTGCATGTCTCTAATCATAAACAGGTTGTAGATAATAGTACAACCAATTCAAGTTCTGTTCCGCAGTCCGTCAATGAGACAAAGGGACCTGAGTCATCTAATGCTGCAATAGTGCAACAGACTCCTAATTTAACGCTCTCAGCGAACCTCACACCATCGGGTCACAATCAGGAATGCGAGGTTTTACTATCAACAGCCTTAGTTAAGTTGTATGACAACAACAATCGCGAGATAATAGCTCGCGCGCTGTTAGATAGCGGCAGCACAGCCTGCTTAATAACCGAGCATCTGTCCAACCAATTAGGTGTGACTATGATGAATGTGGATCAATCCATTGTAGGTATAAACAATATTACGTCACGCATCGGCAAGGTATGCAACTTAACAATGAAGTCGCTTCACGAAAATTATAAAGCAAAGTTACGTTGTTTTGTTTTACCTACTATCACTGATAACGTACCGACTCAGCAACTAGATGTTGCCACTATCCAGATACCCTCCAATCTGTGTTTAGCTGATCCAAACTTTCATTCACCTGCATCAATTGATTTGATTATAGGTGCTGATGTCTTCTGGGACCTATTAGGATCACAACACATAAAACTAGGTAACGGTAAACCGGTTCTGCAAGAAACTAGGCTGGGCTGGATAGTATCGGGGCGCTTATTAAAAAATGCGAGTATTACGGGAAATACTCCGGTTAAATGTAACTTCGTCAAAACGACTGACATTCAAGACCAACTTTCACGGTTTTGGCAGCTTGAAGAAGTGTGCCCTCAAATGTCAAATTATTCTCCTGAAGAGAAATCATGCGAAGAACATTTTATAAAAAATACAACACGACAAGAAGATGGCCGTTTCTGCGTTCGAATTCCTTTAAAGGGGAACCCTAATTTACTTGGTCAATCGTTTAGGAAAGCCGAACATTGCCTGGTTTCTCTAGAACGCAGACTTAAATTACAGCCAAAACTTAATGATATGTACCGCGAGTTCATGTCTGAGTACGAGGCCTTAGGACACATGTCACCAAGCACTTATAACCCTGACTCTCACGATTATTACATACCGCATCACGGTGTGCTACGGGAAAGTAGTTCTACCACAAAATTAAGAGTAGTGTTTAACGCCAGTAGCGCCACCACGTCAACGGTGTCGTCGAACGACATTCAAATGGTGGGCCCAACTGTGCAAGATAACTTAATCTCTTTACTTTTGCGTTTCAGAGTTTATACATACGTTCTGACAGCAGACGTCGAAAAAATGTATCGGTGCGTAATGGTAAACAAAAGTGATAGATATTTACAAAAAATTCTGTGGCGAAAAAACCCCAACGATGAGAGTCCGACTGTTTATGAATTAAATACGGTGACTTATGGTACGGCCAGCGCACCATTTCTTGCTACGAGATGTTTAAAACAAATAGGTGCCGAGTGCAGTGATAAAAAGATGTCTGACGTCATTATGAATGATTTTTACGTGGACGATCTAGTTACCGGCACTTTTACTCGAGCTAAAGCCCTAGAAATACGCAAAGGGGTTACTGAGGAGCTTGCGTCTGCCGGAATGAATCTACGTAAGTGGAAGTCTAATGACCCTCAATTAACGTCAGATGTGTCATCAACAAATGTCAATTTGGATATTAGTAGTGCTGCGAACTCCAGCAAAATTTTAGGTCTTGCATGGGAGACTAATACAGATAATTTTCAGTTCCCCATTAAAGAGTTAATCAGCAATAAAAATACAAAGCGTGATATACTGTCTACGATATCCCAAATATTTGACCCTCTCGGTTTATTAGCACCTTGCGTCATCAACATGAAAATGCTTTTGCAAAAGCTGTGGCTGGAAAAGCTTGAGTGGGATCAACAGATTCCACCAGCAATTAGCAAAGAATGGACTGGCATCTTAACAAGTTTGACAACCCTAAATGATTTAAATGTACCTAGAATGGTAACGTGTGATGGTTATCGTAGGTTTGACTTACACATATTTGCTGATGCCTCTGAACGAGCGTACGGCGCCTGTGCATATGTTCGCACATTTAATGAGAGCGGCGAAGTTTTGATACGACTACTATTTGCTAAAAGTCGTGTAGCTCCATTAAAACCAACCACGATACCTAGGCTCGAACTATGTGCTGCACTCGTTGCCGCTCGTATCTATGAAATGATAACCAATTCACTTCGTGGTATAGTTATCGGTCAAGTTACTTTCTGGACCGACTCAATGATCGTTTTGGGCTGGCTTAAGATGCTCCCTACAAAACTTCAGCCATTTGTTCGCAACCGTGTAGCAGAAATCTTAGACAAGACTGGCAGTCACAATTGGAGACATGTACCTACTCATAGTAATCCTGCTGATCTCATTTCTCGCGGGGTAGACGTGAAATTGATCACTTCTATCAAACTGTGGTGGACAGGCCCATCATTTTTGATTCAAAATGAATCAGAATGGCCTGCCATCTCTAAAAATAGTTGCACGCTACCTGAGTTGAAATCTGAAGTATCACTTTATGTGAATAAATCGCAAACACTTCAGACAAATGTCATTATAGATTTCAACCGCTTCTCGAACTATACAAGATTGATTCGAGCAGTAGCCTTTATACTAAAATTCATCAGATTGTGTAAAAAGCAAATCATAAATAAATCAATTATAACTAAAGATGAATTAAATAGATCCTTAAAACTAATAATAAAACTTTCTCAACAAGAATCCTTTCCTGAGTACGAATTATTAATAAATCAAAAACAGTTGCCTAAAGGTAGCAGTCTATTAAAACTAAATGTATTTTTAGATGAAGATAAGTTGATTCGTGTGGGAGGGCGTTTAGAGAATTCAAAATTTACATATGATAAGAAACATCCTATAGTATTACAGTCCAATCATCGATTTACAAAATTATTGTTTAATTATGAACATAAAAAACAAATGCATGCCGGTCCCCAATTATTGTTAGCCACAATAAGAAATATTTACTGGCCTATTGGTGGCCGCAACTTAGCAAAGACTTGTTATCATGCGTGCGTAGTGTGTCACCGCATGAAAGGTCAGGTAGTGGCACCGTTAATGGGAAATTTACCGCAGCAGCGACTTGAATCTGGAGGTCATCCTTTTGAAAGCGTGGGCGTGGACTACGCTGGTCCTATTCTGTCCGCGAATCGTCAAGGTCGAGGCTGCAGACTGGTAAAGGTCTACATCGCTATTTTCATATGCTTCGCCACAAAGGCAGTCCATATTGAATTGGTGGGTGATTTAACAAGTAGCTGTTACTTACAAGCATTGCGTAGGTTCATGTCGCGGAGAGGAAAACCGGTGGATATCTTCTCAGATAATGGCACCTCATTCGTGGGAGCTTATAATGAGCTTTCTAAATTCCTGAAGGAAAACTGTAACTTGCTTGCGGAAGCTGGAGCCAGTGAAGGCACAGAATTTCACTTCATTCCTTCTTACTCCCCTCATTTTGGTGGTCTCTGGGAAGCTGGCGTAAAGTCTATAAAATATCATTTACAAAGAGTGCTGGGTAATTGTAAACTTACATATGAGGAGCTTTATAGCACGTTGGTCCAGATTGAAGCAATCTTGAACTCGCGACCCATCACTCCCTTATCATCGGATCCCGACGACATGTATCCACTGACTCCCGGACACTTTTTGATCGGACGCCCAATCACCAGTTTGCCGACACGAGATCTCACAGGCCACTCCTTCGATCACTTGGCACGATATGAAAGGATTGAACACTTGCGCCAACAGTTTTGGTCCAGATGGTCTTCAGAGTACGTGTCCGAATTGCAGCAAAGAACAAAATGGAAGACTTCAAACTACCCCCTCAAACTAAATGCCTTAGTTTTAATTAAAGAGGATAATCTTCCACCTTTGAAGTGGCGACTGGGACGTATAACAGCCATTCATCCTGGAGCAGACGGAGTCTGCAGAGTGGCAGACATTAAAACTACAGGAGGTGTTGTGAGAAGATCTTTCAGCAAGATTTGTCCGTTACCTCTCGATGACGTTTCTGTTGAAAGCAAGTCTTTCAACGTCGGGGGGCATGTTCGAAATTGAAGCCTCTTCACCCCTATATTTAATTCCTAGTTATTTTAAGTTAATGTTAAATGTTAGTAGATACACTATGTTACCGTCGCCTGTGTAAAGTTAGTCCGCAATAATTGCGGATTGCAAATTATTTGCTGTGTGACAAGTGGCAGGCGCTTTTGTATGCTTTTTTAAATAGATAAATCTAATACGTGTGCAAAGTGAGTGTTTCCTTTCTTCTACCGAAATCTCCAAAAATAAATTGGCTAAATTCATAACACCAGCCTTAAACCGGTATTTTGAACCCCACGCTATAGCTATTGCCATGCGATTCGCTTACAGAATCCGGCCCCTGGCATAAAGTAGTCAATACTATGCAGTAATAAATGCCAAGCTTAGAATGGTTGCTTTGCGCTGCTGCGTCTAAGTAATTACTGACTTAGGCTGGAGTTTACCAACAAAAAGTTATACGGAAAATAACTATCCCGGGGATAACTTGTAACTTTTTCATAGACACCAGTGACACCTAGATCAGATCAACTTATTTTGAACTGTCATTTGTCATAAGTTATCCCCGGGATAGTTATTCTCAGTATAACTTTTTTTGGTAAAATCCAGCCTAAGTCAGCCAAAATACTTCTGTTTTTAACCGTAAGCACTAAGCCTTGAATATACTAGAAACAACTTGAGAAACAGGTCAAACGGCAGTGAATGGTCGTTTCAGGATTTAGACTCTTTGTGAAACGGATATCAAGCCAAACGTATATTTTGGGTAAGTCCCCTGATATGTACAATAGAGCATTGAACGTATTCAGGTAGGGGTAGCCAGGTATGGATGAAGGGGGCAAAACTGTGCCTTTGACACCCCATACGGGAAAAGGCATGACCCTGTGTTGCTTTCCCATGTCTAAACAGGACTTCATTAGTAAGTTTCTATTTTAGCCCGGCCATTATTGCAATTGTTGCTTTAGAATGCTGTGTAATTGCTTTAGAAGACTGCAGAGTGAAAATGTGCTGAGTGGCGGCGTTGAGTGTATTATCATTGTCTGGAGAGTTGAGTCGAGGGCCGTACAAAGGACTACTTGAGTAGGTACTTACGGAACCTACAACACGTCCTACACTTCTTCGAAGATTTATACTGAATGGAAGCAATCACACCAACGCATTTTTTGGCTGTAATAACCTCAGACAATAAGCTGTATTTATGTTACTGTGTATGTAGTCTATTCCTTAGCAATAGGTTCTTATATGTGTGTGTAATAATAATATGTATTATACTAGAAAAGTCTTGTTGTACGCGCAATTCGTCCCCTTAACTATCATCTCCGTCTCCTACCCAACATAGTTTGCTAGAAGAATTATCTTATTAGAGATAAGCTCGCCTTTGTACATATTT
Source organism: Argyresthia albistria (assembly GCA_963457715.1). Classification (NCBI taxonomy): domain Eukaryota; kingdom Metazoa; phylum Arthropoda; class Insecta; order Lepidoptera; family Argyresthiidae; genus Argyresthia; species Argyresthia albistria. Next base: position 1,811,288 of record OY735262.1, on the reverse strand, counting down.
TTTCTATGTTAAGCTATTTTTACTGTCATGTGAGTACAATAAAGAAATTACGAATTACGAATTACTCATATTCTCATATACTTTATTGCACAAAATAATACATTTTACAATTGAAAGTTGACAACACATGACAAAGGCGAGTTACGACAATGTAATTAATTTATGTTATTATGTGATTATTATAATGTGCGATCAAATCGGGTTTATAAAGTTACTACATACTAACGTATCTAACATTGGATACTTACGTAGAATGATTAAGGATAACTAAAAACAACTATTTTGTATATTTCTTAACAATGAGTACGGCAGATAGGTAGTGACACAAAAAAAAACAAGAGCGGGAACAAGGGGTGAACAGGCCTTTAGCTACAAGCATTTCAGGATTGCGCAAAGAAACTCCCAGAATAAAGCTTGTACCAGACAGTTGTAATTGAATTCGCAAAGTTCGTGTAACGTTAAATAAATAATACACTTAACGAGTTGAACTCGACGCTAACAAACTTAAAAGCGGACAAAAATCTCTCTGCAGCAAAATAAATCTTATTTTCGCTGAAACTTTAGTGTTCTACAGCGGAAAATGTAATGCAGTGCGATAGCGGAAGTATGCATTCGGATTTACATAGGCCCACAGTCAGTATACTAACACTAAAAGGTATGAGAGGAAATATAATGAACGGTCAGTTCTTATGTCTAGCACAAAGACACCCCCCACAGGGTGCATGGCAGGTGACACAAAGACGTCCTCTGGATTTTACCAGCAAAAAGTTATACGAGAATAACTATCCCGGGGATAATTTGTATGAAAATGACAGTTCAAAATGAGGTGATTAGGGGAACGATTCTCGAACATTCGATATCCGTGTATCGAATGCGCGAGAATCATACCCCTGGAGCACGATATACGGATATCGAGACCTATATTGACAGATTCCCCTACAAAATCACTCGATATAGGTGTAGATATCGTATATCGAATGCGCGAGAATCATACCCTGGTGTCTATGAAAAAGTAGAAGATACTCTCGAGTAAAAGTTACTCTTTCGTTGGTAAAATATCTATTGTAAATTGTAAAGGGATGAAAGTATAACTTCCCCTAATTTTAATGTCAAATATCTTTCTTTTCCGGCCAGGCGGAAGGCTGGGCATGGTCACTGCGCCACTTTTAGTCTGAGCTGTGCCATGCTAAAGCTGTCATTGTAACTCATACATTTCTATAGTTAGGGAGGCGAGGTAGCTAAAGCTAATACTACTTTACATGGCCGTATGCACATGAAAAGGCACTAAAGGTTGTATAACGACACACCTCGTCAATGCAGCACCCGGGTCGATACACGCGCTAAATAGAGCGAGCTCAGATAGCATCATCTATCAGCCTCACTACGAGGCACGGTCTAATTGCGCCGATTCATTAAATAAAAGCAACCACGTGAGCTCCATACAATCGGCCGGTGATAAATTGAGGCCTCGAACGTACGGGCATGTTTCATTTGAGGAGTGAATTCAGATTGTTTTACGAATGGGGAAAATTGCGCAAAACGTTTTGGTACTGGTACTGTGTATTTGTTATAAACAGTGCGGACGATCGAGGAGGTGTTATAATCACTAAACTGACAGCCCTAAAACCGAGAGCTTCTGCGTGGTGGCCACAGATTTCATTTTTAAACACTCAATTTTAATTAATTTGCTTAGTGAGTTTGTGTCGCCTGCCGAATCGCTTCGATTCTCAGCATTGCATATTTGCTTCATTCATTTTTAAATGTGTTAATTTATTTTGTAAATCTGTAACTATTAATATTATTATTTTTTGTAAATTATGGGTGTATGCCTGAAAAATAAACAATTCTATTCTATTGCAAAGTTTTATGGTTAAGTTTAGATAGTCGGTCAGGGTTGAGGTTCGGGTCTAAATAAGACTTATTTACTTAACTTGAACAATCATCTACTTTCTTCAGGTATTAATTTCCTCGTCTAAGCTCGACGGTTTTCGGAACGAAGACTCATAAGCCGCGTTGACACAATCAGAATAGGCTCGTACGAGCTAGGTCGGAAAAGTAAAATTCGATCCGAGTCAATACTTCTGTTCTTCTGTAAGGGGGCTGAAGTGCCTGCACGTGGCCCACATGTGCGGGACCTTTGTGCATGTCCCCTTCTCCCGCTCTCTTATCTCAGCCAACCCAACTCCTCCACAAGTTGGAGTAGGAGGCCTGGATGTTCAAGGAGCTCCCGGGTCGATGATGCTTCTCCCAGAATCGCCATCCTGGTTTCAATTGTCGAGTCAATACTGATCGGACGGCGTCGTCCAAGTGCGCTTGGATCTGGTTGTCAAAATACGAGTTGCATCCGAGTGTTCACTCGGTCCGAGTCTATTCTGATCATGTCAACGCGGCTTTAGGTAGGATGTTCAGAATGGTGTAGGTAGAATACTATCAAGCGCCAATCTAAAGCACACCGCGGACACTCCATAGAACGCTCGTAAAACCTATTACTACTACATAGCCTAATGACATTTGTACACGTGCAAATGTGTGCGCAAACTCGTTCGTTTGTGAATGTGTGCGTTCAGCGCCTAAACAAAGTGTCTCCCGAAGAGGCTCCCCGACTCCGAGGTGAGGTGCGGTATCTGAATCCGCGCGGGGAAGGTAGTGGCCGTTCTGTACGTAGTACTATTATCTCTTCTGTGTCTAAAGTGTAACTTAAAAATAGACACTGCAAAGATTGGGCCACCTAACTACACTAGGCTTTATATCGTGTGAACTAATTATTAACAAAATATCTGTCTTTATATTAACACGCAGCTGCCTGCTTAAAAAGTGGTAAGGTACTTTTTCGTAATTATTAAGCTGGTAGGTATTGCGTAAACAACTGAGCGAGCATGTCTCATCCGAAGTTAAGAACTTAACTGGAGTTTTACGTTTACCTGTCTATACCCAGCGAAAGTTGTCAGCAACTTCAAAATTGAAATTGTTAGCGAACTCTCAAACGGGGTGAGGCCAACGCCATATTATCTGACACCACAGACATTACTATGAAACACACGGTGGGGTAAAATATGACCCCATTAGTTTGTTTAAGGTGATGTTTGCTCGCGTTGACGGGTTGATTAATGAGAGGGAATAATGAGCGTTTGTGCTCAAATATTTTTGGACAAATGTTTGGTTTTGTTTTAATTAGGCTTGCGTTTCGCGTGATAACGTCATTTATTGCGGTTTTAAGTAATACGGGATTTAGTTGAAGAATTATTAACTAATTCTTTACCAATGACTGTACAGGGGTCGATTTATCATGGTATTCTCACAACATTCTGACCTTTGATATTGGTTCGGTATCTTTATGCGATCCGGTCAATATTGTTTGATTGCAATACTTACCTGGGCTTTCGTGAATAGTCTCAATTTACCTTTCATCCTGCCTCCCCACCACCCAGATTTATTAGGCGCAAAAGTGCGGATTACATTTAATTCTAGAACCGAAATTCCGTACCCGAAGGTTGCCAAACGGGACCCTATTACTGAGACTTCGCTGTCCGTCCGTCCGTCTGTGTGTCTGTCTGTCTGTCAGTCTGTCTGTCACCAGGCTGTATCTCATGAACCGTGGTAGCTACAGTTGAAATTTTCACAGATGATGTATTTCTGTTGCCGCTATAACAAAAAGTACTAAAAAACTAAGGGCTCCCAGCCATACAACAAAATAAATAAAAAATACCACACGAAAAATAACATAATACACAGCGTCACGCCTTTTCCTATACGAGGTGTCAGAGGCACAACTGAGCCCAATTTTAGCCAGTGTTTCAATCCATTTCCCTCCAAAAAAATCTGATCCTTTTTGGTATTCCAGCCTGAAGCAGTCCCTCCATATATCCAATTGACTGCGCCTGCGGTGGAATGCGGCTCGCCAAACGTTTGTTGTATTCAACATAGCGTCCTATGTACGATGACGGGCCGCCAGACAGTTTTGCAGCGGCTGACCAATCACAGCTCTCTTACCTCGTCCCCCGCCGCCCGTAAATTGGTGAGTTGTGTTTCAAAGGAAAATGTATCTATGCGCTCTCCACTGGATAAGAGCTCCCTGACCTGAAGCTACATAATTGAAACAAAAAGTAAACTTTAGAAAAAACCGACTTCCACAAACCCTATTTGATTAGATTGAGTTTAATACAAACTGTAACCCCTTATCCCCCCACCCTTGGGGAATTAATTTTGTCAAATCCCATCTCAGTGCTACCCCACGCTACTAAGGAACCTCTGTACAAAGTTTCATGGCTCTAGGTCCACCGGTTTAGGCTATGCGTTGCCTGCCCGTCAGCCACGCATTGTATTTGTACCTAGTATTGAGCAGATCTGGTGGCCATATGTGGTCTTCATCAGCAGTTCCGCATCACAATATTATGCTTACCATGTGCATTTGCACGAGTTATTATGAAAAACACAAAAATCACTATAGGTCTGCCTATAATATTTGAAGAGTTCCCTCAATTTCTCCAGGATCCCATCATCAGATCCTGACCTGGTGTCAATGGGACCACCCTTGAGGTATTACCTATACGCCGAAAAAAGATTTGTTCAAATCGGTTCATAATTGGCGGAGTTATCGCGTAACAAACATAGAAAAAAAAAAAAACATACGGGTCGAATTGAGAACCTCCTCCTTTTTTGAAGTCGGTTGAAAATTCAAACACGTTGATTAACTTCCTCTACTGCAATGACTTCGACCTGCGTCTGACAGTCCATAAACACGAGAGCGAATAATAATTATGAGTAATTAATTCAGAGGCGCAACGTGTACTCTAGATAATTGGATTTAGGATTTGAGTTCGTTACCGTGAGTCCTGAGGGCCACTCAGCGGACCGACCCACACATGGAGTAAGGAGCTTGCTATGTTTAGCTGGCTCGTCGGTACGGCAGAAATCCCCTGCGACTATCCCCTACGAAGGGGATTTGTGGACTTTAAAAAAAAAATTGATTGTTGATGGATATGATTGTTTATCCGACTGCACCAAAAGGAGGGTAATGTTTCCTTGGTAAATGATAATTATTCTAGGTACGCGTAGACAAAGTTGCGGGCACCACCCATACAAAATATTGAACCATTTCTAAAAAAAATACATAGAAAATACCAATACAAGGCACGCCATTATTAAGCGATGTGGCTACAAAATGGCTGCTCCAGTACCACTCCATCTCTATGTTAACTCGGCTTGAAACGAGATCATAACAGTTCTAACCCGTCTATCGGGTAACGACGTTGCAATTTGTTCCATTTCCACTGGAAACGGCTCAATATTGAACAGCTTAAAAGTTCAGCTTACAGGTGGAAACAAGGAAACTTTTCTTGTTATATAAATTTTTGGATTATTTAAAAATTTATCGTTTTTGATTTGTTGACTGACTTTGAATTACCGCTGCTCAACTGAAGTTCCAGTTGTGTAAGTATCAGTTAAACGTTGAGTGTGCGTAAATCTAGATCTACAATATAAGATTGACATCTTCTGTTTCTGTACGCCCCTACAAGGTCAAACCGCCACAATTGTTATCTAAAAGAAACCAAAATTTTGCAGCTCTCAAAATCCTTCATCTTCAATCACTCTCTCTCGATCAGGATTGCGCCGTGCCATTTGCAGCACATAATCTGAGTAGGTGTCTTAGCATTCGGTACAGGAGTGGCATCTTTGATGCCTTCGAAATGAATATAGAATTCGCGCTCGAAAGTAAATCGTGTACGAACTTATTTTCTAGTAGTTTTAGTGGTTTTATGCATTTTTGGAGCACCGGAAATCAGTATTACAAAACTTTTAACAAACTTCGTTTCACGCAAAAAAAACTGGCCAGCAATAACTAACTGATTTAGAAAAAAGGTTATGTTTTTAGCACTCAAGAACTCATCAGTCAGTCAAACGGACATTTATTCTAGTAGTCGAAATCAAGAAACGAGTGGGTAGGATATCACGGAATGAATTTTCAAAACTGGCGTTTTTATAAATTCGTGCATGAATGTGGCGCTTTCGAATGCGAATTGGTTTTCGAAGGATCAAAAATACACCTCCGAACATCTACAACAGCCGTCTCTCCATAATTAACAAAGATATCGTCATACCAAGTTGCTGTCTACCAGCTGCTGGCGTCTCAAACGCTGCACTAAAGACCCTATTCCTTTAGCGACACAAAGAGTTGTAAAGCTGGATTTGCCAAGCTGCGGTGGTGCGATTGTGGTCAGTAAACTAATGGCATACAACTTGTGTCGAGACAGCTTGTGTACAATGGTTTTGTAGTATTGGTGGGGGTGACAAACAAAGTTTAAGTGATAAACACACTTGTTTGATGCTCTTTGTTGGAGAGGTATTTGGAGAACGTAAGAAGCTTTTGCTGTTTGGTTTTGAGATGTTTTCTCAGGATGTTTGTATGATTATGATGATGGTATTAGTATGTTTGTATCTATTGTATACTGCTTAATAACATAGAAGTAAATATAAAGCTTTAGTTTTAACTTGTTGGTGCCAAACGGGACCCTATTACTGAGACTTCGCTGTCTGTCTGTCTGTAAGAATATCTTATAAGGTCTCTGCCTAACCTTGTTCTTATTAAAAGGCATGAGCTATGATTGCGTTACCCATTTTTAAGCAGAATATTTTAGCAAAAAACCCTAGAAAAATAATAATGTCAACATATGTGACATATTAGGGCAATACTGCGTGTTTTAATTGACAAGCCATATATTTCAAGAAAACGCGCAGTATTAGGTAGTCTGCAAATGTTGCCATCATTTAATGTCTAGCATTACTTGCCATGGTATATGTCTCCATCATCTAGTCTAGGTTACTGAGAGAAATTGCTGTGATATCTTCTTTTCACACTGAGTTAGCCCCAATCGACCAGAAAATTGATATTGAAGGGAATAAATAAAGGAAAATATGATACAAATATACATGTACAGGCAGTGTTGCTTCTGAGGTATGATTCTCGCGCATTCCGGATATTTTGTATGGGAATCACTCGATGTAGGTGTCGATATCAGTATATCGAATGCGCGAGAATCATAGCAAAGGCTCCAGAATGGGCTAGATGAATGTGAATTGACCAAAGAGTTTGCATCCTCCTTTCATGGAATTGACAATGGAACACCATTGTGTCAAATGATTCTCGGTATTAGTTCAAATATCTGCTTGCTAGGAAAAATCCGTGGTCAAATGTAACAGGCGATTAACCGATGATTAATTCAAAATAGCTGAAACGGCTGAAATCAGTTTGACAAGTTGTCAGAGATAATTCTCGTTTCGGACACCGGGTGTAGGTATTGCTTTGTCTAGAAATGAAAGCCCTTTTCTACCTTCCGCCCCTCCTTCGATAAGTTCACGACGTGTGAAGGCGATATTTACAATAAAGGGAAGTTTATTTTTGCATCCGGATATCCGTCTATTTCCAGTCTCAGAGGAGTTCCCGGAAAATATCAAAGTCAAGTGATATAAAAGGCTTTACAAAGCATTCCCGCCTACTCTACACTTTTTGGAAGAAAAAATGCCTAAAGCTTTTAGTAACAGAAGACAAAAATAGAATTGTTCGATCAATTTTCTAGTGTTAACATTTCATCATGTGGGCTAGATGAAACGTTGAAGATGATGATGAATGATGAAAAATTTATCCGTTAGTGCGCCTATTTGCCATGGCCGCCTCAATCTAGTTGTCTTGATGACATCGTCGGACCATTGGGTCCGTTTTATAACTCTTGACCGCCACTCTATAACTATGTTGTATGGCAGGCTGGAAGCCCTCTTCAATATTTATTATAATCTGTTTTTAGTCTTTGTTGTTATAGCAGCAACAGAAATACATCATCTGTGAAAAATTTCAACTGTCTATAGCTATCACGGTTCATGAGATTCAGCCTGGTGACAGACGGACAGACGGACAGCGGATGATAGGGTCCCGTTTGGCACCCTTCGGGTACGGAACCCTAAGAAAGCTGCACCAAAGTCGGTCTAGACATCTAAAGGACATACATAATACAACACACACACACCACACACACCAAAAATGCTCTATCCACATACATCTCATACATCTCATCCGTTTCGGTCCATCCGTCGTCGTCCGGTAAAAGTAAAAATAAACCATTATACTATATCGTAAGTCACAATTTAACAACCATTTCTTCTCACACATAGCATCTTGAATTTCTAACTTGGTGCCAAAGTGTTGTTCGTATTACAGTAGTTGATACTTTCCTAAGCTGACGTAAGCAGTCGCAAAGTTTCGAGAGGAGTGGGCTTATGGGCTGGCTTGTATTGAAGAGACTGGCGGATTTGGCAATGAACGATTTTTTAAACAGGCGATACTATATTATTAAAATTACATAATGTACGTATATAGGGATTCATTTTAGCGCTAAAAGCATTTGTTCCACCTATCACCGCAGCCAAAAGTTCTTTGAAAAGCTGCATGCGTGTGATGAACCTTGATGAACATTCTGTCAAGCTTGATACAAACTTCTTTCCAACATTTACGCAGAACACTACACCGTCTTCCAACGATCTTTTGGCACGTGAGTGACGTTAACAGGGGAATAACCTGTCAAAAAGCGTTAGTTACACCTGTCACCGCAAGCCGAAAGATCGTTGAAAAGCTTTAGATGAGTACTGAACTGAACAACGACGTTTAATTTCTAAAGATAAACGATCAAGTGCGAGCAGGACTCGCGGACCAAGGTTTCCGATCACACCTGGAGAGCGAAACTGTTGTAATTAGGTTTCTACATAAAAACTAAAGTATGATGTCATCCATGTTAATTTAAGATTTTTTTTTCAATATTTTCGATCCCCTCACCGCTCACACCGTACTTGAAATTTATCGGATGAACAGATGAATTACAAAAACAAAATATAACCCGACTGAATTTTCTTTCAAAAACACATAAAAACTTACGAATGTACCTGGTTACGTACCTATCATGGAGTATGAAAGTATCCGCACCAATATTCTCGATATAAAGGTCGTGCGTGACACACGGCCAGACAGACCGACATACAAATCAAATCAAATATTTATTTATTTCACAAAAGAAAAGAAAACAATTCATATAATTTAAATATTATGTGAAGACTTATGTGCAAAATTAAAATTTAACAAAAGCAGTACTTGTGATCCCCACACTAGGCAAGCCTGTATCGTAGGGATCATACAGAGGAGAGACTGACACACATTGAAATTTAGTGTCACTTGCACCAAAAATAACAATTGCAATCAGCGCGTCAATCACAACCAAGTGTCAAACTTAGTGTTTCATACATTTTGACGACTGCTGCTAAATATAATCAAGACGCCAATCGCAATTAGTAATTTGGCGCAAGACGACCTTATTCATGGATTAGGCGTAATTAAATCGAAGATATTTAGGTAAATGTGTTACAAAAGAAAACAAAATAATCAATCATCAATGAAAAATATATATAAATACATGCGGACAGACGGACGGACGGACAACAAAGTGATCCTATTTATAAGTAAGGGTTCCTTTTTTTTCTTTTAACGGAACCTTAAAAACGGACAGAAGTATCCCGCCGTCTCTCACAACTTGCACCAAACTGACTCAGTAGGCGTGCGGCACAGAAAAACGCAATATACGTCGTGCCATGAAGAGGGTCAGCCATCGTCAGGCAGGCTGGGATTTCCGCTAGTTTCATTACTGTCAAGGGCCAGTACATACCTGTCTGCCAATAAGAACATACACCACAACTTGGTAACAGATACTCCGTACTTTGCTACAAGTTATGAGGGCGCACGAAACTTGCTTTTAGTTTCTGCTATACGAATGGGAGAATAGAGAAGAGGAATTTGTTAGGTGTGGGTTAGAATAGGATAGATGCGAGTGATTTAATAGAGATCGCGCCGTCGTGAGGTTCAATAGTAACCTTCAGAAACAGATCTTGTGGAAAGTTACGCATGGCTTTCCAAACGTGTATCATTTATTTTGGCTTTGTGAAGTCTTCTACGTTGGTTTCTTGCCAGTCATCGGTTAATTGTTTTTGTTTGCTTCTGCTGTCTGAGCTAAAACAATACCAAGTAATATTGGATTATTTCGCCTCTATTTCTTTTGAAAGATTAATTCATATCGATAATAAACTATATCTCTTTATTTCACGACCTCTGTGTCGCAGCGGTTGCGCATCTGCTTACCATGCGAGAGGTCCCAGGTTCGAATCCCGGCTGGAGTAAAAAAAAACCCATGTATTGGATGTTTACATGTTTGTGATGTCGCTGTTTCTGGTTCCCACGACACATCAGGGTATCCTGTGTGGGGCCAGAAGCAATCAATGTATGTGCTTGTATGTAAATGTTTAAATGTTTTCTCATGTACCTACTAAACATAGGGTGGATTTTTCCATCCTCAGACAATGTTTATCTGTCTGTTTATCTGAGGAATTTCACATATCACACGTAATAAAGTTATCTGACTATTTATCTGGGTGTTGAAAGATTGCCCCTTAATCAAGTGGCGTCTTATTTGCCAATCTAGCATCCAGTATACACAATAAATTGTTAGTGAACTTTGTCTTACGGTGGGTATCAAGAATGTTTCGGTTAGCTTCAAGAGCTCAATTTTTGAATCGCTCTGCTAGAAAACCAGTGCTCTTTTCTACTGATTTTCCTTCGATTTAAGAAATTCCGTATTTTTCATTCATTCGCCTGCAACGAGTGGTCAAAACTCAGGACTACTCGTTAAGCAATAATACAGTCAACTTGTACTCTACTAAAGGGCCCCTGGTGGGAATTTTTTGGGGTAGTACTAATTAATTAATTTCATTATATCTGTATTTTGGGGGGCTGAATCCGAATCTGAGGTTCGCGGACAAAATTTCGTGACGCAACATTGAAAAAATCGCAAAAAAACGAAAAGTTTCTGACTTTTTCCAGTTATTCACGTTTAATTAGAAAACAGTCCTTATTAAAAAAAAAGCGTGTATGAGTATATCAAAGAAAAGAACATTTCACGTCGAAGACAAAAAAATACAAAAATTGGTCCTGTACTTTAAATTTTATGGGGGTCCAAAATACGCCTAAAATAATAATGATGGGTTTTCAGTATAGTATAGTATGTATTGCATCTCTTGTATATACCAGGCCGCATCAGCATAGTAACTTTTGCGACGCAATACTACATCCAACTGTATGCTCCAGAACATCTTCCAGTCCCAAAAGCTATTGGGTCATACCCGTTCAGGGCTTGGAATACCAACTTGATTTGCAACTTCGAAAACCTACACAAAAACATAGAAGTTGATTTTCGTGGCAAAAGTGAAACGTGATATATATTACGCATGCAATATAATTATTTCACACGAGCGATTCAAAAATAGATCTCCAGGACTTTCAAGTAACCTGCTAACTTGGTAGTAACTTCGGCAACTCGTATAGTGGCTAATATTATGCTGGCAACTTTGAAACAAAATACTAAACCACCAGGTGTATTTACTCAATGTAGTTAGTAGAACTTACAGTATAGCGGTAAGGTCAATTGATTAAACCGAATATTAGAAAAACCGCAAACGCAACAAACATGAAATGTAGTAGTTACTAAGATATCATATGAATGACGCAGGAAATACCTTTATTCAGTTGCCTTAAAAGGACTAATGCCCGTTTCCACCAACCATCTAAAAGGTCCAACTGACTAATCCCTATCTTAAGTCATTCCCTAAGCTATTTCCTATCTTAAATTCGTTTTAACAGTACAAAGAAACACCTTGTAGTGACGGTTTGTCTGTAGTCTAGTGTTGTGCTACGGAGAAATTAACCGGTAAACACATTTTTAGGTGTGTTTGGGATAACAGGCTATCTATCGCTACACTTGGTAGTATGTAGTAGTCATAAAACCTCTCCACCAATCCCCACTCAGCCAGCGCAGTGGTTGGAGTATGATGGCTCTATCTTACTCGTATGGGTGAAGGTTCTCCTCTCCTCAGTGGGGGCACGAATGGGCTTAAATTTCCTTTCTTTACCGGTATAATTTCTCCGTACAACACTACACACAGACGTTCCGTTCCGTTCGCGTGATGCGTAAAAACTATAATAAGGGTTCCTTGTTTCTCTAACGGAACCCTAAAAAGGAGTGTTGTGAAAGTGGGCAGGCTATAGTTGTGAATAAATCGCCGCCGGTACAATTAGACGGAGGAGAAATTGCCACCGCGGATATTATGTTCTCGGCTAACGAACGCGCATCCCCAACCCTTAGATAAGGGCGGTACCAATCGTGTAGCCTTTTGTAACCCCCATTATCTGCTATCTAATCATTAAATTGACGTAATTTATGTACATATAATAGTTTAAATACAATTGACTGATAGGCTAAGAAAAAAACCGGCCAAGTGCGAGTCGGAGTCGCGCACGAAGGGTTCCGTACCAATCTATAAAAACGGCAAAAAAATCATGTCTATTGTATGGGAGATTGTATGGGAGACCCCTTAAATATTTTATTTATTCTATTTTTTGGTATTTGTTGTTATATCGGCAACAGAAAAACATCATCTGTGAAAATTTCAACCGTTTCATGAGATACAGCCTGGTGATAGATGGACGGACAGCGGATTCTTAGTAACAGGGTCCCGTTTTTGACTCTTTGGGTACGGAAACTTAAAAACCATTTTTTCCAAAATTTATGATTATTATTATTATTATGTGTTTATGAATTTTTCATTTCACTCTTTTTAAAGAGGTTCTGACACACGGGCTTACGCCAAGTGCTATGAGACTATCTATCTATAGATCATGGTCCTTGCCCAAGAATTTTCTTACTATTCTGCAAGTATTCAGTATGGTCGCTTTTTGGAGAAGAATGTGAGTGGATCTGGGTATATTGAGTGATTTAAGACTAGTGTGTAATGTGTATGGGATTACTCCTGTGGATGAAGCCTTGTTTATTCCTTAATATAGAATTACAATATTACTTAATACATTTCATTTTCAATTTTTTACATCTATTCATTTCATTATATTTAAATTTTCATATAATTTTAGATTATATATATTACCTATTAATTTTTTTTTTTGAGACTTGAAAAAATTTATGATATGAATTAGTTAATGTTTTGGCCGAAAATTACTGCTCAAAGTGTTAAATTGGCTCTGTCGTTTTATGAAGCAGATATTTATTTATATTAAAATTCTGGCTAAAGTGGACACAAATGCGCCACTGGTATCCCGTATGAAATGAAATGAAATGATTTATTTGCCTGAAATGTGGTACAGTATGGGAAAACTCGTGACGTTTTACAGAAATCACTTTATTTGGACGGGTTACCTTCTGAGAACCTTGAATATTTTAAGCATTGAATGCGAGATACTATTTATGTCTGAATTCACCAAGTTAAAAACTAAAAAAAAACGACTTCATGACCTATCACTTAGTCATCCCCGCTCGGTACACAAATGTCGTCTATAGACCCGAAAACGAGCCTATGAAATCTGTCTCCTGACTCCTGACTGTGAAGTCCATACATATTATCTACATAATACATATAAACAAATATAAAATCCTAACAGCCAGAATATATCTCGCGACAATGACTATAAACACCAAAAAGAGTAGTCGTATAATGTCATCCAGGTCAAAACTAATTAAACTTCACATTTTTTTCATGTAGAATGCTGGACCGATTCCTGATTTTCAAAAAATGGGACCGAAATATTCTTCCCTTTCGAAAAAAGAAAGAATTTTTGAAATCAGTTCATAAATAGTTTCGACGTAATTTTTTTTTTTATTTATTTAATCGTATGGCTCTAGTGAATAGGCTACAAGGGAATATTTAAGGAACTAAGCCAGTTGGCTGCGTCAGGAGGAAGGTCAAACAAAAAATAATAATAAAAAATACATACAATCGAATTGATAACCCCCTCCTTTTTTGAAATCGGTTGAAAAGGCACAATAGGCTTGTAGCCAAGGTAATCCAATAAATCTAGGAACAAGTTTTAAGTTCAAGCATTATGTACAAAATGGCTTAACATTCTCAGAATTGTATATATTTCCAGCAGATATATTTTATAAAGTCAATTTTGTGCAAAAAAAGACAGCATTTGATGGCACTTTTACATGACGTCATTCTATTGTATTTCATAGAGCTCAGGAACAAAAGTTCCGTTTTTGACTGTTCATAAAAAGTATCTATTTTGACTTGACAGGCCACAAGCCTATTCCGCCTGCTTTTCTCCTCTGCTACTAGGTACTAGCTACCTAGTGCTACTGAGGCGAGGGTCAGCTCTCCATTTCCTCCCTCTAGATTTCAATTGCACTAGTTGGGAAGCAGCCGGTGATCCAACATTTATTCCGTCCCAACTAATTAGTATGCCGGAAGGAAGTGACCAAGGTGCGTGCTAGGTAAACATAACCTATCCGACGATGCCGTTATATCTACTCATTTGTTTAGAATACAGAAACGACTGAATTTAATTTAATTCATAATTGTTTATTACTAGGGATGCACCGACTGTTCGCCGACCAGTCGGTTAAGCCGACTAGTCGGCCATATTTGCAGTCGGCGACAGGTCGGCGAACAGTCGGCCAAAACTGCCGACAGATTAGGGTAACTGAAATACGTATTTATTTTAACTGTTATGTAATCGTTTATTAGTTTGTATAGTAGACGCCAAACAACTTGAACAAATGACCTTGCATGCGCAGAAACCATCTGATATATGAAACTGCGCACCACGGTATGGGGTGCGGGACGCGGCGTGCGGAAGGAGCATCGCATCGAGCGCGCCTAGCCACGCTATTGGTAGATCAGTCAACCATCGTTTCCCGCTTTCAGTTCACACTTGCGTGCAGTGAAATCACGGATAAAAAATGCCTCGACGTCCGAACGTAGTTTTAAAAAGGCAAGCCAGAAAGATGGTATATGATGAGTTTTCTATCGATGGTGATATTATTATGTTTTATAGGTGTACGTGGAAAAACGTATTTAGGGAATTTCAATCGTAGGTATCCCATAAAAAATCTTGTCTTTTGTCAAATCATTATTCTTTGTTAATAGACACCAATAAATACGACAAATGTCGCTAAATAATTTACAGTTTTATTTTGATAGTCATATCCACAGACCATTAAATCTGTATAGTTCGCAGCAAATGTACCTACTTCGCGTGTCTCAAACAGTTATTGTGCACCTGTTACCGCTCAGTCCCTCATGCAAATGGTACAGTATATTTTCTCATTTTCTATCGATTGAACAAAGTAAGTAGGTATATAGTATTGTGCACTAAGATTCATGCAGTATACTGTAGGTACGATTTGTTTTGAAAATTTTAAGTGCGTCGTTTTTTTGGCACGTAAGTGTACATGCGCAAACTTTCCCCCATCACGTCACATTTTGCTCAAGTTGTTTGGCGTCTACTATACCATATTAAAGATATTCCACTTCATATTTATTATTTATCTTTTAAAAACACGCAGTTCAGCCGGTCCGTGCGTAAACAATAACAACATCAACAAAAAATCATGTCGCGACGTGATCACGAGCGTTGCCGAGGTCACCCGAACTCCCCCGAAAACAATGTCGGCCCGGCCGACATGTCGGCCGACACGTCGGCTAATTTGTAGCCGACTGGTCGGCCTGTCGGCCAGTCGGCCAAAGTCACAGTCGGCCCATCTCTATTTATTACATATAAATATTGTAGCAGTGTTTTAAGATGTGTTATTTATAATTAGATAGATAGATAATCACTTTATTCACTTTTTACGATACACGTTTGACAGAAAAACAATAAATTCAGCAGCAGTACATAAACAAAATCAAAAACATGCATTGTAAACAGAGAAAAGGCTCTGACTCAGCAAAGTGTTGCAGAGGATCTGCAACGCTGATATTCCGCCAGAACCTTGCTAAAATTTATTATTAGTACAAGCTTAAAGTAAAAACTTAATTAAAATTATCTGTTTGTTCCTTTGGCCGTCGAGACCACTAGTGTATGGGGTTCTGAGGGTAGAGCCTTCATCAGGGACATCGGGCGTCGTTTGAGAGACCGAGGTTTTGACAACCGCTCTCCGGGGCTTCGCCCACGCCCAGAGGATTTCGCTCGCCGTGCAGCGCGGTAACGCAGCCAGCGTTATGGGCACCTTTGGTCCGGACGATTCTTGGGGCGGTTTGTTTGTATAATTGATTGTTTAGTTATTAAGTAAAATAGAAAATAAAATGATTATAAGCAGCATAAGTATTAGAAATATTGCTCATTGTTCTAACATCAGATACATATCAGTATTCTCGTGATAACATTTCGACAATCTGAATAAAATCTTTCGACTCTAGTCTGTAAATATCACACTTAATTAAAATTATCATATAATTGATTTTACATGGAGAAGAAAAGCTTGTGATGCATAAAATAATATTTGATTTATAGAAAGGAGAAGAAAACATCTTTGCAATTGTTGGCGCCAGATAAATTAAAAGTTTTGTTTTGACGGTTGATTCCTTGCCTGAGTTGACAGGCCCGCTTCTGGTCAGTGATTGGCTGCGGCGCCGGACGGCGCGCATGCGCGACCCCCGCTCCCGCACCCCTGCGTCCGCCATTGTAAAAAAAAAGGTGATCGTGTAACGACGCGCACGCAAGCCATGCTCCTGGCATTGTTTTATTTCAAAGTGAACACCGCCCCATGCCAACCAGGAACTGAACTACCAAGGAAACACCTAATCGATCTTCATTCCGGCCAGCTATTAAAGATCCAGTACCTGGTAAGTGGTTCCCTGTTTAATTCGGGTTTGGGGTTTGCCGTCAAGCAAAGCAGAAGTTTCGTCTGATGCGACCATCCATTCCATTCCCCCGCGAAAACATTGGTCCTTCGATTCCAAATGTAAAATTATTACCTATGATACCTAGAAATACAGTTCGAACATAATAAGGTCAATTAGTTTCACAAACATAGTATCTGGCTTATTCATTAATATAAATTTTGTGATAAAATTAGCTGAAGTATACTTTATAGGTTATAACCTCAGTTATTCAGTCTTATTTTCGTACAAAGAATTGGTGTAATATTGCTATAGATCTCGTGAATTTATAACTACATACCTTCTATAGTACCTACTGGTTTTAATAAGAACACCCAACAAATAAGTTGGTATTATTTTCATTAGCAATAGAAAGTTAATTCTGCTAATGTAAAACATACTCCACTCAGAATTTCATAATATTTTACTTACCTACCGTTTATTATAGTCAGTACTGATCTACTCTATACAAAAACAGAATACCTATTTTATTTTGTCTACTTACCTAAGTACATACATCTTTAGTAAACTCCGACTTATCCCTGTCAGCGTTTGTGTTCTATACTATACCTACTTGCTAAACTAAAACCCGAAGTTCGTACGCGGCTGAGCGCAACTGAGAGCTTCGCCGATAGTACAGACGAGAATTGGGCTCTGTTGGAATTGCAAAGGAACGCAACTCGCAAGTGGCGCTCAACTGTTCCTTTTGCCGAAAGTAATACTTGTAATTGTAAACGTCTTGTGTAAACAAAGACGCGTTCAGTGTTTATGTTTGTATTTGTACATGATCTATGTTTACAATTACAAGCTGTCTATTTAGTTTTATTTAGTAACTACGGTGGTGGGCGAACCAAGACCGACACTGTGTGTTGTGTACCTATACCTACAGCTAGGTATTTTAACTTTTAATTTGTTTGACATAAATGACAGTTCTTTACAGTTTTATTCATTTGGTAGGGCAAGTGACATTAGTCTGGTAGTTTAATGAAATATTGCAGTGACATTAGTCTGGTAGTTTAATAAAATATTGCAGTGACATTAGACTGGTAGTTTAATAAAATATTGCAAGCATTATCAGATTACCAACACACTTACTAAGCGGTTGATAATTATTATTATAATTGACATACCTACTTACTAGTTTACTGAAAATTTACCTAAATACAGTTAACCAATAGGTTTGTGACTAGAGAATATTCATCAGGGTACTAGATTGGTTTAGTAGTTTATGGTCAAAATGACTAAATCAAAAAAGAAAGTAAATACTTCCTCGGAGGGAGACGTTGTTGCCAACATGTCATCTAAAGCAAAAATATTAGAGGCTCGCATAACTTATTCTCTCAAGCGGATGGAAGTAGTATATAAGAGCTCGAAGATAGTAGAAGATAAAGATTGGTTCTTATCGGCAGTGGATAACATTCCGACTTTGGAAGTTTTTAGCCGTATGGTTGAAGATCTAAATTTGGAGTTGTGTGAAGCCGATGAAAATCATATACCTGAATTTGACAGATGGCTGGGCCCATTTGAGGAAATGCAAGTGAATATTATGGCAGTGGCGCATGATCTCAAGATGAGTTCAAGTACTGTAGATCAAAAAGTCCCGGTGGATAGGATGCCGCAACCGACTAAACCAAAGTTACCGCCTATCAAAATACCAAAGTTTGATGGAAGTATCAAAGTCTGGCCAATATTCATTGATTGTTTCAACAATACGGTGCACAATAATGAAAACCTGTCGGACTATCAGAAGTTCTACTATTTACATGAGTCCCTCACGGGCAAGGCATTGGCGGCTATTGCAGGATTGGCTCTTACAGGCGATAACTATGGGGTGATTTACTCTACGTTGGTCAGCAAATACCAAGACGTACGAGCGCTTGGTGCGGCATATCTAGATGAAATACTCAATCTAAAGAAGTTAAGCGCGCCTACTGTCGAGGGTCTAAATACCTTTTTGGATAAATTCGCTATTTCAGCCGCAGCGTTTGAAAGACTAGATATTGAGAATAAATTAGACTTTATCTATTTGCATTTGGCAATAAAGAAACTTGATGTGGAAACGATGCGACTTTTTGAATATAGTGTTCGGGACCAAAAGGCGACATATGAATCTTTAGTAAAATTCATAAAAGAACAAGCTAAAATATTGGAACGTACCGGACCTAGCAAACCTTCAACTGCGACACTGCTGCCGTCGGCGCCGCCACCGGTGCCGCACACGTACAAGGCCTCAGCGAACAAGACTGCTAAGTCTTCAGGCAGGAATACTCAAACATTTGTGGCGTCAACGGAAAAATCGTTTGAGTGCCCTCTGTGTGCAGACAAAGAACACCAACACTTATATCGGTGCCCTAGTTTTCTACGACTATCCGCGAAAGATAGGTATGTTATAATCAAAGGTAGAAATGGCTGTGTAAGCTGTCTGAGTCTGTCGCATAGAGTATCGGCGTGCAAATCAACGAACTCATGTGATACGTGTCGTTCAAAGGCCCATCACTCGTTGCTACATTTCACAAGCGCTCAAATCGTCACGTCACTGGCAGTAATAGATAGTCAAAGTAAAGATCAAGTACAGGAGGAAAGCGAGGAAATACCGGCTATAACGTCTTATGGGGGTAGTACAACATACGAACTTGAGTGCGGAGAGATGGGCGAAACTTCTGGCGTAGCTCTATGTTCCCACGAATCTGAACGAACGCGATCATGCGACGGTGGCAAGTCGACGTTCGCGACAACGGTCCTACTATCCACGGCGCGAGTGAAGGTTATTGATAACCAGGGTGCTACACAATTTGTGCGTTGCCTAATAGATAGCGGTTCGCAAAACCATTTTATAACGGAGAAATGTGTAGAGCGCTTATCGCTAAAGACCAAATCCCTGTCTGAGCAAGCTTCGGTCTATGGATTCGGGGGATTACCTAATGCAATACAAGGAGTTGCCGATGTGACGTTTTATTCACGCCTGGACGATAACATTTCGTATCGAGTGCGGCCATTGATAGTCAAAAGAATTACCGAAAGTCTACCGACATCGCCGATCAATACGTCGGTTCTGGCCTACCTCAACAGCGTACCTCTAGCTGATGATAAGTACCACCTGCCGGGAGATATAGAAATGATAATTGGCGCGGAACTTTTCACACAATTGCTACTGACAGGTCGTGTCAAGGGTCCCCCGTCGGCGCCTGACGCGATACAAACGACTCTCGGATTCGTTATAATGGGAGAGGCTCCGATAGCTAATCTTTCCATTCGGAAACAAACCATAGCACTTTGCTGTATGACAGATAACAGATCGTCAATAGATGAAGGGATAAATAAATTTTGGGAACTACAGGAAGTGCCGTCCTCTACAAATGCCAAATGGAGTAAGGAGGAACAAGAATGTGAAGAAATTTATGTGGCTACCACTACGCGAGATATGTCGGGCAGATACACTGTGGCGCTGCCATTTAAATCAGACCCAGAACTATTAGGAAGCTCATTCAAAGCAGCCGAGCGGCGGTTTTTTCATCTAGAAAAGAAATTTCGCGCGACTCCGGATTTGCATGTTGAGTATGACAAAGTAGTCAAGGAATATCTGGACAAGGGTTATGTAGCTCCTGTAGAACCCAATGACATTCCCAGTGGATATGTTATACCACACCATGGAGTCATACGGAACGATAAAGTATCCACAAAGCTTCGCATGGTTTTGGACGCTAGCGCACGCACCGACAAGGACGTATCATTAAATGAAATCCTGCATACGGGCCCAAATCTGCAAGCCGATATCTTCTCGGTTCTACTTAACTTTCGCCTATTCTCTGTGGCGTTTTGTGCGGACGTTAAACAAATGTATCTACAAATAAAGGTATATCCAGAATATCACAAGTACCTCAAAATGTTGTATAGGTTTCATTCTAATGATCCTATTCAATTACTAGCATTCACGCGAGTCTGTTTTGGGTTATCAGTAAGTCCATATTTGGCATTGCGTACGTTGAGACAGCTGGGCGAGGATGAGCGAGACAACTTCCCTTTGGCTGCTCAAATAATTCAGAAATCCGTCTACATGGATGATGTAGTGGCCAGTTGTCAGTTTGTGTCAGAAGCGATAGAACTATCATCACAATTGATACACATGTTCAAAGCGGGGGGATTTGACTTAATGAAGTGGTCAAGTAATTCGTCGGATTTATTAGCAACATTGCCAGAATCCCATTTACACCCTCAATCAGTACACTTTGACGATGACGCCACTCAAAAAATTTTAGGTGTCAAATGGGAGCCGCGTACAGATACGTTTTCGTTCGAAGTTAACCCCAATACAGGGGAATGTTCGAAGCGAACAATTTTATCAACGGTTGCTCGACTTTGGGATATTTTAGGGTTTGCAGGACCTGTCATATTATATGCGAAATTGCTGATTAAAGAACTCTGGATTCTAAAATTAGACTGGGATGACGCTCCCCCGCGGTCAATAATTGACAATTGGACGAGGTTTCAGGAGGAATTGCCATTGTTAGACAAGATAAATATACCGCGTCATGTTGGAGTATCTAAGAATGGAATAGTAACGTTATTGGCGTTTGCAGATGCAAGTGAAAGGGCTTACGGGACGGTACTGTACATTCATATACAGACAGAACACGGTAATACAGTAAATCTATTGTGTGCTAAATCAAAGGTGGCCCCCATGAAAACTGTTTCATTAGCCAGATTAGAGTGGTGTGCAGCAGTTTTGATGGCTAAGTTGATAAAACTTGTATTGGATCAATACACACCTAGATGTAAAATTGATCATATTGCGGCCTTTTCAGACTCTACCGTCGCATTACACTGGATTCACTCGAGCCCGCATCGATGGAAAGTATTCGTAGCAAATCGGGTCGCGAAAATACAGGAAAATGTGAATCCATCACATTTCTACCATGTCGCAGGAAAAGATAATCCTAGCGACTGTTTGTCGAGAGGTTTGACTCCAGCTCAATTACGTGAGCATCCTTTATGGTGGACTGGCCCGCCGTGGGCTATAGCAGATAGAGAAAACTGGCCTGTAGTACCTTTTGCGGCAGACGGTGATGAAGAAATACCAGAACAAAAATGCATAGCGTTACCGTCAGTTCAAAGGGAATTACCATTGTTACATTCAGTGGCACAACGAGTATCTTCTTGGCCTAAATTACTTCGAATAGTAGTATATGTTTTGCGCTTTATGAGAAAGTTAACATCCAGAGGAGTTATCACGGCAACTGATATCAACGTAGCCGAATCTGCGATAATACGGACCTTACAAACGGTGCATTTTTCGGAACACATAAAGACAGTAGCTTCCGGAAATAAATGTCCTCCCTATGTTCAAAAACTGCGACCTATAATAGTTGCAGATATTCTTAGAGTAGGCGGAAGACTGGAAAACACCGAACTCTCGTTTGATCACAAGCACCCGGTTCTATTACCCAGGAAAGACCATATAGTAGATCTAATCATTGACTATACTCACCGAAAAAACTGTCACGCTGGACCACAGCTTTTATTGTCCTTGCTCCGTCAGAAGTATTGGATATTGTCGGGTCGTGGGATAGTGCGATCTCGGGTTCACTCATGCAACACTTGCTTTAAAACCCGACCTAAACCATGCACCCCTCCATTGATGGCAAATATTCCCGAATGCAGACTCCAAATGTCTAAACCTTTCGCTCATACAGGTGTAGATTATGCTGGACCGTTAACTATTACGCTAGCTAGGCGGCGTGGGGCCAAAACTCAAAAGGCATATCTATGTGTATTTATATGTTTAACTACTAGGGCGGTGCACATAGAAATAGCTCCCTGATCTGGGAACTGACAGCTTTCTGAACGCATTTAAAAGATTTCTTGCTCGCCGCGGTCCCGTAGAAAAAATGCATTCAGATAATGGATCTAACTTCATTGGGGCGCGTAATCATCTCAAAGACCTTTACGAGTTTTTGAATACTGGACAATTTGTAGACAAATTGCAAATTGAATTAGCAGACAAACAAATTGAATGGCAGACTATACCTCCGAACGCACCTCATTTCGGCGGTGGTTGGGAAGCATCAGTTAAATCGTTCAAAACTCATTTATATAGGGTAATAGGGGCCCAAATCCTGACATATGAAGAATTATTAACCGTACTCTGTCAAATAGAAGCAGTCTTAAATTCAAGGCCCTTAGGTTTGAATTCAAATTCCGATCCAAGTGATCCAACTCCGATAACTCCGGCACATTTTTTAAATACAGTACCGTTACAATCCTTACCAACAGCTCAGGTTGTGGAACACCGCGAACATCTATTATCTCGGTATTCGCTGTTAGATAAATTGGTGCAGTCTTATTGGCGAAGATGGAGTATGGAATACTTACATACACTGCAGGCTAGAGGCAAGTGGAATACGGACGCTGATAGGATTAAAATTGGTACAATAGTTTTAATAATGCAGGATATAGTCCGACACTGCATTGGCCCTTAGGTATAGTAGAAGAGATTTATTCAGGGAAGGACGGAAACATAAGAGTAGCTTTGGTTAAAACTAAATCGGGTACATTCAAACGTCCAGTAGTACGTTTATGCCCACTACCTACGCAGTAAGTTTAGGGTTAAGTTAGATTATAGAAAAGTCATTTTTAGGGTTCCGTACCCGAAGGGTGCCAAACGGGACCCTATTACTGAGACTTCGCTGTCCGTCCGTCCGTCCGTCCGTCCGTCCGTCTGTCACCGGGTCCGCCTGCACGAACCGTAATAGCTAGAAAGCTGAAATTTTCACAGAATGTGTATATCTGTTGCCGCACCAACCACAAATACTGAAATACGAGAGATATTACAAATTGAAAGTGGTCTCGGTACAAGATACGTCTTCACAACACGCTTGAAAAGTTTATACCAAGGCCATTTTGTTTTGGTAGGTAAGCCTTCTTTTAATGAAACTAAATTTAAATGATATGGCAATGTCGTCCCCGGACTTCTACAAAGACTTTAAATATTAATTGATGAATTACGACGTCTCTATTTATTATGTAGAACTTTTAGAAAATAATTATAAAATTAATAGTTTTTAATTACTTTTGTTGTCATACAAATCTCAGAGCACAGAAATTATTTTTTTCCTTTTGGCCACTTCAAGTTTGGCTGCCAGTGATGTTTTAATTAAATACTCTTTGGTGCGTTGAAATGATGTTTTGCAGTCTGCATGACATTGACATAATGAGTGAGTGAACCTCATTGTACGGAAATTGTAGATGGGTGTCTCACGTTTTCCAGTAGGAGTAGGTTGTAGACAGTGCTGCTTACGGCGGCGTTTAGTAGGTAAGGTACTAAAGGCCCTAAAAGCGCGGCAAGCTTTGAATCAATTCAAATGTTATTTTTCAACTAGCTACAAAGTTATTCTGACATAAGATGATAATTTGAACAAAACTTTTTGGGTATTTCATGAAAAATACAGTTACAGATCACACATATACAGGGTGGAACAAACGAATGGGCCCTGGAGGGAAAGTACCTTAAAATCTCAAGATATCCGTCCGTCCGTCTGTCTGTCACCAGGCCGTATCTCATGAACCGTGGTAGCTAGACAGTTGATATTTTCACAGATGACGTATTTCTGTTCCCGCTATAACAACAAATACTAAAAACAAAATAAATTTAATATAAAGGGGGCTCCCATACAAATAACGTGTTTTTTTGCGGTTTTTTTAACCGACTTCCCAAAGGAGGAGGTTTACAATTCGTCCGGATGTTTGTTTTTTTTTATTTATTTTTTTATGTATGTGCCTCGATAGCGCCTAAACGGATGGACCGATTTGGAAAATTAGACCGATTAGACTTATAGTGATTTTTGTGTTTTTCATAATAACTCGTGCAAATGCACATGGTAAGCATAATATTGTGATGCGGAACTGCTGAAGAAGACCACATATCACCTCACTGGTCCAAGACAAGGTGTCTGAATCTGCTCAATACTAGGTACAAATACAATGCGTGGCTGACGGGCAGGCAACGCATAGCCTAAACCGATGGACCTAGAGCCATGAAACTTTGTACAGGGGTTCCTTAGTAGCGTGGGGTAGCACTGATATGGGATTTGACAAAATTAATTCCCCTGGGGGAGGGGATAAGGGGTTACAGTTTGTATTAAACTCAATCTAATCAAATAGGGTTTGTGGAAGTCGGTTTTTTCTAAAGTTTACTTTTTGTTCCAATTATATAGATAATGGTACGGAACCCTTCGTGCGCGAGTCTGACTTGCACTTGGCCGGTTTTTATTATTATTTGTTGAGATAAATTAGCGGTGTAGTTTATTTTTTGTTTAGATTGAAATAGCCTGAAGAAGTTTGAATTGTATTTAATTAATATCTATGACAAGAAGTTATTTTAAATTTTATTTCGGTTAGGTATTTTGGAAAGGTGACCTTTTAAGGTTAAATTCTTCTTTATTATTTATCTAAGTTAGTTAAACCAGCGGATGTGGTTTTTAATTTGTTTAATTAAGCGTCTGAAAAATGTTCGACCTGTATTTAATTGTATTTGAGTTTTTTTTTTATTTTTTTTTTTGAAAGATGACCTTTCAAGGTGGGGACTTATGTTGGCGCCAGATAAATTAAAAGTTTTGTTTTGACGGTTGATTCCTTGCCTGAGTTGACAGGCCCGCTTCTGGTCAGTGATTGGCTGCGGCGCCGGACGGCGCGCATGCGCGACCCCCGCTCCCGCACCCCTGCGTCCGCCATTGTAAAAAAAAAGGTGATCGTGTACTATGCGAGCCAACTAACAATAGGATCGCGTTTGTAGCCAACTTCACGTGATAAATGCCAAATTTGTAGGGTAGGGCCAGCAATAAAATTGCCGTTAGCTACCTACCCTCCCTTCCGTGTACATGCGCTCGTTTGTTACACATTGGATATTTTTGTTAAATTTGTTGTTTTGTTACCTTTGTTGTTGACTTTTATCGTTATTGTGGAGATGGAGATGGAGATGATATAGTTTTAAGTGGCGTGGAAGAACTAGAATAATATTTATTTTTTTTAATCAAGAAAAATAAACTATTAATAATTCCTGGTTTGTTTTTTTTGCACACCTTACAATATACATCATGTCATAACAGGAATCTTATTAGAAACACATTAGAATGACCACATACCTCATGACAGATGATTAAATTTTTTGCTAGCATTTTTTTGCACACCATACAAATTTTAATGAAGTTTGTGAATATTGCGGGACAAGATGGCGTCTTGACAGTCCTATTGTTAGTTGGCTCGCATAGTAACGACGCGCACGCAAGCCATGCTCCTGGCATTGTTTTATTTCAAAGTGAACACCGCCCCATGCCAACCAGGAACTGAACTACCAAGGAAACACCTAATCGATCTTCATTCCGGCCAGCTATTAAAGATCCAGTACCTGGTAAGTGGTTCCCTGTTTAATTCGGGTTTGGGGTTTGCCGTCAAGCAAAGCAGAAGTTTTGTCTGATGCGACCATCCATTCCATTCCCCCGCGAAAACAGCAATCACATCACTATCATCGCTATCACTTTTCTAAGTGGGTTAAAAGGATAAAATTATAATATAAATGTTTCTACAGTAAACACAAGAACATAAAGTGTTTAAATGTTAATTCTTGTTTTCAATTAATATTAATGAAGCACAGCCAACCTATTAATTATTTTATCCCCCGATTAACTACACATCGTAAACATCCATCATCGAAGCTTTATGTTGCCGTCAATCAGTATTCGGTACTTAAAGCTTTGATTGAAATTCTGTAATCCTCTGGGATACGTAGCCAGATGTACCTCTGGCCCATTTCAAGAAGCAACAAGGGACAATTTTACAAGGACAAACTGGCAATACTGGTTAAAGTACATTAGTTAGTATTAGAGAAGAAGAAGAAGAAAAAAAGAAGTGTTTATTTGCCACATAAAATTATAAAATGAACATAGCATGAGATACAACTTATTTTCAACCGACTTCAATTTTTTTTTTTTTTTTTTTCTATGTTTGTTACGCGATAACTCCGCCAATTATGAACCGATTTGAACAAATCTTTTTTCGGCGTATAGGTAATACCTCAAGGGTGGTCCCGTTGACACCAGGTCAGGATCTGATGATGGGATCTTGGAGAAATCGAGGGAACTCTTCAAATATTATAGGCAGACCTATAGTGATTTTTGTGTTTTTCATAATAACTCGTGCAAATGCACATGGTAAGCATAATATTGTGATGCGGAACTGCTGATGAAGACCACATATGGCCACCAGATCTGCTCAATACTAGGTACAAATACAATGCGTGGCTGACGGGCAGGCGACGCATAGCCTAAACCGGTGGACCTAGAGCCATGAAACTTTGTACAGGGGTTCCTTAGTAGCGTGGGGAAGCACTGATATAGGATTTGACAAAATTAATTCCCCAAGGGGGGGGGGATAAGGGGTTACAGTTTGTATTAAACTCAATCTAATCAAATAGGGTTTGTGGAAGTCGGTTTTTTCTAAAGTTTACTTTTTGTTTCAATTATATTTGTGGCAAAAAGGGACTGGACTCACTTTATGAGAGGTTTGAGATGGTCTTAGGATTTAATGGGATTTATAAACATAAAGTATATGAAAAGTATTAAGGACAACAAATTTATCATAGGTAACAATTTAAGACCTATTTCGAACTCAAAAAGTATGACGTCAGTTTTGTACATTTTCGTATACGGAAGAAATAATATTCGAACTCAAAAAGTATGACGTCAGTTTGTACATTTTCGTATTCGGAAGAAATTGTTAAAATGCTGACGAATAAAACGAGCTTTGAATATTGATGATATTTCCAAAATAAAAGCATCTGGGGCACGGTAGAGCTCGCGTCAAGTCGAGCTTACGTCTATTTCGTCAAGATTTTGACTAATCTTTACAAAAGACCATTGATAAACCTGGTCTCAAAAAATAAAATAATGGATGGATAGCTGTCAAAACCAACTGCTTGTTACTAGTGAATTACTAGTTAATACTGAAACTCGCCGAAAGTGCCGAAAAAAAATAGGCACATTAATTATGAAAAGCCGCGCTATAATAGAACTGCTTTCGTACTCCCAACCGACCTCAAAGGGTACGCAAAAGTAGGAATTATTCAAAAATTCAAATACCCCTAATTGCTTACAGCTGAGGTGCTGCCGGTTTTTTTTATTTATTAAAATACGCAAAAAGCAACCCTTTCGTATATTGATGAGAGAACATTCGCTACCACCATGACCTTTATTGCTCGTGCAATAGGATTGAATTTCAGGAGTTGTGTGTATGTTTTACTTGGTTGGTTTTCGTGTTGTAGGAAAAGATTTATATTCAATTTAACTTTTCGTTGTTCGGGTTCCCATTGAAGGGTGAAATGTACAATAAATATCGGACTAAATTACAGTAAAAACCGAACGTTTGACTTTGCCGATATAATATTTTTGCTGTCACAGCAGCAGCAGATTTTTTGATTCCAGATCACATTCACATTCACAAAATTTTGGCAATAAAGTTGCTCTAAAAGTAAGTGTGCTTTCAGCTAAAGATGTGTGGGCTCGAACCGGTGAGGCCTTTGCATTATTACTAGTACTAGTATTAGCTACTATTTATAGCTCTTCTCTATTATTATATTTTATTCGTAACTCTCTGCTTGTACCATTAGTCAACCGCGTAACTTTGCTTAGGTATTAGAATAATAGGTGTAATCTGGTGTAATGGATACCTCTGTGAGCCTCCATCCGTCGTCGTCTGTCTGTCCATGTACCCTACCGTAATAAAAATCCTATGAGATCTTGCCCCTTAAATCAGTAAGGTTTCAGACATTTGAATTAATTATTTTATCCGCAATTAAACCATCCATTGATTTGAATAACCCTATCGACTTACAAACTACATGAACAACATACCTTCTCGTAATTATACTTGGGAAATATCACCATTATTAGTAATAATAAATTATCTATTGGTAGGGCAACCTTGGATCTGAAATATGCATTCCCTTTGAGCTGTCCGTCTGTCCGTCCATCGAAACCATAAGCAGAAAGTTCAAATTCTAGGGCTTCCATGCAAGATAACATATCTTGCAGAACCCTAGAATTTGAAACATTTTTTGTATTTTTTCTTGCATGATGCGATGGAACCTATCGTGTATTAGTCCGACGAGCATCTAACCGATTATTTGGGGTACTTATATGCTCTTGAAATGTAAGAGAGTCAAAAATATAATCTAAGCAAATCATTTACTCAAACAAAGCGAGTATGTGCTCATTACTTTGACAACCTTCTTTGAGCAAAATCGACGTTGCCGGGAGGAGCCAGGCAAGGTGTCCTGCAATTACCTCTTGCAGTCGTGCTGTAGCGACCGGCAATTACCTACCTGTCAAAATCAATGATTGTCGAGCTTTTTCAAAAATGGTAACAAAAAAAGGTAGAAGTGCAAAAAGGTTTTATTCAATCCCCCCGTTCCGAGTCACGCCAAAATCGATTACAGCGTCTACAAAGCCGTTCCGAGTCAGTTTTGGCGATACAAAACGATGGCATTGTAGACGCTGTAATCGATTATGGCGCTGACGGCGATGTCACGGAACACGACTAGAATTTGGATCTGTGTGACGTCAGGGAGCCTAAAAAATAAATTAGACGGATTTGTTTTTGCAATTTTCTTTCGGTAATTTCTTGTGTTCCAAATAAATTTTGAAAAATGATTTCTACAAGCCAAGAATCTTCTAATTTAACACCGCGCCGGACATTAATATGGAAGCGGAATTAGAAAATTTTCCGCCGAAGTCAAAGGAAAAATACAAACTTGCATACGAAAAGTTCGCGCAGTGGAAAATTAACAGAAATAGAAAGTTTTTGTGGAAAACGATTTTCTAGCCTGTTTTAGCGAACTTTCAAAGATAATGAAGCCTTAATCTCTCTGGAATACCGACTCTATGCTGAAGAGCACGGTTTTGTTTTGATGAAACACAAACGGAATGGAATTTTAGTAACTGTACATTTACCAATTGATATTTTTATTAAATTATTACTAAGTAGGTATAGCTGGTTGTATTTCATTAGCATTGTCTTTCATATTACTAGCATTGTTTGAGTAAAGCACTATACAAGCCTTGGTCCACAATGACTGCACTGCTGGCCACGCTATGAAGGCCTCGAGCTTAGCTTAGCTACGATCTCGGCCTATCAAATTGGTCAGCATTGCAACCTTTGATGTCCGCGCTAAAAAAGCTTCGACCTTCGGTCTCAGCCTTTATCCTAGCTTGTCCGTCGAAGGTTTCAATGCTGACCGCGCTGTATAGGCCTTGAGCTGCGCTACGCTGCGCTTTCGGCCACCAGCAGCGCGACCAGCAACGCCGCCACTACAGACCGCGGGAGTAATGTACTTTTAAAAGCGTGAAAATGAGTAGGTATATATAAGCACAACTCTAGAGTGTTGTTGATCTCTTCGTCAAAGTCTTCCTTTCAAAGGGTAAGATAGACGCTTTGTTTCTGCCAAATGTATAGACTCAGCTGTTTCAGTTCAACAGTCTACATCATCGCATCTTCAGCGTTTATCTTACAAACGGCAGTGAGCGTGTTAAAGGCTTTTAAAGGAAGTTTAGCTCCGACGTTTGCATTCAAGGAGTGGTTTAGGTAACAGTACTCTGAAAACTATGCGCTAAAGACTTCAATTTGAATAATGTGCAACGTCGAGGGTGATTCCCCTATGAAGCTGCAGACTCAGGAAATAAGTCCGATGGATGATTTTGATGAAGATTCATTATGGTTTGACTTTTTAGATTTATATATTTTTCATTAAGTTTTATTTAGATAACGTTTCATATCAACACAAGATGACAACATTATCAAAGATTAAATATACAGGGTTTATCAGAAAGGTGATGTAGTCATATTTTAGGGGGTTGTTAAGGACATCACTCTGAGTAACTTTCACTATGAAACCGATTTGATCAGAGCAACTTAAATTTTCACTTCTCTATACAAATCAGCTGACCGCCCAGACCAAAACGTATGGAGCAACAAAAAATTAAGTTGCTCTGATCAAATGGGTTTCTTAATGAAAGTTGCTCAGAATGGTCTCTCTGACAACCCCCTTATGACTACACCCTTCTGTTACACCCTGAAATAGGACATATATTACTAAGTAATTTTTAAAAACATGCATTCGTTCTCTAAACGATGAACAGTCACACACACCCGTAGCACACACGTCGCGAGAGAGTGAAGGACCGAGCACGCACTTTACATAACTCTGTCCCTCATCTTCCGCGCACGACAACACACTCGGCAAGCTACGGGTGTTGGATGACGTAGGAGTCGCCCAAGTCTACGAAGTCGCAGACAAAGCTCTACGGAATTCGGCAAAGACAGCTGCGAGGGGAATTACCTCTGAGTTTTGCGGCTAAAGTCTGTTCACTTAGATATAGCTGCTTTCAATCGCGTTGCGCCAGGCATGTGCCGAATCTTAGCAAAAATCTGACGCTCAATCAAAGATGAATCGAAGCCTCGTGATGAAATACCTAGCAAGTATGTATGGAAGTGGCATTCCGGCAATCAAAGGTTATATTTGTGTTTGACTTTTGACTCTGAATACCGAAAGAAAGAACGAAAATTCATTTATATGTCACTAGATTAAAAAACGAATAACACACACAGTAAATATACACTATCTAAGTGAACGCTTTTTACCACTATGTACAGTCGCGATCAAATTGATGTACGACAAAACGATGCATTGTATTCAATTCAATTTGTTTACTTATGAACACAGGTACTATTAAATTGATTTCAAAGGCTGGTGTTCTTTTTAATGTTGGCCGACAGATAAAGAACCTGGCACTGGCTTCCAAGTAATTAATTTGCGCCACTGCCACCACTACAGGAAAATTGGTGATATGTTGGGTTATAAAGTTGGTGTCACTGGAACGACGGTAAATGCAACTGAGTCAGTTATGGCGCAGGACAGCGGGGCTCGAAGGAAATTGAGTGGTTATGTGCAGAGCAAGTTAAGAAACAGGGACGTATTAAAGAGTAAAATTATGAGGGGACTAAATGTAAGAATATGCATTTAGCGGTGATGAGATGACTGATGAGCTAGGCCACTGCCACGCAAAACGGGTTATTTCATAACTGGTTTATCATGAGCGCTTTTGTGCATTTACGAACCCGTATGGAAAAAGGCGGGAAGTTATGCGTTTTTTAAGGTTCCGTAGAGAAACAAGGAACCCTTATAGTTTCGTCAAGTCTGTCTGTCCGTCCGTCCGTCCGTCCGTATGTCACAGCAACTTTACTTCAAAACTATTAGGACTACACAGTTGAAACTTGGTACGTAGATGTATTCTATAAACCGCTTTACGAATTTTATACAAAAACTGAAAAAAATAAAAATTTAAGGGGGGCTCCCCATACATGAAGCTGAAACCAAAAAAATATTTTTTCGCCAAACCTACATGTGTCGGGTGTCTATAGATAGGTCTTCCAAAATGAAGTGGAAATTCCTAAAACCACTTTTCCTCAAAGTCAATCTTTAAAGAGACAGACCCATCCAAAGTGGAAAAAATTGTGTCCCCCCCTCTAACTTTTAAAGTAAGAGAGTGACAAATCTATAAAAAATATATTATGCTGTGTATCTCAATATAAATTTTCGATGAAAATTGGTTTGAACAAAATATAATAAGCAGTTTTTAAGATATAAAACATTTATTAAATACCGCAAAGATAACTTTGTCATTCATACCAACACTATGAAAAAGTTACAAGAAACATCCAGTCTTATAATTACTTGCTACTACGGAACCCTTCATGAGCGAATCCGACTCGCACTTGGCCTCTTTTTTGTTATATAACTTACACTGTTCCAGTTACGGAGTACTATTATCTCTTCTGTGACTGTTCCTCAACTTTGGCCCCGGAAACAGTCTGTGCAAAGGAACCTACCGACGGACGGACATCACAAAACCTAAGGAAAATGTTGCATGTTCTACATATTTAAAGAACATTGCTTGCTAGTGAGCGTTTTGTGTTAGCATAATTTATAATTGCTAATATATATTTTACATATTTACCTATCTATCCTATAATGAAATAATATTTAAGCGATCTCCGCTCCATCCGCGCGTTCTGCAACCGCAAATCTATTTTTGATAAAGCTAATTACGGGTTTGCTCCAACATGATACTTTTTAGGGTACCGTACCCGAAGGGTGCCAAACGGGACCCTTTTACTAAGGCTCCGCTGTCCGTCTGTCCGTCCGTCCGTCCGTCCGTCCGTCCGTCCGTCCGTCCGTCAGCGGGTCCTAGAGCACGAACCGTAATAGCTAGAAAGTTGAAATTTTCACAGAATGTGTATATCTGTTGCCGCAACAACAACAAATACTGAAATACGAGAGATATTACAAATAAAGGCGGTCCCCATACAAGAGACTTGTTTTGATACACCCACGCATTTCAAAATGATGGTATATTTCGCGTTTGAGGTAGCTCAGCGGGTATGCTCTCAATAAGAAGGTCGTGAGTTTAAACACTCGTGAGGGCATAATCTTTTATATTTATTTTTTGTTTTTGTTTTATTGTTTTGAGTGCTTAAGTTTTGTTATAAGATAGAACGGTACCCTTCGTGTGCGATTGTGACCCTCACTTGACCGATTTTTTCACTTGTTATTTTACACAATAAATTATTCTTTTGATATTCTTTAGTTTTTTGGGGCCTACGTCCCCATTCCATCCTCCTGAATACGCCCATTTCGACAGATTACTACAGACTATAGTCCAGTACAAGTTTCTTCAAATTGTGTTACTTACTACCTACGTTCATTGCTGTTACAAACAGGTTAGAAGACAGTTAGAAATAGTTTGAAGCAGTTTTCGCGCGTTGTTAATTTTCAATGGTACAATTATGCAACTAGTGAATAAAGGACGGATTTAATGCGAGGGCTCAGATGAATCGCGAGCAAGTGAATGATTATAACGCCTGAATCACGACCTTAGGGAGTGATTCACGATGATTGAATCACGACTGTAGCGAGTGATTCAAGTGTTATGATCCTGAGCGACGCGAGTGATTCATGGCCCTCGCTATAAATCCGTTTTATTCAAGTGTTGCACTATACTTTATACCACGACAACGAGTAAAAACTTTTATTCTAATGTTATACTCCTTGTCGACAATCCTATAAAACAAAACATTTACATACAGGCACATACATTACTTCTGGCCCCATACTAGGATACCCTTGATCGTGGGCACCAGAAACATGGACATCACAAACATGTAAACATCCAAGACCTGGGGTTTTTTTGGCCCCAGCAGGGATTCGAACCTGTGACCTCTCACATGGTGATTGATGTCTTCCAAGCCGTATCGGCCACGGCGACTGCTTTATGAGGTCCCAGGTTGGTTTGAGGAGTGTCGTTCGTGTGCCCTCATATGACTTATGTAGCCAATCTTGGTGTAGGTACCTGACATACCTACATAGTTGAACTTCGTTACTAGGTCAGATGCAATATAGAGCAACCTAGATATCTGTCAACATAGG
The DNA here is from genome assembly GCA_963457715.1 of Argyresthia albistria. NCBI lineage: Eukaryota > Metazoa > Arthropoda > Insecta > Lepidoptera > Argyresthiidae > Argyresthia > Argyresthia albistria. The sequence goes on along the minus strand of OY735262.1, from coordinate 1,777,003 downwards.
CAGATTCATATGTATTTATAGCTGGATATTTCAGTATAATAAAGAATTATTAATGGTCCGCATCTCGGTTCACTGGTCTCTCCTATATACCTAGCCTTGGGTACAGGAGAGAGTCTCCTCCTCTTCATTGGCAATAAAAGTACGTAGACACATGGTAGGCAGATGCGCAACCGCTGCGCCACAGTGGTCGTCAATCATGATCAACCTAATCTCCACCACTGAAAACTATGAGTAAAAACTTTTATTCTAATATTATACTCTTTGTCGACAATCATAATCAACTAATCTCCACCACCGCGCACCGATCAAAATTAGACCAAGCAAATCTCGGAAAGTTATTTGCATAAGGAGTTTGCATGACGAGTATTCCTTCGCGCCCGCCCCGCCACCATTGCGCCCTCCGCGCCTCCGGCAGCGCGAGTCGTCGTCCCGGTGGTTGTTGTTTTTCTCACTGTTTTGGTGTTCTAAATTCAAATTCAAACCTGTGAGAAAAAGGGCTCTTTACTCATTGTTTTGCGTGAGTAAAATTAGCTTTTTAGGGGGTGAGTGGTATAAAAGTATCTACTTTTAGAAGAGGACGTAACATCATATAATGTCACGCTTTTTCCCATTCAAAGTGGCAGGGGTACAAGTGGGCCCAAGTTTAGCCAGAGCAATTATCAAAGAACTGGGTAAACCTTTTCTATCTTTAATTCCCAATAAAAAGTAATCGGTAAATCGATTAGTTTCTACCATAAATTGCCTAATGAGTAAAAATACTCCAAAAGAGATTGTCCACCTATTGAGGTGCCTTTATAACTACGTTTAATCGCGCAGGGAAAGTGCGTGTGACTGAGATGCCGCCATACGATAGAAGATAGATATGCTATTCCTCTCTCCTTCTTTCGTATGGCGGCATCTCAGTCACACGCGCTTTCCCTGCGCGATAGAACGTAGGTGTAAAGGCACCTAATGTGTACCTAAAGCTAAAAGTCATCGTCAGTCAGTGTCCGGTCATTGTGCTGGCAAAGTTAGGGCAGAATTGAGCCCCAGCTGCTGCGAAAACATCATAGAACTATCAGATATCCGTATCAACCGAAGTAAAAGAGCATTAGCCTTTGTTCTAAGATCACAAAGATACTGTGGCTTACTAAGAATACATTTCCTAACAATAAGGCTCTTGGTTTACGGTTCGTGGTTTAAGGTTGTATATCAATGTCACCATCAAAGTATGGAAGTCTTTCATTTTATAGAATACCTAGGCATTTTATAGAATGACAAAAGTCGGCAGTCAATGTATGAAATATTTTTATCCCAGGCATCCTATACATTTCCAAGGAAATGTGGGTAATAAAGATCATTAAGATATTATTTAAAACATAGTCAAGAGGCCCGGCATTCTCTCCAATGACGGGATTTCATACTTTGCCGGTGACATCGATAAAACTCGTGCAACCTCCTCCGTGACGTCACCGTCAGGAACCCACGAGAAGTAAGCACAAAACATGTCACCGAGATCGCATTACGCTAATGGAAAAGTATCGGGTACCCACTCTTTCCTAATGCATTTCAACCATAACGGTTAACTATTTATACCGGTACCGGTATACCGTATTGAGCTAACGGATGTTATGTCTAGCTAGATACTGGCGTCGGCATTATGAAATCCTTTACTATTTCAATTAATTAAAATTACCTTTTGAACACCCTTATTAGGTACACTTAGAGGTAGGTTTCAAATCCAGGAATGGAAATCGCTGACTTCTAAAGTCTTCACAAAATAAAAGACCCGTTTAGACAGTTCACGCCCATGAAGATTTAACCCCTAATGCGAAGGCAATAAAAGCAAACTGTTGCGTACAAGCAAAGCGTACAAATTGCAGGGTTAAAACTTCATGGGCGTGAACTGTCAAAACGGGCTTTTTATTTTGTGAAGACTTTAGGTATTTTCGAAATACAGATGACATCACAAAAATATGCACCATCGAGCTGGTCTGATGGTAGAGCTTGAAGGTGGTAAAGGACCCTGGACCCTGGAATGTTTTCTTGTACACGCATCGAGCTGGTCTGATGGTAGAGCTTGAAGGTGGTAAAGGACCCTGGACCCTGAAATGTTTTTTTGTACACGCATCGAGCTGGTCTGATGGTAGAGCTTGAAGGTGGTAAAGGACCCTAGACCCTGGAATGTTTTCTTGTACACGCATCGAGTTTTGGCTCACTCGATTGGTCTTGATAAGAATCTTGATTACAAATGGGTGTTTTTAGTTTCTTTCTTTAGTTTTTAGTTTCTTTAAATTGTTGAGAACACATTTATAATTTCTTAAACGATTACAAATTGAAAACCTAGCTAAGAGATAGCCATTGCTTTATAAATAACAGTTTAGGCTATAGTATGCATTCCACGTTCTTAGTGCTAGGTCCACAAGACCCGTACAGTTACGAGCAAAATAGTCTAACTCTGCGTGCTTTAAAACTGCTGAAATGTTGCATTTGCAAATGAATGAATGGGTGAGTGAATGGAAAAAAAAACTTTATCCTGTACTTGTAATATCTCGTCCGTCCAACCATGGCCCGCGACTTTTAATCTACCCACATCGTTATAAAGTTCAAAACCTGTGAGAAAACATAACAAAATAACTAGGTCCTTTCGTGCATTGGACGAGCTAGTAGTTAAATAAAAGGCAAAATACCATTACAAGATGGGCCACTTCACTGTATGTGATGTAAAATATGAAGTTTACAGTCTATCTGCATTGCCGAGAGATATAACGCTCGTAATAATTTGACAACTCCATACAATTTTGTATGGAGTTGTCAAATTTATTCAGAGAATAGTGCTAGCGCGTCATCCTAGGTTTGCTGGAAGAGATCTCTTGTTAGAGATAAGCTCGCCTTTGTACATGTTTTTTCTAATATTAAGTGTCTGTATTATGTTTTCTGTGCAATAAAGTATAAAGTATAAAGTATCTTTCGGGCCTAGAATCATACAACTTTTTTTTTGCCAATCGTTTCCGCAGTATTCAATGCACTCAGATGTAGCCTCATATACTTACCCCCGCGAGTGTCCCGGGCTGCGAAGTAGCTAAGTCGCCTGCAATACTTGTCCACTGCTTGCTCGGGCTTTCCTTTATATTAAACGAAAAACTGATATTGCGAAACTGCTGCCGACGTAAGGTCCCGCACAGACTTTTATTAACTGCCGCCGGAATTTTATACGGAAACTTTATGTTTACGAACGAAAACAGGCACCTTATACTGTTATTTGGCGATGAATTTGAAATAACAATGTAACTTTTGTGAAAGTTATTTTACTTTTTCGGCTTTATTCTTACAGCGACCTGACAGTGAGCGGCCGACAATAATTTAACACACCACTGACTGGCGATGTGTCAAGTATATGGAAATTACTACTAGCTCGCCCGTCAAAATTACTACTAGCTCGCTCGTCCAAATTACTACTAGCTCACTCGTCCAAATTACTACTAGCTCGCCCGGCCAAATTACTACTAGCTCGCCCGTCCAAATTACTACTAGCTCGCCCGTCAAAATTACTACTAGCTCGCTCGTCCAAATTACTACTAGCTCGCTCGTCCAAATTACTACTAGCTCGCCCGGCCAAATTACTACTAGCTCGCCCGTCCAAATTACTACTAGCTCGCCCGTCCAAATTACTACTAGCTCGCCCGTCCAAATTACTACTAGCTCGCCCGTCCAAATTACTACTAGCTCGCCCGTCCAAATTACTACTAGCTCGCCCGTCCAAATTACTACTAGCTCGCCCGTCCAAATTACTACTAGCTCGTTCGTCCAAATTACTACTAGCTCGCCCGTCCAAATTACTACTAGCTCGCCCGTCCAAATTACTACTAGCTCGCCCGTCCAAATTACTACTAGCTCGCCCGGCCAAATTACTACTAGCTCGCCCGTCCAAATTACTACTAGCTCGCCCGTCCAAATTACTACTAGCTCGCCCGTCCAAATTACTACTAGCTCGCCCGTCCAAATTACTACTAGCTCGCCCGTCCAAATTACTACTAGCTCGCCCGTCCAAATTACTACTAGCTCGCCCGTCCAAATTCCACGGCCCTCGATTTTCAACCTACCCACACGATAAACCCACGAGATAAGTTCAAAACCTATGAAAAAATAGAACAAAGGATCGTGGTCTTTGGAGGACGCTGGACGTATATGAACTTATATCGGTAAATAGAGAAATAACCGGCCAAGTGCTAGTCGGACTCGCGCACGAAGGGTTCTGTACCATTATTTATAAAAAACCGAAAAAAAAACGCGTTCGTTGTATGGGAGCCCCCCTTAATATCAAATTTATTTTGTTTTTTAGTATTTTTTGTTATAGCGGACAGACAGACAGACAGACAGACAGACAGACAGACAGACAGACAGACAGACAGACAGACGGACGGACAGACGGACGGACGGACGGACGGACGGACGGACGGACGGACGGACGGACGGACAAGGAATTTTCAGTAATAGGGTCCCGTTTGGCACCCTTTGGGTACGGAACCCTAAAAACTGCCTTTTGTAAATATCCAGTTACCCAAACTATAGGAGTATATTCGTTAGTTTTGTTAACATCAGTTCTGTTGTTAACAAAACTAACGAATGGAAGCTAACCTCAATTTTCAATTTCAATTTCAATCGTTTATTGCCTTAAATTACAGTCATATAAGGTGCTCAGTTTTTACTTAAATACAGTGTAATTTTACCTCATGATGATCAACAATCATGATTGTTAGCTAGCTTCCGTTTGTTAATTAAAGTTCAGGGTTTTTTACCTAAAAGGGTGCCGAACGGAAACCGTGTTAATAGTCTCAGGACCTTGCTCAGGATTATAAACTGGGAAATCTGATTTTCCAGCTGTTTATTGATCCAGAATTTCAATACGATTACCGCAAAATAAATTGGCAATGTTCGTTAAAATTTCACTCGCAGTGCTATGATATTACGCGCTTCGGTAATTTACGCTTGTCGATAACAAAATTTGGCCAACGCATCGGCATTTTATGGAAAATTTCGGAAAAATCTGTGAAACAGGATGCCACGAACACAGACAGTTAATTGATTCTAATAATAAAATACCTTTCTTTAATTCATATCATATTTATATCATGATTAAAAATTACAAACTCAAGTCCGAAGAAAAATTACGTTTTGAGAGTTCTTAAAATGTGTCTTGACTACCGATTCAAATACCGTTATTTTTTTCCACCATAGTGCCCTCACGCGGATCCAAGTTGTAAACTACATCGGTAGCTCTCAAGGCGAAATTGCTCCGTTCAAAATGGCAGATGGTCTTAGATTGAGGCAGCAGTGTGAAGCGACGTAGCAGCCGAGCTAGACCTGCCTTCACCTGGAGACGGGCGAATCGAGCACCTGGGAGAAACAGAGAAAGTTGATAGAAAATCGACACTGAGTAGAGAGTAGACAATAGTCATTCTCGAACTCGATACTGTATTTATTTATTTAATCGTATGCTCTAGTGAATAGGCTACAGGGGAATATTTAATGAACTAAGCCAGTTGGCTGCGTCAGCAGGAAGATCGAACAGATCTCGGGGGGGTCCACTGTAAGATGTCAAAGGGCAGCGCTGAACGATGTGCTCCATGGTCTGTATTTCCACCCCACACTCACACATAGCACTATCTCTCCAACCCCACTTGTGTCGGAAGTAGTTGCACCGACTGTGCCCAGTCCGGAGTCTGTTCAGGCGGCACCATTGGGGGATACTGTATTAGGTAGGTAGGATTGCTATCTTAGTCGTAAAGAAAAAATTACATTGAAATTCGGGGAAATTAAGTTTTCATTCCCTTGCAATAGAAGTCTTGGTCGCCGAGACTTAGTCTTATCCTTGGCAAGGCGTCGTACACAGTATTCAAACCATAAAATAATAATAATATGATAATATTAAAATAATAAACTATAGTACATATTTAATTTTGTTTACATTGATGAAATCATACTTTATATTTTTATGTGGAAACCTAATTACGTTACACATGTTATTTTAATTTATATATTTGGGACGAAAAACAACTACACAATACATAGATGTAACTATGTATTACAATTTTTTTTTGTGGAGCCCACAGCATCATCTACGGGTACATATGGGGCTGTCTGTTGACAAAATAAATATGATGTATTTACCTAAGTATTTTTTACGTTTTTTATACATATATATTTGCGCTGTGCTCCTCTCTGGAAACGCCCTTCATCCCTCGCATCCCTGGATAACCTCATACAAAAAACCTTGACAGACATTGTGAATTGTACTTTCGACGACAATAGCTGGAGTTTAGTATTTAAATAAAATTATTACCTGTAAATATATATATATATAGATATATATATATAATGTATATGTTTATATACATACATATGTATCTCAAGCTTGTAAATATATGATTTCTAGGATTTCTTGCCAAGTACAGCCTTTACACTCGTATACTCTATTCTGTTCTATACTATAGTCTCGTGCGCCATAAGCATTACCGCTCATCGATACACACCACTAACATTAAAAACATTTCCACTATTGTCTCATCGCGATTGAACTTTGGTATAAGTATTGCGCGATTTTTATGACCTACTTTAAGCAATACCACATTATCCAGAATAGAATAGAATAGAATATAATTGTTTATTTCATGAGTCACAGTTTCAAGATGTCACAGAGAAATAGAGATTTTTACTAATTCATAGATTTGGCATATTATAGTAGACACGTCTCTTGTTTGGGGACTCTCTTCGATTTATAGAATCTTTGTTTCTTGACTATCTTTCCTCAAATCAAGAGTAAGTAAGTATAATCTGTAATGTGTTGTCGAACGAAAAAAACATGAGATAAAATTTTATGCGTAGTAAGTTAGTCACAAAATATTACCAATGCAAATGCGATTTCCTCCACCAAATGGTAGATAAGTGTACTTCCTGCCTTCCACATTATCATTTTTAAATCTCTCCGGATCGTACGATTCAGGGTTTGGGTAATACTTTTCATCTCGGTGTATCGCGAATATTGGAATAACAACAATCGTGTTTTTATTAACTTTAAGATTACCGACAGGCAAGACAGTATCATTTGTACACTTTCTTTGTATTGCTCCTATGGGTGGATACTTTCTTACTGCTTCATTGATTGCTGCATCGAGGTACTGTAACTTATCCATACTTTCATAAGAGAGTTGATTGTCGTAAGTCTCGAAAACTTCATCGATTTCTCTGTGTACTTTGAGGAGGATTTCAGGATTATTCGCAAGTTCTAAAAGGGTGAAGTTCATAGTATTAGCTGAAGTGTCTACTCCTGCTACGAAGAAGAAGAAGGCTTGTGCTGCAAGCAGTTCTGAGGTTGGCTCCAACTCAAAATTAGTTAATTCATCTTTCATTGTTCCTTTTCTTTGCAGTTCCAAACACAAGTCAATAAAATCATTTCTTTTGACATCTTCGTTTTCACGCTCCTTCATCACATTTTTCACAACACGTATAAAAAACTCCTCGTAGTCGCCAAATATTTTAAGCTTTAGAATTTTGAACAGACTGGGGAAAGTGCTGGCGATGAAAAATTTTATGATCGTCTTGTAAGTGGGCGTGACTGCCTTCCAAGCCATGTCTAAGAAGGGTGACTCCATAGTGTTCTTAACTTGTGTATCAATACCAAATATTGATGAGCCAATTGAAGCTGCTGTGTATGTGTAGATCAACTTAAATGGTTCCTTACGTAATTCTTCGTTTTCTTCAACAAACAAGGCAAAGTCCTTAGCACTGTGATCGATTATCGGGAACCAATTTTTTAATTTTGCTGCAGTGAACACTGGAGTCAACTTTTGTCGAATAAGTCTCCATCTGCGGAACTCATCAATGAAGAGAATATTATCAGCCAATAAGTCATTAGGATTTGTTATTATTCCGCGAGAATTGAAGCTTTGAAAGTCACCGGCTAGTACTGCTTGTATATTCTCAGGGTCACGCAGAATAAGTGCTGGATCAGAACCCAGGAAAACACCGACATGGGGCTCACTGCTATACTTGTCGTACACGTCCTTGTATATTTCTGAAAGTGATCGATTTCCGGTTAAAAACTCCCACAAGATTCCAAATGGGTTTGATTTTCTCACGTAAGCCACGTTCCTTTGCTTCCAAAAGTTAGATGTTTTCTTCCAATGAGTAAAGAGAGCAATAAGTAGAGTGGTAATCACGAGAATATAGAAAACCATTTTTACGTCCGAACCGGGCGGACAAATTATTGGAACTATGACAATGATAAATGCTTGTCATCTTTAGTAATCTACTTTAAACATTAGTAAACAACTAATATTCTCATTAGTTGATTTATAAGTGACACCAATAATGATGCATTCATTGATAAGCAGCTTGTAGTTTACATGTTTGTAACTATGAGATAAGATAGAGTTCATTAGTTATTAGAACAAAGTATAGAGTTACTCCCATTATGATTTGCGGTAGGTACTCAAGTACCTTCCCATAAATATGAGCTTATAGGCGTTGTATCCGTATATCGAAAGTGCGAGAATCATACCCCAGGCCCAAAAATTGGCCTTTTTAGGGTTCCGTACCCGAAGGGTGCCAAACGGGACCCTATTACTAAGGCTCCGCTGTCCGTCTGTCCGTCCATTCGTCTATCCGTCATCGGGTCCTACAGCACGAACCGTAGAGAGTTGAAATGTTTACATAATGTGTATTTCTATTGCAGCAACAACAATAAATACTGAAGTACTCGAAAAAAGGGTGTTTACAATTAAATAGTAGGTATTAAGTAAATTTCAATACAATAGCGCCTGACACTTTTTAATAGCAAGAGACGACAGACGAAGAAATTGAAGGTATTGCCTTCGTGTGCGAGTCCGACCCGCAATTGACCAATTTTTATTTTCAATGTGAGTTGCATTTCAGGTAATGAGGGTCAGACTTACGACACAACACGATACGTCACTAATAAGGTTATGGATTACTGGCTTAAAATGGGCTTTTGAAACCTCGTATGGAAAAGACGGAAGCCAAAACAACACACTTTGGTGTTTGTGGTAACTTCGCTTCAAAACATTCTTTGTTTAATGTGATGTTTTGTGAAATCAGAAGAACACCTGTCTGCTTCATCGTTTCATGTCATTCATAACTTTCAAGTGATACAAGAAACAACTCTCTGAGATGAAATCATACTACCGGGAATTTTAATCATGATAATGTATTTTGTTTGCCATATTTTTTGGTTTTCGTGTTTGGTTCCTGGATGTAAGTACCTTTCCCTTAAAAAGAGTAACAACAATGTTCTTTAATCTTTAATAAAATACAGTGATTGGACTACGATTCACTGTGCAACGCTCGTTTTTGTCAGACTCATACAAGGTACTTAATAAAAAGTTATGCATGGTTTTTAAGTGACACAGCGACACAGTGTGTAAGGAGGCTAATGTGTCCAATGTCCATGTCTACAACATACAAATAAAACTACTGGGTGTAACAGAAAGGGGTGTACATTGTACAAGCCGAAAGAGTGTTGTTAGGGACATCATTCTGAACAACTCTCTTTTTTGCCCTTTGTGGGGGCTAATCTTTAAAAATAATTACCTACTGAACTTACGTTCTGGTTCATTACACTTCTTATTTGCCAAGTTACAGCTTCACAGGACAAGTTTTTTTGCCCATACGAACTTTGCCCCTCCCCCTCTTGCCCCTGCATCACAAATCCAGGTGGCTCCACTTCATCCATCCATCCATCCTTTGGACCTACATACAGCCTACAGATCAATCCTGCCGATTCCTTCCGAAGGAAATGTTTTGTTCACGAAACGCCGCATATTGTGACTTCTATGGCCATAGCACACCCTGCTGAGCTCAGGATCACTTCTTTGTCCGTCCGTCCGTCCGTCTATCCGTCTGTCCTTCTGTCCGTCTGTCCATCTGTCCGTCTGTCCGTCTGTGTGTTAAGACCTTTTTTATCAAGAAGAACGTACAAGCTAAAATTTATATCAAATACAAATACTTACAAAAGCTTTATTTCAGTAACAAACTTAATTTTAGATTACAAGTTGAGTTGAGTTTGATATCAATTGTTAAGGTCTGTGGTCGCATATATCTGTAAAAAAAACAACCTTATAGGTCAACGTAATCGAACGCCATGACCGTAAATGCTATAAAATTTACGGATTTTTATAGTAATCGCAATAGGCCCAAAATCTATAGGGTACTTTCCGTTGGCCTAAACTCTTGAAATTTGGCACAAAGCAAGGTATTATAGCACAAGTAAAGGGAAAAATCTGAAAACTTCAAATTTGTTTTTCTGCAAAAATATTTAATTCGGTTTATATGGATGACATCATACTTGATTTTTTCTGTAGAAACCTAATAACGCCAGTTACGAGGTAACAATCTCCAAGTGTGATCGGTAGCCTTGGTCTACGAGTCCTACTCGCACTTGACCGTTTTATCAGTAGGCATATACTCAGTAGTATAATATTCTGAAATACAGAACTCATAACATTAATTAAACTTAACTTAACTTTCTTTTCAGATATTGCAGCCAGAAATCAAGTGCCAGTCAATTCTCGCGTGCATCGCAATTCAAGGACTTGCAATGGCGCCGTCGACTCGGCCTTGGTCGAGAAATTCTTCAATTACGTATTTAATGAATTCCGGGAAAATCCACCAGTGTGCCTGTGTGTGCAAATGTGTGTCGGCCAATATACATACTGCTTCCCTAACGGTTGCATGAAACAAAAAGAATACCAGAGCGATACAACTACAAAGAAAGTTATCATTAACAAAGATAATATTATGAAATTCACGGAAAACCGTTACCATGTTCCAAAAGACAAGAATCCTTTCGTAGGTTTCTATGATGATATTCAAATGAGTGATTTGGTTAGCTCACATGCACATACCACACCTTCGACTCCAAGTAAATAAAGTTGAAATGTATTTAAATTTAAACATACACGGTGAAATAAATATTGTTCTTTTCGGGGAATGATAATAATAGTAAAAAAATATATGATATTTCACCGTGTACTTTCTTTTTCTTTTTGATTTTGTAATTCAAAATTAATAATTTCTTTATTGCCCACAATAAAATAAATAACAAAAAGTATCATAACAAACAGTATATAGGCGAGCTTCAGCTACAAAATAATAAATATAATAATATGGTACAATGCAGAAGAGGCCTTTTTCACTCACCAGTGAAGCAGGCTGGATACATTAATAGTTAGTTATATAGAAAGGTATTAATAGATTGTAATAATTCTATTCTTTGGCAGGTACCGAAAACCAGTTCATCGAAAATTTTCACACAGATCTTTTCAAACAACATTACAAATCCGTTTTCAAAAACAGAAGGAAACCAAAATTTCAATTCCGATACAACTTGAGAGAGCTAGTGAAACACAGGAATGATTATGTAAGCTCAGATATAAATGCTGATAGAGCGATCTGGCCCTACAAGATAAATAAGGTATCATCACAGATTTTATTTGAATTCTTGAAGCCGTATAATATAATCTTACAAAAGTCACAATCTTTGGGTAATAAACTGTCGTATTATCGTCCAAAAGATACAAACTATGTCAAAAGAGAAGTTTCAAATATCATACACGATGAGGACAACACGATTCTAAAATCTTTGAAAAAAGTTGATCCTTTGAGTGAAAACAATTCATTTTCGATTGATTGTTTTGCCTCTGATGACCTATTAGATGATGGAATTGTAAAGAGAAATAAGAGCAAAAAACGGAATGAATATTTTGTACAAGATATGAAGAACGCAGAAACTATACTTGATAGTCAGATAGAGCAGGTGAATTTGCCACAGGAAAATGTGACATCTGAAATTAGAATAAACATTATGAAACTTGAAGAACATAGCCCAAAATATTTGAACGCTGACAAAATCAACATTGTCAAAAGTGTTTTTGAGCCCACAACAGAATTTCACCCAGAAATAAGCAGGGTGCAAAATATTGTAGGTTTTGTTGATAGACCACTCATTGTGAAAGAAAATGTTGATACTCGAACAAAGAAGCAATTATCGAGGATAAGCAGAATTATGTTGGAGGCAAAGAAAAGAATTGTATTACCTCCAAAGAGGAAACGAACCAAGCCATTTGTGTAAATTCATCTACTATAGAACTTTTATCATTATCAGTGTTATTTTAATTTAATTATAGTTTCATCCTTAAAGGGTTATGTTATTGAAATAGCCAAAGGTGTACTGTGTGTAGGGTTACTATAGTCTGTTTTTTATTTGAAAATACTTAAAGTCAAATAGAGGGCATAAAGTTCTTTATTTTTCTTGAGTAGTAGCAGGGGGTTTCACTTCGCTGAGTAGGTATCTACGGCCGGCTATACGCGCCAGTCAGTCTTTGTCACATGGTTGTCGCTCGGCTCTCGGTGCGCGCGCTAGCCGCGTGAAAACAATGACGCCGAAAACAACTGAGTGCGATTCGTAACCCTGCGTGATCGGCATCGTGTCAGTGGTGTCTAATGGAATATGAACGCTCGTGTCATACGATAAGTTTCAATGTCACATGCAAGCTTACGCAGTAGCAAATACAAATATTTTTTGCACCTAAACTTGACTTTTGTTCGGGAGTGAACCTTCTGTACGTAGTACTACATATTAGTTATTCTGTGGTACTAGTGAATCTTCCCACCTTTATAAACTCTTCCTATGATAGCCGACTTCAAAAAATGTTGTTTAACTCTGCCTTCCTTGACCTCTATTTGACTTTAATTATTTTGAAATAAAAAATAAAGTTTAATTGACTATAGTTAACCTGTAGCTCCAAGCTTCGCTGAGTCACTGAAAATGGGCTAACCGCAATTTCGCCTGTAAGGTCTAGTTCTTAGTACTGCATCCCATTTCCGAAGAACGTTTCGTATTTTGACATCAGTTGGCCAGTAGTTGCTTGTTCTTAGTAATTCCTTTTCCTTAGTTTCTATTTCCGGTTACCGACATGGGCGCTTCGGCGTCGCATCTTGTCGCAAACGCGTCAAAGGTGCAACGTTACGTTAACGTACCCGGGATATTACTATGATTGCGAATAAAACCTGGATATTAAGTACTCTAAGCTTTCATGAACCCAATCTCGTACTTACAGTCGCTCGCCCGGATAATGGCGACAGAATTTGGACATTTTTTTGAAGTGGTGCGTAATTATGTAAATAAAATATTTGGCGACCCAGTAGCTCGGTGGTTGATTGGTGACATTGGTCGTGCCGAAGACTTTGTGACATAGATTTTTCAACGCTAATTTCCTCATATTCCTGTAGATCTGTCAACTTTCAGGTTTTTTTTTATTCCTTAGAATATTTATCATTCACTACAATTTACACAGAAATACGAGCATGCTTCATTCGTTATAAATTTTACGAAATCACAAATCAAACGAAACTGCGAAACTCATTGGTAAATAAATCCTGTTTTTAAATAAATACATTTCTACCGTAAAATCAAATTAGTACCATTTTACTTCACCTTTGAGGGCAATAAACGAGTTTCTCGTAATAAAATACAGAAAGTAGCTATCAGTTATATTATTTCGCATAAAGCTGAAAGAATTTTAGCGTTTAATAAAATGTACGGTCTAATAGATTGCATTTTTTACTTCTCCGCTTGGAGCGTAAAAAGCCTAGCTCGTTTGGAAATAAAACGCTTAGCAATAAATCGAAAGCTAAAATAAAATATTATAAGTATCGCGGTTTTGAATACCATGTACACCGGTCAGTATATAGGTAATCTAATTAAAACATTACTCAATGGGCCGAACAAATGCAAAGCGGGGTCGAATAAGAGTGACCACGACCCAGGAGCGAGATGTGTGGAAGAAGGGACAAGAGGGTTTGCCCAGCAGGGGGTTGATTTGATATAAACTAGATTTGACGACATCAGATGCGTTGCAGTCAAGGCTTCGCTTCCCAAGCGAGTGGACCCGGGTTGAAATCCCGGCTGAGGCCAAATAAAAAACCTCAATTTTTTAATGTTTACATGTCGCCTGTTATTTCTGATTCCCACGATACAGGGTATCCTAGTGTGCGGGTCAAAAGCAATGAATGTGCTTTTATGTAAATGTTTGTGATGTTTTGTGGTAATCCTCTATTGGTGCGAGGCCCGGGCGAAGGCTGGGCGAAACTAGGTAGTTTAAATGGGGAATATTTTGTAAGTAAAAGGCGTGAAAGTATGTTTTGTCTTCGACACATTTTCAATAAACAGTCCAATAAAATCTGACGTTCGTCTCACGTTTCTTATTTGAAGAGAACAAAGAAATTCGTATCAATAGCAACGCGATAAAAATGTTTTGGCGAAACCATAAAAACCCATCAAGGGAGTATAAATCTGTTATATTATGTGAACCTATAGCAGAAGTTTCATTCAGGAACAGTAAGTTATTGGGCCAGTTACGGAATTCTTGCGATCCTGATTGATATTGTTATAATGCTATGTCGGTTGGTATTTGAACTTAGTAACGACTCAGTTTATTTATTTCATTACTAGTGATATTGATAGATAAAACATAGTAGCCTTTACTGGAACTGGAAATAAACTAGCTACTTATTATGTTATTTCACTACGGTCGCAATCCGAAATCTCTCATTTTCACGCACTTGAGAGAGGTTTTCGGAGCTGAGTTCGGTATATTATTTTAGGTCTTTATATCGGAATAAGGTTGGGTGGAGGTGGGTTATATCCTATCTCTTCTTAGTAATCTGCGTCCTCGATTAGTTTCTTTTGAGTAGCTTAGCTTATAAACTGTAACTCTTAAAAAAGAACAAGTGTGTTACAGGGGGCTTGTTCAATATTAGCAATATAGTCCGAGTGAATCTGAATGAATAACTTTTATTTCGGTCAATGGTATAAGTGGGATAAACTAGTACTACCCGGTCACAATATCTGTGCACCTGACCTCGTGACGTCATATCGGCGGTCTGGGTACGGTGTGAAAAAAAGTTATTTCGAGAAATGTGGAGGTAAAAAAAAACTACTAACCTATTCAAATCAATTTATCATTGATGAAGGGTTTGTTATTAAAAAACAATAATTTTGATTACAAAAACATTTATTATTAAACTCAGTCACTATAAATTATTGACTCAATGTCTGACATTGTATCTTCCTCACTCTCACTTTCTGAACTCTCCGAACTGTCTTCCCCTAGTGGTATTAAAAAATGTGTGATGTTGTCGGACTTGGAGTCGGACTAGCGCCCGGCGAAGTAGGCGGTTGTACTTTGGCTTCATTTTTAATTTTCATTAGAGTCCTCTTTGATATCCCAGTTGCAGCACAGGTTCGTTTCACCACTTGGTCTACAGGTATGGTGTATTGTTTATTTGCTTTCTCCGATTCAAAAAACTTGAGCACTTTCAAGATTAGATTTCTTGATTCGCTGTGTATTGTTTTTCCCATGACTTCAGTTTAACAGCTACAACAATTTTAATAACAACCGAACCAGTCCAAACTTAACAGTAAACAGTCTAAACTTAACAATAAATAATAAATAAAAAACAAAACACCAACAAAGCGAAAATATCAAAATTATCGGGACGTGTATCGGCAACGAAGATGCTAACCGTACTGTCGCACCGGGGAGTGCGCGGAGAGGTGACAGGGGAAGCGGGAGAGGCGCCGCATTCCAGCGAGGTGCACAGAATAGATATTCTGACCGGCTAGTACAGATCTACCAACTTATCTGTGAAATGACAGACGTCAAAAGTGCGACCGCCATCATTGAATTGCCATTAATTGCCATTAAATGCTCGGTGCCATTCCCCAAATATGGCAAAGTACATAGTAGTAGTAACGTCGCCACCGTGCAAGTCTGTCGGTCTGGTTGAGGTGTATGATGTCGTCAAGTGTCTAGAATGTCTTTTAATTTGTTGGCTCTGTCTTTCATCTAAAACAACACCTAATTACGTATGCAGCATAAATGTGTTTGTGCTTGCACGCAATTAGCATATGAAAACAGAAGATGCTAACGACTCAAAATGTGCACTATGAATGTTACAATATTCATCCATGTTGCTTCCGTCTCATATTAATAATATGAGATGGTTCTTAGGAGTCTGGGTTCTTTGTGAATAGCTCTGTTTACACAATTCTCGTCGGCCCAGCTACAAATGACTCTACAATTTTATTATATGAACATAAACATAACATAATTATCTAAACATTTACATATAGGCACATACATTGCTTCTGGCCCCCCACTAGGATACCCTGTGCCGTGGGAACCAGAAAAAGCGACATCACAAACATGAGAACATCCAAGAACTGGTTTTTTTTTGTCACCAGCCGGGATTCGAACCCGGACTTCTCTCATGGTAGGCAGATGCGCAACCGCTACACCACAGTAGTCGTCAGTCGTCGTCGTCATGAAGTTGTCAAAATTATTCGTAGAATAGTGCTAGTGCCTCAAAAGAAAGATAAGAGTAAACACTGACCACCCTGACCAGTAGCACAATTTGGGCGCCTATATTTTTGAAGTGACTGGACGGAAGGTTGAGCCATAGGTTGAGCGATATTGGGTTACTTTACTTACTATCCTTTGAGAACCGATTGGTTTCTCCTGCACAATTATTTTTTATCAAACTCGTCTGGGCCTTGGATGTGTATAGGCTGTGATTGTGACGTGAAACTTTAACTATGGCATCCAAAAGCTTATCAAAAGCATAAGTAGATTTTGTTCTAAGAACACGAGAATTTAATACGACCCTCAAACGTCTCCCTATCCATGTCCCTTGAAATCTTATCTAGCTACATGGATTCTGAAAGGATCCGTCTATATTTTCCTGGAAATACTACAGTCTACCTCGTTAGTTGTGACAGCGTCAAAGAAGAAGAGCTTAGCGCGCGTGCTTTTATAGACAACATGTTTGAAAGACTTGAAACGTTAAATGTGTGCGTTGCATTTTTTTAATTCCTGTTATTATTATTCTCAGTTCATGGTTTTAAAATAGTCAAGAGTGTGGTAGCTGTTCGGGAAGGGAACTTATAAAAGTCTCATTATTACCCATAACATCACGGTCATGGTAAGAGGTTTATCTGATAGTAGTCGTGACAACAGACTGTATTTAAAGAAGGAAACACTAGAAAATTAAATATTTATCTAAGAAATTATTAACTACTTATACTATTAACTCCACGCCTTTTCCCATGGGGCATAGTGGCACAGTTGTGCCCACTTTTAGTCGAAAAAGAGGTCCGTGGTCTTCACCTTGCTTCTCATCAGGAGATGCTGGTTCGAATCCCGGTGCTGACCATGTACCAATGAGATAATTAATTTGTCTTAAGTACATTATCCGACACTCCGTGTTTCGGTCCCGGCTACTACCAATACTTGTTAGTATGTAGTAGTCGTGAAACCCCTACACCATCCCGCACTAAGCCAGCGTGGTGGATTATGGTTCAATCTTACTCGGATGTGGGTTTGGCCTGTTCCCCTCGGTGGGGACATTAATGGGCTACAGTTACTTACCTCACGATGTTTTCCATCACCTAAATTACCATATTGGTACATGGTCAGCACCGGAATCGTACCTGCATATGCTGTGTGAGAAGCGAGTGTAAACCACTAGACCACTAGACCCGAAGCTCATGTTTACAATACTCTACGGACTGTTATTTAACTACAATAAACATGCTACCACAACAGTAAACAAAACGACTTCCATCGCACGAACCTTCGAACTTAGGAGATAAGGCAAGAAGATAAGGTTACGATGCATCCGTACATTACTTCCATGTCCGTTACAAACCTCCACAATCCATGCACAGAGTTCTGCTCAAACTAAGAACTGTTCAAACTAAGTACTAAATTAACCACTCTTATCTCTGAGCGTGGTCTCAGTTATGTCACTAGTCTTCCAACGATCTTCTTTTGGCGTGATCTTTACAAGGAGGCGCCATTTCTACGCATCTTAACGCTTTTTGACAGGTCCGTTGCAACCTGTCAAAAAGGGTTAGTCCCACCTGTCACCACAAGCCAAAATAAATCTACCTACAATATGCTACATGGATGGGGAGGCAGTCGCTCACGTCCGAAGGAATTACTTGGAACTCACAGCCCTTCACATCCTCCCTGGGTAGTGCTAACGATCGATAAATCATCAACATCATCATAATCATCAAATCATCTCAAGACATTATAATTTCCAGGTTCTCAAATGAGAACCTGACCACTTGACACTGGCAAAATTAACCTCAAAAGAGGTTAGGACGCCATTAATAAAAAGAAGAAGAAGAAGAATGCTACATGGATGTTTTGGCACTCAGATTACACTGACAGGCGGGTGCCCCTGCAACATTGATAGATTGATGCCCGGTTTCCTGATTAAGTTAACAGGTTGGTTAAACCAGCCTCAACCAACCACGAACCTCTATTATTCAAAATAGCGGGACGGGATTGGCCGAAACTGATTTAACCAACCTGTTAACTTTAATCAGCGTCCAGGAAACTGGGCGTGAGTGATCGGATCGATTGCGTTAGTTCCGACCCTTGGCCGCGTGCCAAAACATCCATGTATCATGGTTTTTCCAAATGAAATCTGCCATTTTTCGGCGCTTGAGATATCTGTCAGAGCGATGAGCGGTACGGGCCCAGCAGCGGGTCGATTCTCGCGCCTTCGATATACGGATATCGAGACCAAAATTGACAGATTCCCATACGAAATCACTCGATATAGGTGTAGATATCGTATATCGAATGCGCGAGAATCATGCTCCTGAGAAGCTTGTAGTTCCCAAACAACAGACAGTGACCGCACGATTTGAGTGTCTCTAAAGCTTTTGAGTTGCCGGTTGTGCATCCGGACCCACGTCACATTGTAACGTTTATGGCTGCGAAGTAACAAGAAGCATAATAGTTCTGAACTCTCAACTATTTTGTAAGAGGGCCGCTCGGCTGTGGCATAAATCGACGGTGGTACTCATCGAATGAAGACATTAGGGCAAGCTGCGCGCAAACGTGCTCTGCTCTACTAATGAGCGTATGTACTCGACTTTAGAGGATATTATTTTAAGCCTTTGCTTTTTAGGGTTCCGCACCCGATGGGTTTCAAACAGCAGCGTCAGCGGGCGGTATCGCACAAACCGTTGCACCCACGAAAAAAGTATGGGTGTTTAGAAAATTGGTGTTTACTGAAATACACGAAAAAAATAAGGGTGTTTAGTTAAATAGTAATATTATTAGCGCCTGTCATTTTTTGGATGGCAAAATTACGAGATGAAGATTGAAGATTTATGATTCCGAAATGTACTACAAAATGTCTTATATTTATTTGTAGGTATACCCTCAAAATATTTAGTTAATTCCTTTGTTAAAATTGTTGTAAGCTCTCGCTGTACATTTAATTTCAGAAAAAAAATATATTTAATTTGATTTGTTTTTTCTGAAGATATCGGAAGATTTAAGTTCGGCTGTTTTCCTCTAAGGTCGCATTTCTTAATTGAAATAAATAAATCCGGGTCTTGACCGAGAAACAGGCAGATAGGCAGATAGACAGTGAAGTATCTCATATTTAACTTTGCTGTCCGTTTGTCTATAATGTTCAAGACCCCCTCTCTCAGGAACGCGTGGAGGTAACAATCAAAATAACTGGGAACCGAGCTTTGCTCGGTGGTTGGTGGTACATACATAATAAAACATTATATTCATATCATCAGACTGCATTAACATCGATTAATATGCTGCTGCTGCTGTTTCAGCCTACACGTAGTGCGACAACTAACTAAAACTCACGAGGAAAACTAAATGCCTGTTTGCTTAATAGCAAGCAAGAAGGTTGAATAACAGATGATGAACTTAGATTTGACCTTATTTTAACGAAACCTTTTTGTGTGAATTTTCCGAAGACGCGCCAAAAAGTGTCACGTGATCTGAGGTCGCAATGAATTAACTTACTTTTTTATTGTCATTATAATTTATGCCTCATTTTCATTGTATTAAAGTGAAATTGTCAATCCTATTTCAGGGGTGTGAGAAAAGCATGAAAACTCGGAAATAACTCGATTTTTCAGTTATCAGACCTAGCTCGATCGATTTTTTACCCCCAAAAAACAACTACATTGCAAATTTTATCGAAAACTACAGCGCCTTTTTCTAGAACTCAAAACATATATCGTTAAGTACATACGAATACTCTTCGTTTAAAGGTAAAGGCTACCCCTCGGTTTCGCCTCACGGTCACCAATTGGGGATACCTATCTGCTCTCTGCGGAAAGGCCAAACTTCAAGGACAACACAATCAAGAACTAGACTAGGCTACAAAATCTAATTGGTCTGTCAGAATAAATAATATTTTAATTTTAATTCATCATCATACTTTCTATCTTACCGAGTTTAATACCTTTTCCCTGTTATAAGGTTTTTACAAAGACTTTCTTTAAGATTTGGCCTGCTTTTCGCTCTATTTTCTCTGAATTACATAACACCATTACACACACACACACACACACCCTCAGACACTCAAAATACACATTTTACTGTAAAATGACATGACATCGTTCCCTCATATTTGCCATTTTTTGTATTAATTTCATAACTGCTTACTGCCTATTTTTAATAATTGATTATTTTTACCCATTTTCATGATAAGGTTACAAAATAAGAGTCCCTAATTGGCCTATGTTCAATCATATTTTAAGTTATAATAATGTATATCGTGCTGTGGACTCAGTTCCCAAATAATCAAATAAACAAAAAAATAAACAAATATTTCCAGTCTGAAGTAGTCTTGTGCCTGCTCGGTCATCAGAGAGAGCGCTCCGTACTAGTACATTTCAGTCAGTGTACTAGTACACTCTAACAGTTCTATTAGTACTATTAGGACATTGGATCTTATGAATAAAACAATATGCCTGCTCGGTCCTCAGAGAGCGCTCCGTACTAGGACATTTCAGTCGGTGTACCAGTAAGCTCTAACAGCTTTATTAGTACTATTAGGACGTTGGATTGGATGAATAAAAATGGAGCTATTAGATTAACCTTTCTTTTCGTGCAGAGCAGAAACTTCAGGAATATTATACTCTGTATTAACATATTTGCGTTACGTGTCAGTTTGCATTGCAGAATTAAAAAGTTAAATAATATTAGATTTTCCTTCATACCTAAACAGGCTTAGGACTGTCATTCTAGTCAAGATGTCACTTCTATTAAATTTAAGTATAATAATAATGTAATGTAATGAATGGCTCCCGCCCGCCCCGCCATTCTCCTTCTCGCTCGGTCGGTCAGTCGGTCATGTCCTAATAGGCCGAATGTCCGATTAGCGACTAGCGTAGGGAAACGTTTCTTTTCGTTCATTGCACGGTAACACAAGACACAAGACTAGTCTGAAGCGTTTCCACTGGATGACGCTTCCAGTGATTATTGCTCTGAGGCCTAAAACTCGAGGTACTAACAAGTTTGAGGACTTGTTGAGATCACTGGAACAAGGGGCGATATAATCATCAATTTTAACTTCTGAAGCGATGAGGGGCGTCCGGGCGTCCGTGATTGCAAGCCCCAACTTTGAAGTTTTTCTCCGTCGGTCTTCTACGAGAAGTAATAAAACGAACGGTACCTATACAGGATACAGACGAAGCATTTTTATGTGATCAGAAATAATAATATGTATACCAAAACATTGATCACGCGTCCATGGGCCCCCTGTGACGCTAAATACGCTTAGTTCAGCACCCTTCGGGTACGTAATGCCCTCTCTCTCTCTCTCTGAAATTTCGTTCGGTATTATGCGTCTAGAGGTCCTAAAACACCACAAAAAGCCGGTTGGTTTTTCGCTCAGTTGGTATTTTGCGTAGTAGGTATTTCGCAATTTCTTAATTTCTTTATTGAACTCACATGACAGTAAAAATAGCCTAACATAGAAAAAAATATGTACAAAGGCGAGCTTATCTTTAATAAGAAATTTCTTCTAGCAAACCATGTTGGGTAGGAGACGGAGATGATAGGTTAGGGGAAGAGTAGTCATTTTTATAAATCCGCAAAACACCAAAAAATCTCCGGTTGGTTTTTTTGCGTAGTTGGTATTATGCGTCTAAAGGCCCGATTCATATGTCATTCATTGCATAACACAAGGAATCTAAAACTACAAACAACTCAGTACCTATACCTGAAACATTTCAGACGCAAACCATAAATAACAGTCATGAATACGCCTTTGTATATGGAAAGTGTGTTCTAACTTGTAATTTTCTTGCGAATATATGGCTCTATTAAAGTGTAGAATAACATTATTCTGCCGGGACGTTGCAGACGATATGCGTGTGGGATTGGCTGCTTTCGTAATTCAGGGCTGTATATCGTATTGCTCAGTCCCTCACATTCTCACGTCTAGACTCCATACGATACGATAATAAAGCAGCCTTTGGAGTGTAGAAGTGGCAATAATTATAGGGTTCTAGTTCTGTCATGCAAATAAAGGATTAAACTGTAGTTCCAAAAATTAAGAAGTGTAGCCAACTGAATTTGTGGTGCAGTGGCAAGAGAGGGAGGGTTTTTTTTGCCCCTGAGAATGTATGAAATAATATTTTTCACTGTTACGGACCTGTGCCGGACCGGTGCCGGATCGGTGGGATCACTGATATGTGTGAATCGACCTTTAACGGCAACGGATGCATCGGTGGCACCGGAAGATTGAACCGCACTGCTCTTGCACGCTACTTGCGCGTTGCTTGATTTTAAGATAATTACCTACTTACCTAGAGGCCTCAAATTGTGCCTCTGCATAGGAAAATGCGTGACGTTATGTTATTATTAGGTTTGTAATTAAATAACCTATCCTTGATTTCGATTTGCTCTGTTGCACGCGACAAAACGCAGAATGCCGCCGTCCGCATCGCCCTCGCCGAATACGTCATCATGAATTCTAAGGTTCTCCTAATCCGATCCCGTATTATAAGACTTCATTTACAGCATTCCGAAATCCATCGGATCGCCTTCCGGTACGTCCGTTGCGTCTAGTGCCGTCTTTCACCATATAATTATCTGCCATGTGATGGTAAATTGTAATGATTTTAATACGTTCCTCGCAAATCCGATAAATAACTCAGGCCAACATGAATTACATCATCATGACATTCAGGCCAATTCTAAAGGGCACACCTTTTGTCTTTTTGGAATCGTCTTTTAACATGATAGTCATAGTCACATGCTTATTTTTTTAAATACGCAAATTATTTCGTGATTGCCGGCGTGAAAAACATAATTTGATGACGATACAGTATTACCATACATTATTAATTACTTATCCTCTTTCATAAAAACCTTAACTATTCGACTTTACATAAATATATCCAATGATTGTAAAGTTGTAACTTAAACATAGATGGAAGTGCCATTAAAGCTTCTAATTTTTACTTTATACCCGCAATTGGGGTAGGCAGAGACTAAATACGTACACTTGCTACGATCCTGGCATACATCCCTCGTTTCCTCACTACCTCAAAATTACTACGAAGTATCAGTTTTAGTTTTTTATAAGTTTTCCTTTATGCTCTACAATAATCTGTCATCTGTCAAAATCAATTTCACTGAAAATATTGGCAAGGTGGAGGTTCTTGAAATAATCTTCTTTGACGTAAAGTTACTTGAAAAATATATATTTCCTGAACATTTATTTAACTTAACTTCATTATTAATCATTCAAATGTAATTTTTACGTGGTACGAAGTGAAAATTGGTATCGTTGGTAGGTTTAATAGCGAATGTACCTGGTAAAAAGCGTACGATCTTATCGATAGGGTCTTTTGTCTCGACGTCGAAGTTTCGCAGAGCGCCGATCAAGCCTGTCTTCATTTGAAGGTAGGCGAAACGTGAACCTGGAGACAGAAATATACAGCTTAAAGTAATGTAAAAAGGTGATCAGCCGTATTCCAAGAGAAGAGTAAGAGCTAAGCGTAAAGGATTTCGGCGTCACAACTATACAAACTAAACAAATTATACAGACGAGTTTGGAAAAAGAACCAATGACAAACGGAAATTTCTGGAATGTAGTGAATGATAACCATGATAATTTAAAGATGAATCAGTTATTATAATAGACAAATGTATGAATATGTAGTAGGTACACTAATGATTTTGAATGATAAACAAAAAGTGAAAAGAAAACTCACCGATACAAATTCTATTGCCATCGCCAAAGGCCAAATATGGCCGCTTATCTAGACTAGAAGAATCTCTTTCAGGGTCAAATGTTATTGGACTCGGATATATCTTAGGATCACGGTGAATCGAGAGTGTAGGTATAGTGATTAGTGTGTTTTTATCCACTTTGATGTTTCCTACAGGTAGGACACAATCCTCAGTACATTTCCTAGTCAGCCACCCTATAGGTGGGTACATCCTTAAAGCCTCTGCAACACATTTATCCAAGTATTTCATATTAGAAATCACTTCGAACGTAATGTTTCCATCGTTATCTCTGTACGCAGCGTCTATCTCTTTTTGGACTCTCCTCAACATGTCGGGATGACGTGCTAGTTCGTAAAGTGTAAAGAACATACCGGCGGCTGAGGTTTCAACACCAGCTAGTAAGAAAAAAAATCCCTGTGCTGCCATTAAATCATCTGTTGGAACCATTTCAAAGCCAGTTGATGAATCTTTCATGATACCCTCCTTTTGTATTTTAACGATCAGATCAGGTAAATCATGAGAGTTGATAACTTCAACCTTCTCACGTTCTCTCAAAACACTTTTGAATGCACTAATAAACATATTCTCCATGATATTGAAAAACTTCATTCCAAGACTGTTGCATAATTTTGGCGCGACATTGATAAGAACGAATTTAAGACTTAGACTCCAGGATGGTTTTTGGGCCTCTGTTGCAAATTTAATGAAGGGGGATTCAAACGTTGATCCAGTGCCGATTCCAAATACAGATGCGGTGATCGCTGCACATGAAAACAAACTGGTCGTTTCAGAAGCGTTTTCATTCGCCTTTTCCAAATTATTCTTCAAATAATCAACGAAGTCTTGAGCACTTTTGTTCATGATATACTGCATGTTTTTGAGTTTTGCGCTTGTGAATAAAGGCGACATCTTTTGCCTGATGAGTTTCCACTCCGGTCCGTTCAAGAAGGTTACGTTGTTTGCCAGTTTATCTTCCTTATAATTGAAGTCGATTCCTCTGTGATAGAAAGCATTGAAGTTCTCGGAAAGGATGTATTGAATGATCTTGGGATCTCGAATGAAGAGGCAAGGTGTCAGTAGCAAGGAAGTACCCACAACTGGCTCGTCAAGGTGCTCGAAGTAAACGTCTCCATAGACCTCGGACATTGATCTGTTTCCTGTCAGGTAGTCCCAAAGGAGTCGTAGCAAATTCTTTTTGTGGTAGACAACACCTCGTTTCCTCCAATAGCTCGCATGGTAAATCCCAATGAGGTAATAAGCACTTATTAAAAACAAAAAGATGAGTATTATGTTAAGCATCTTGCTCGTCTGACGACCACGAAATACTGAGAGATATCTCTATGATTTGACCTTAAAGCACACGTAATCTTTTTTTAAGTAAGATTACTTCTGATAAATGTGTGTCATGCCAATTGAAAATAAAGTTAAATACAATGTGATACCAAAAGGTTAAACCATATTTTATTGATAAAACACATTTTATTATTTTATTTTAAATATAAAATGTGTTTTATCCTTATCCTTAGAGATTCCTTCCAGTTTGGTAATCTGTTTGTAATTCTGAGCAACTTTCATTAAGAAACCGATTTGATCACAGCAACTTTATTTTTCACTTCTTCATACAAATCGGCTGACCCACTCAGCCAAAATGTAATGGGAAGTGAAAAATAAAGTTGCTCTGCTCAAATCGGTTTCGTAATGGAAGTTGCTAAGAATGATAACTGATTTCTCATTTTGCGTTAATTCATTGACACGTTGTATAACACTCGGTATGGGATGACAAGCATTTGTATGTCTTTATTTATGCGCTACAAGACCTACCTATTGGGTCAATAATTTGATTAGAACAGTCTTATTAATGTCATGTTACAAAATGTCTTGGGGGCCTCTTACTCAATGCTGGGGGCACTACTGCGGTTGCTGGCGCGGGTACCGACTGACGAGTCCGCCAGACCGTATCTTGGGGGCCTCTTACTCAATGCTGGGGGCACTACTGCGGTTGCTGGCGCGGGTACCGACTGACGAGTCTGCCAGACCGTATCTTGGGGGCCTCTACTCAATGCTGGGGGCACTACTGCGGTTGCTGGCGCGGGTACCGACTGACGAGTCCGCCAGACCGTATCTTGGGGGCCTATATTCAATGCTGGGGGCACTACTGCGGTTGCTGGCACGGGTACCGACTGACGAGTCCGCCAGACCGTATCTTGGGGGCCTCCACTCAATGCTGGGGGCACTACTGCGGTTGCTGGCGCGGGTACCGACTGACGAGTCTGCCAGACCGTATCTTGGGGGCCTCTACTCAATGCTGGGGGCACTACTGCGGTTGCTGGCGCGGGTACCGACTGACGAGTCTGCCAGACCGTATCTTGGGGGCCTCTACTCAATGCTGGGGGCACTACTGCGGTTGCTGGCGCGGGTACCGACTGACGAGTCCGCCAGACCGTATCTTGGGGGCCTATATTCAATGCTGGGGGCACTACTGCGGTTGCTGGCGCGGGTACCGACTGACGAGTCCGCCAGACCGTATCTTGGGGGCCTCCACTCAATGCTGGGGGCACTACTGCGGTTACTGGCGCGGGTACCGACTGACGAGTCTGCCAGACCGTATCTTGGGGGCCTCTACTCAATGCTGGGGGCACTACTGCGGTTGCTGGCGCGGGTACCGACTGACGAGTCCGCCAGACCGTATCTTGGGGGCCTCTTACTCAATGCTGGGGGCACTAATGCGGTTGCTGGCGCGGGTACCGACTGACGAGTCCGCCAGACCGTATCTTGGGGGCCTCTACTCAATGCTGGGGGCACTACTGCGGTTGCTGGCGCGGGTACCGACTGACGAGTCTGCCAGACCGTATCTTGGGGGCCTCTACTCAATGCTGGGGGCACTACTGCGGTTGCTGGCGCGGGTACCGACTGACGAGTCCGCCAGACCGTATCTTGGGGGCCTATATTCAATGCTGGGGGCACTACTGCGGTTGCTGGCGCGGGTACCGACTGACGAGTCCGCCAGACCGTATCTTGGGGGCCTCCACTCAATGCTGGGGGCACTACTGCGGTTGCTGGCGCGGGTACCGACTGACGAGTCTGCCAGACCGTATCTTGGGGACCTCTACTCAATGCTGGGGGCACTACTGCGGTTGCTGGCGCGGGTACCGACTGACGAGTCTGCCAGACCGTATCTTGGGGGCCTCTACTCAATGCTGGGGGCACTACTGCGGTTGCTGGCGCGGGTACCGACTGACGAGTCTGCCAGACCGTATCTTGGGGGCCTCTACTCAATGCTGGGGGCACTACTGCGGTTGCTGGCGCGGGTACCGACTGACGAGTCTGCCAGACCGTATCTTGGGGGCCTTTACTCAATGCTGGGGGCACTACTGCGGTTGCTGGCGCGGGTACCGGAGTCTGCCAGACCGTATCTTGGGGGCCTCTACTCAATGCTGGGGGCACTACTGCGGTTGCTGGCGCGGGTACCGACTGACGAGTTCGCCAGACCGTATTGTAAGCAACTCAAGATTCTCACTCTGCCTAGCCTACTCATTTTCCAAGTGGCCACGTATGTGCGAGAGAATATTCACCTATACAAACAAATGACTTGGAGAAGGGCATTACGAGACGCGCAACTCCAACAAAATGGCTACAATCGCGCACAAACTAGAAAAAACAAGCAAAACAAGTGGACACTATAGATCTCAGCTGAAAAAAAAGGTCCCCCAGGTCTTGGATGTTCACATGTTTGTGATGTCACTGTTTCTAGTTCCCATGACACTGCGTATCCTAGTGTGGGGCCAGAAGCTGTAATTGCCTGTATGTAAATGTTTGTGTTTTTTATGTTTATTATAAGCAAAGAAGAGCTAATCTCTTAAAAGGTATTTCTACCAGCAAACCTCGATATAACTTCTCATTCTTATAACCTACCTACTGATGTCTTTACCCCGGGATCCGGAAAATTATTTTGTTTGTTTCGTGTGGAACTTTATTTTCAAGTCACTTTTTTGAAAATCGCGGGTAGACGCTTTATTTTCGTTCAACTCAAGGTAGAACAATCTATATTGCCCCTTTTCGTGTACCTTTGGGGGTGCAGAGTTAAGCTGTTCTGCTACACCCTCTGAGTAGTAATGACGACCGACACCCAACTGTGAATTTGTAGTCACGCCAAATCCTTTGAGCCCTCCATTAATTCCTCAATTAATGCCAATCTCGACGATGTATCGAATTGGAGTATTGCCTCACTTAGTCAGTCGTGCGAATATGCAATCAAATAATTTATCATTGACATCTTAGAATAGAATAGAATATGCGTTTATTTAAGCATCACAATATACTATATACAACACATAGAACATAACATATACAAAAATAGAAAAATATGGACAACAACAGTGAGAGCTACTTATTTTTTTGTAATGTAAAAATAAAATTAAACTTAAGTACATATATATATATATATAGCACAGATACTATAATATTAATCATAGTGTGCTGGTTGTATACGGCGACGGTGAAACGGCTCCGGCTCAGCATTATGCTCAGGGATCGGATCGAAGGTGTGAATTTACCTAAAGTTTGTAGTCGGACATGACAAGGAGCAGTTGAGTTGAGTTGAGTTGAAAAAATGACTGCACCTTTCAATTACAATCTGTATGAATGTTTTATTTACCTCGCTTGAATGATGTAAAGTACCTACAATACTCAGTAATTTTTACGAAAAATTAAAAAATAAAAAAGTTATGATTTTTTTTGGGAATCAGCAGTTTGAAAATGTTTATAGTTCGGTGTTTCAAATGTAAGGAACATGTAAAACTAATAAAAACAAAAATTAACTGGTTAGACAAAAACCCGAAATTTAACAGGTTAAATTCAAACCGATTCAACTCAAGTGGTTGTAACTGCTCCTTGTTATGTCCGACTACAAACTTTAGGTAAATTCACACCTTCGATACGATCCCTATGCTACAGGAGGACCTGAAGCGCTGGTATTCTGTCGGAACCTGTGTAACTGAGTGTGTTGTTTTGGCGGTGTTGATTAGACTACATAATAAAAATTAAAAAAGTTATTATTTTTAAAATTAACCTAATTTGAACAATATATAATGATGAGATATACAAAAGAATATACGGGCACACCCTAAGCTAGGTTAAACCTGTATTATAGGGGGTGGTTGCATCCGCCTGGGGGTTTGTACAATCATGCCCTTGAAGTTTATAACTGTTGTTGCAAGATAAAAGAATAAGTAAAACAAAATAATTTAAAATTAATCTAAGATAAAGTGGGTAAAAAAATTTATTTAAATTTAGGGATTATATATAGTTTGTGTACCTGGCATGGCTCACTGAGTAGCACGCAGGATGAGTTAAGTGTTGTGTTTGTGTGCAGTGTGGTGAATGAGTGTATTTGGTTGGTAATATGCATAGATAAAAAGATATAAACAATTAAATAGCTTTATAGATGAGTAGAGTTTATGGGGGGTGATGTATATGCGAGATACTTGTATCTTTGTATCTTGTATAGTTTATCATTAAAACCTTTTATACCTACCTCCATAGCTGC
Organism: Argyresthia albistria; assembly: GCA_963457715.1. Lineage (NCBI taxonomy): Eukaryota > Metazoa > Arthropoda > Insecta > Lepidoptera > Argyresthiidae > Argyresthia > Argyresthia albistria. The sequence continues at coordinate 1,747,318 of OY735262.1, read as the reverse complement.
TGCGATGAGCTAGCTCCTTGTTATGAAAATAGAGTCTAAACTTGGCCACTACTGTGCCTCTGCCATCCCGTATAGGAAAAGGCGTGACGATATGTTGTTAATAGGTAGTCAAAGTAGTAACTTTGACAGGCAATAGCCTACTGTAATATTTTCCGTCTGCAGAGGCGCTACATACTTACCGTAATTAAATTCTTAGAGATCCTGAGTCATATAAATGCATATGTAACACATATTATTTAAAATATTATATGACTTGCTTCTAGTATTCAGAGGTGTAAGTTCGTAGCTGACCGCTGTTGCTTCAACGAACGTCTGACATGTTTTTATATTAGTCAGATCTAAACCCACTTTTAAACTCGCCTACATACCACTACAAACCAAACGAGCTCTCATACGAGCACTCACACGAAAGACCGATGCCTCTGGGAAATATGGTTCTGTGCACTTACCAGGCAAATAAACCTAGTTTAAAGAAGAACAGTTTTTCGGTCTAAAAATTGGATAGGACTAGATAACGCTGGTTCCAAAGCTAACGTGACCATTCTTTTGGACAAAGTGGGACATCTGCCGATGTTAAAAAATAATAATATTCAATGTTTTAAGTTCAACAGTGGCACTGGTACTTTAGGTAAAGTCGCAATACTACCACAAATAGAAACTTAACAGTTATGTTTGAAAATATATGAAAATGCATGGCATCCGGGTGGGCCGAGCGACTCGGTCTCATTACCGGATTAAATTTATTTTATTTTAGTTTAGGTACTACTCCTTCTAGGTAATACTCGAACTACAAGTACTCGAACAACGAAAATAAATTACGAACAGCGGGCGGGACGTCGAATAAGGATAAGCAATGCTTTATTTAGCGGAACAGCCTAATATCAGGACCACAGAACATAGATGGACTGTGAGCGGGACAGTCCCGCACAAGGCGTGACGTACGGTCACGTTACTCAAGACTGGCCTGGATATGGAAGTATTTTTGAATATGAAACTACGTGAAACGGATAGTCGAGGCTGGTATGCCCGCCCGACTTCATACTAAGGAACCATTTTAAACGTCGTCGACGTACCTTGCATTAGAAAGAATAAATAGTTAAGCATTGTTTTGTAATTATGCACAAATGCCGCCTGCACTTCGTTCGTCCAATCTTTTATTTTACGTTTGACCTTACAATGTTAATTTGCCTAGGAACGGTTAGGCATCTCAATCGTTTCGTTTAATAGCTTGCCTGACTTGCTTTGATTGAATTCCATCCCTCAACTCACGGACCGGACTTTTATGTGCCCTTATCCAAATGGGGGCGACATAGATAAGGTATACATTATACAACGATCCGTAGTTAGATCTGATATAACATTTTGATGATACATGTAGGGTTGTTAACCTTTCAAGGCGTGGTTGGCAGCCAAGTTCTAAGCTGATGCCAAGATGCGGCCATTTTGCAACGCATGGTGTAGTAAGCAGATGATAAATAACCTTTCAGCTATTTAGATCGTTCCTGCATACACACACATCTCGAAGGTTTTCACTGTTCATGTATGTTCATTTTGTGCATTTTGGATCGGACCGGTGCGTCAGAGAATTTTTATGGAGAGTTGTTACAAATAAAGTTGTTTCAAAGCATCGAAGACCTGTTCCGCCTGGCGAAAGACAAAGAGACTATTCAAAGCTGACTGCCAACCTCCAGTAGTGGAGAGGCACTGAAAAAATAAGAAGAACCTGTATTATTATCAAGCAGTAGTAATATAGCGTCAAGCCTTTTACCATAACACCGTTGTGACCATTTTTAGCCAGTTATTCAATACTTTGTTTTCCGTGAGTAGGAGCTAGCCCATCGACGCAGCTATGGACTAATGAAGCAAGCTTTAACCTATCTCTTCCTAAATTACCTTACGATATTCAAAATTCGTAAAGGCGTGCCGTGCATCTCTAAAGAGAAATTCCTTCCTGAAAACCTAATAAAAACGCATGCATTCGAAAACTAAATGTGTCAACGCTGTATGCCCATATTATGCACATAAAATCTCGTATAGCATCATCGCATTAGTCGCCCGAGACTGAAGAACGTCCCTGTTTACGTAGAGCGGCGGACTTATGCAAATGGCGCTCGGTCTTAATGAAGAGAGAGCGTTGTTTAATGCCCGCGCATGACTACGATGCTCAAGTGACTACAGTCGAGGGACTGTGGGGGTTTTCATGGTAAATATAACTGCAGTTACAATGCTTTTGGCTTGACTCTAGGATGCATTGAGGTAACCAGAATCAGTGACGTTACAAAACCATGAACATACAAGACTACGGTATTTTAGGAGACTTGTAAGTAACGCAATACTAAGCCCGTTTTGCGTGACAGGAGGCTAGTCCACCGTTACTGTACTGAAGATACGAAGGTCAGACAAAGTACCTACGTATGTAGTAATTCTGATTTAGTATTCTTCCAGAAGAATAAGGGACACATGAAATTGCTGAGAAAGCGAGACCCAGGATCGTAGCAAGTGTAGGTCTCAAGTTTCTACCTACCCCTGATCCGGGAAAAAGTCGTGAGCATGTAATTAAGTATTCTTCCCGAAGTTTCTCACTGTGCTACCTCGCACCTTTCAACCATGATGCGTCAATGGAGGCTTCGTCGGAAGGAATTAATATGCCTGTGTGTGTCAGATAACCTATTAACATGATGCGGTGAGTTGACGCAGGTTGGGGATAATTTTAGTTAATAGTGCGTGCGCTATTGTAGGGGATGGATGCTTGATAATGATAAGCCTGTTTTGAGTCTGTAAAATCGCTTTTGAAGAGAGAAGGGTAAATGGTAAAACAGAAATAAATAATTTACCAAGTTATAAACATAAAAAAAAAACTTTAAGAAAAATATGTCGTCTGTATAAATGTACGAAAACGAGCCTACGAAATATGTCTTCTGAGAGTGAAGTCCACATGCATTACACAATATAAACGAATATACGATTTTAACAAAACAAAATTTCTCTCGTGACAGTGATAGTCACGGAAAGTTAGGCAAAAATAGGTGATTTTGTTTACCTGGATGTGTAATGTCATCCAGGTAAAAACAAATCAAGTTTCACAGATTTTCTCATGTCAAAACCTAAATACAAGACCGATTCTAGAAAAAAACACAACCGATTTGAGATCCCCTCCTTTTTTGAAGTTGGCTAACTAAGTTAAGCAACCGCGTAGTTTGGCATAGCTCTAAGTCTTACTTGTGGAATCCAAATAAAGTTTCAGATCATATCGGATTCAATTTGTCCAGACAGAATGTCTAAAACCAATTTATCTCTTTACTATTGCCTTTGAATGATGCAAAAAAACTTTACTGCAAAGATTTTGTATCTATCAACCAAACAAAGAAGGCCTAAATAAAGAAAAAGACTCCTTAAGGAACGAAGTAGTTGAGATTCAGTAAGCGTTGCGTGTAGTGGTTACTACTGTTTATACTCATTAGTGTGTTGTATGTGAGGGTGTATATCTTTGTGTTAGAGAGGCAAACAGATCAAAGAGTGAGAATGGTAACTTGGTAACAGTCTGTTTCTAAGCTACGCCGATTGGGAAATTGTCGTGTAGTCCCTTTGTCCCCCTAATCCGTGTCCCCCAAAACAAAGCCTTGGTTAACAATATTTGAAGAAGCTAAGTAGCTTGAACATAACATATTGTCATACATAACACAGTGGCACGCCTTTTCCCATTTGGGGTGGCAGGGGTGCAATTAATTGTGTCCACTTTTATTTATCCAGATATTGAATACTCCATTTTATGTGCCAGCTTATCAGAATTGAACAGGCCAAAAACCTCCTAAAACAACGCGTCCAGGGAGGATTATATTAAGTTACATAAAGTTTGAAGGCCCATAAACACCAAAATGTGATTCTTGGCTAATCCAGCAAATTAAGTAGTTCGGTGTGTCTACCTTCCATCTATCCGTTTCTCCTTAGCCGAAGCAATTAAAACTTCAACCAAGCGTTGCCAAGTTATAAGTTATACCGGGCTAAGTTATTTGTTTGTGTTAGCACGCGGAAAGGTGCTAGTTCATGTAAATGCGAAGCAACTTAATTGCCGGATATTTATCCTGAAACGAAATGGTGGAAGTGGAAGACAGCGGTAATTTTAACTTTCATCACTTTCATCTATGTAATTCAACGTGTACCTTGATCTATTCCGACAGTTTCAAAATGTGCGATTGTTATCGTTACTGTAATTTGGCAAATATCCTTCAAAATTTTTAAAGGGTTGGGGTTGAAGTCCACCGAATCAACCTTCTAAATACGCCTGAATCCTGAATTGCTGTGATAAACTTTGATGACAACATTATGTTGGGACCGTGTCGGCTGTTTTAGGAAAATAACATGGACAGCTAGAGGAAGGGTCGTAAAGTAGAGGTCAATTTGAGGCTATTTTTGGATAATTTTGAAATTTTCGCATATTTTGTTTATAATTGTTTCAAATCATCTCTTGAGATAAGCTCGCATTTGTACATGTATTTTCTTTTTTTCATTGTAAAATGTATTGATTTTTTGTGCAATGAAGTATATTGAAATATTAAAAATATTGAAAACACAAACTAAAACAGAAACCATAATATTGTAGGTACGAAGGCAAGTTCATCTCCAAGAGTAAAACTTGATCAGTCCACAATAGGCTTCGTCTTCAAGATATTGCATAACTTTTTAAGAGCGGAAGTCTTGAACTGTTTTGTTTACAAACTAACAGTAGGTACCTTCTTTCAATAATGAACGTATAACGTTGACACAGTCACGACTTTTCCCATACGGTGTGGCAGAGTCACAATTTACCCCACCTTTTTCCAGTTATTCAATTTTTTGCATGATAGTTGACTGTCCCATCGCCGCAGCAATGGAGACTGCAGTTTTCCGAAAAATCTTTAAAGAACACAAAGAATTTTGTTGAAAATCCAATTTAAAAGAAGCAAAACATGTCTCATGAAATGATTGAACTCTTTACGGGCGGCTGCCGTGCAACAAATTACACAACATAATTAGCTCATTTTGTAAGAAATAACTTTTAACTTTAGCATCCGCAACTTGGAACAAAAAACGCACTCCTACACCCCTACTTAGTTGGGTCATAACTAAAGTGTAATTGCCTTACATCCGCGCCCCAAAGGAACTGGGCTGTATTAAATTTTCCTTAACAGCACTCTGTACAAAATTGCGGTATGAATTCATAACTGTAATGCTTTTAGTACAAGCACGCTTTTTCGAGTGTGCTGTTGTTATCTTTATGTGATGCCTTGTGGTACAGAAGCGCATAGCTGAGTGACCTGCGGTGGTGGAATGGTATCCCAGAGCCTACTCAGAGCGTTATGGCATTTGCTGCGTAATAATTAGGTAGAGCATTTCTCCCAACTGTAATAACACGCACCACTACTTAATCAGCGAATTTCTTGTGTGTAAAATCCGCCACTTCAGTTTGGACAAGCTCTACTTTCCTGTTGATCTAAGGTACTTTCTAGAGATGTTGGTGGTGTAGCTTGTGGTGGCTTTGATGGTTTTGGAATCTCTGGTGTATCTGTTGTCAAATGCCCATCTCTAAAGCGTAATTGAGTAAATATCCTAAGTTCGGTTGTCCATTAATGATAAAACGAGAACGAAATAGTAAATCTGTCGACGCTCCGTACCTATCTTAATTTTTACAATTGTTATTCTTGTTTTCGTGACGCACGATGTTCAGTTCAGTTCAATTTTAGTTCAAAATTTTTATTGACCATAAAATCATACATATTACTTAGTCAACGTCAATATTATAAAGAAGACACGTTGGCTATTCGCAACAGACTGACGTTTTTATTCAACATGGTTTTATACATCGTAAATACAGATGGCGCTACTAGTATCTGAAAAACTATATTTTGATACAATATTATAACACTCCCACTTATCAAAATAAACCAAATACTAAATAGTAAATTACATAGTAACAATACCAAGCATAGTCATAAACTTGTAATGTTTTACTGAACATAGGCCTTTAGTCAGCAGGTCAGCAGGCATTTCCTCAAAGGATAAATATTTAATTTTTACATACTTGTCTTTGACAACATCTCTGATATAGTGATAACGTACATCTATGTGTTTAGACCTGTTATGACACTGGTGACTAGACGCTAATTTCAATGCGCTTTGGTTATCGCAATGCAAATCAATTACACACAAATTTCCAGTAATTTCATGCATTAAGTTTCTTAAGTAAACTGCTTCTCTTGAAGCTTCGGATAGGGCAATGTACTCTGACTCTGTACTAGACAGACTAACTGTCTTCTGTTTCCTGCTCTGCCAGGATACTGCTGCCCCGGACATTAGAAAACAGAATCCGGTATATGATTTTCTGTCTGAGGCATCAGATGCCCAATCACTATCTACAAAACCTTGTAAATCCATACCACTAGCAGTATACTTTAGACAATAGTGTTTAGTACTTTGTAAGTATCTCAAGATTCGTTTTGCATAGTTATAACAGTTTACACTATAACAATTATTGAATTGGCTAAGGTAACTTACGGCATAGGCGATGTCTGGCCTTGTTAATACTGCCAAATACATTAAGCTGCCAATCAGTTTTTGATAAGGAACATTAGGTAAACATTCTGTTGATTTTTCTACATTCAACTTTGGCTCTATGGGTGTACTTTGCGGTTTACAGTCAGACATCTGAAACTTAGAAACTAGTTGTTCAATGTATTGTTGTTGATCAACCGTTATTACATTTTTATCTTCATTTAAGTTTATTCTCATGCCAAGATACTGTCGAACAGGACCTAGATCTTTCAACTTAAACTCTGAACCCAATACATTTTTCAACTTTTCGGTTTCAGTCTCATTGTTTGAGAAAACCAAGAAATCATCTACATACAGTCCAACAATTATCCTGACTTTATCATTAGTTTTTGCAAACACACACGGTTCATATTGACTGTTTTTGAAACCCAATTCACAAAGACAATCTTTTACTCTCTCATACCACGCTAGAGAAGACTGCTTCAAACCGTAAATTGCCCGTTTCAATCTTAACACATTTCCCCCACTTTTGTTTGCAAAACCTTCAGGTATTGACATGTATATTCTTTCTTTTAAGTGACCATTTAGAAAAGCAGTAGTTACATCTAAATGCGTTATACTCATTCCCATTTTAACACTAAGAGCAAACAATAATCTAAGGGTGGAATGTCGTATTACAGGCGCAAAAGTTTCTGTATAATCAACACCTGGCTTTTGAGTAAAGCCTTTTGCCACAAGCCTGGCCCGATAACGTACATTATTGTCCACATCATACTTTTTATTGAAAACCCATCGACACTTCACTATTGACACATCACCTGGATTTATCTATCAGTTCCCATGCGTCATTGTCTTCAAACGACTGCAACTCATCAGTCATGGCACGTGTCCACTGCTCCTTCTCAGGCCCCTCGAGAGCCTCTGAGAATGATATCTCCTCGGATGCTGGAACAGAACTGGATACACACATATTGCAGTAACCATATCGCTCTGGCTGTTTTCTCTGTCGTTGTAAGTTAACTTCTGACTCCGGACTTGCTGGAGATTCAATTAGTGTCTCATCACCATCAGCGTATACTGAAGAATCTGTAGAGCTGTCAAGACGATCCTCAACTTCTGGAACTTGGGATTCCCCCACTGAACCACTGCTCTCCTTCTTCGCGCTATCCTGTGCTGATTCCACACTGCTCTGTTGTGTCTCCTCATCTGCTATCCAGATAGCCTCGTCTCTGGTTTCACTGCCACTTATCTCATCTTCCATCACAATGACATCTCTGCTGGTGATAATAGTTTTCTTAGTTGGGTTATACAATCTGTAACCCTTCACATCCTCGCCATATCCAACTAAAATGTGCTGTGTAGCCTTCTTATCCCACTTCAAGCGCTTCTCCTTTGGGATATGTACTGTTCACGCACACATTCACAAGGATTCTAACACGGCGGCGGCGGCGCTGCAAACCAGTCTCGATCCAAACGTCATCAGTGCAACACAGTCGTGTCCTTTTAATTAATGCATCTATTACTGTACAAATAGAAGATACTGACTATACATTGTGTTTAATAATTCATCTATTACTGCATCTACTGAAGAAACTGAATATACAAAGTTTTTTGGCGACCGTATCTTTGGGAACATTCTGCGAGGCGGAAGATCTGCAGCGAATATCAACTGCGCGGTTACGTAACACGGAGAGGTCAACGCGCCACGCGGCGAATGGCGATTCACATTTGAGTGCGATTACAAAGGCGATCTCAACACACTGGAATAAGGGAAGTGAAGTGATCCATTCCATTTTTTATCCATCCCTCTTTTCATGAACTTTGTTTTGCTTATTTTGCCGTCGAAGTGATAAATCATTCAAGTTTCAGTTTGCGCTGATAACGTTGAGGCTCAAAATTAACCACAATTAACTGGCATTTAGGTATCAAGTTAAGCTGTCATATTGCCTATTTGCAAAATACATCTTTTACTGTTATATTTTAACATAGTGAACTAGCTAATAGGTATCAAGCATCCTGAATATTGCCTATTAGCACGCATCTGTTCTGAAAATCATAAGAAATAACTGTCAAATTGGTAAACAAGTTAAACTGTTATCTTACCTATCTGAATAACGCATCTTTTACTGTATATATATTTAGTATGCTAGCTTAAACATAGCTATTTAGGTGAAACATAGCCTGTCACTGTTCCCACAAACCTTACAAAGCATCTTTTACTGTATATTACCTGTCTATTTTGTCTGTGGGAGCAAGCAATTCGCTTATATTCTGTACTCATTACATACCTATTCACATAATTTTTGCTGTACGAACAAAATATAAGCTATTGAGTAAGTTGCACTGCCAATTGCTTGCTTCAATTTATTCGCTTGACTAATCCTACCTTTCGTAAATAGCAAGGACCTGTAAAAGTGGCAATTTTACACATAGTTTAAAAGGATTTGGCCGAACATTTCAGCTGGCCGTCGGGGCTCGCCCCGCGCTAGGATACCTACCTTCGTGTCGCCGAGTTCACGCCAGGTGCATAGAAACGATCACGCGTATTCTCAAAATCAACGCGTGACACCTACCTCTGTGTGCTGCGCGGTGATACGGAGGTAAAAAACAGCTGGGCGGGTGAGTGCTGAACCTTTATTTGCGTAAAAAGTTCCATTGTCCAAGTTGACAATTTGATTCAATAGCGTTTGATAAGATCATACTTGTAAAATACCTCATACTCATTTGCAAAAATGTCTGAAGATATCAAGGTTTTGATTCATAGGAGAGGTTTAATAAAAGGTAGATTAACTGTCTATAAGAGATATTTAGCTGATTTACAAAACTACAAAAGGCAAGTAAGCAAGCAACAATTAGCTGAACTGAAACTAAGATTAGACAAGATAAAAAATATATTTGAGGAGTTTGACTCCATTCAGACAAGCATTGAACTATGTGATGAAGCAACCGCTGAGCAGCAAAATGAAAGAGATGAAATGGAAAATCAATTTTACTCGGCTATTAGTTTATCCCAAGAGTTGTATGAGTCTCATCAAGCGGCCTTTGATGACGCTGTTTCAGAACAAGGCTCGAGTGATGCTCAACGGAATGCTAACTCAGCCCGTGACCCTTCAGATCATTTTGGGGGGGTCAAACTGCCTACTATAAAACTTCCCATTTTTGACGGCAACTGTAGCAAGTGGCTCGAGTTTAAAGATACTTTTGTATCGCTGATTCACGAAAACAAAAGGTTAAGTGAGATAAATAAATATCATTACTTACGCGCCTCTTTAGAAGGCAGCGCTGCGCAAGTCATCAACTCGCTAGAAACGTCTGCTAAAAATTATTCGATTGCATGGAAGTTGATACTTGAAAGGTTCGATAATAAGAGACAACTTGTAAATAGTCATTTAAAGGATTTATGTAATATTGAGCCAATTGCAAAGGAGTCGCACGCTGCCCTGAGATCTCTCGTTGATCATATTTCAAGAAACCTCAGAGCACTAAATAACCTTGATGAACCCACTGATAATTGGGACACCTTAATCATATTTATGTTTTCATCAAAGTTAGATGCGGAGACAAACAAAAAATGGGAAGAATATAGAAATAGTACTCAGAAGTTGCCAAGATTAGATGAGTTTTACACGTTCATAAGAAGCAGGGCTGATATTTTAGAAACATTAGCTGAAAATAAAGTTGAAAAACCTGAAAATGTGGAAAGACAAGTAAAGAGATTAGATAAGTATCAAAAAACATTTGTCGCCGCTGCTTCTGAAACAAAGAAGTTTAGCTGTCCTATTTGCAATGATGAGCATCGGATCTTTCAATGCAAGGCCTTTAATGAAATGACAGTTGATCAAAGAAACGCAGAAGTAAGTAAGAAAAGGCTGTGCATAAACTGTTTCCGTCCAGGTCATTTTGCTCATCAGTGCAGGATGGGACCATGCAGGATTTGCCACAGAAGACATAACAGTATGTTACATAAAAATTACCAAACTCCAAAGGCTGAAAGCACAAATGCGAATCTTGTTTCGATGACGACTGCTGTGGCAAATCAAGTATTACTGTCTACTGCAATGGTAAAAATTGTAAACTCTGAAACTAAGCAATCAATAGAGGCCCGCGCTCTGCTTGACTGTGGCAGTCAGTCCTCGTTCATAACCCAGTCATTGAAGGACAGGCTCAGCATTCGAGGCCAAGCAGTGCGCTCGCTAACTGTTGCAGGTATAAATAATATAACAATAAATGCACTAGAAAACTGTAAATTTGAGCTCGTATCCTGCAACAATTCATTCACTAAACAAGTTTATGCTTTGGTTATACCTTCTATTACTGGAAATTTACCAAGCACTGAAATTGACACTAGCGACATTAATATCCCACAAAATCTAAAGCTGGCCGACACTAATTTCAATTATCCTGCAACTGTAGATATTTTAATCGGCGCAGACCTGTTTTGGGATATTATTAGTCCTGAAAGGCTAGGTTTAGGATACAATCAACCTATTTTGCAAAATTCACAGCTGGGATGGTTGGTTGTAGGTCCAGTCATGATTCCGACTAACAAGATATACTGTAATTTTAGTCAGGATGTACACAGCACATTGAAGAAATTTTGGGAACTGGAAGAGTTGCCCTCTGAAAACAAAATTTACACCACTGAAGAAGAACAATGCGAAGTACACTTTGTAGCAAATACGTATAGAACTGAAGAAGGTAGGTTTTGTGTGAGGCTGCCTTTCAAAAACGAGCCAGAAGAGCTAGGCGATTCCTACAAGGTTTCTAGAAGTCGTTTCAATAATTTGGAAAGGCGTTTCGAGAAGCAGCCTCACATAAAACAACAATATGTTGAATTTATAAACGAATATCATACCTTGGGTCATCTAACATTGATTGAAAAACCGGAAACCTGTAATTTGTTGCCGCATCACCCTGTATTGCGTGAGAACAGCGAAAAAACTAAATGTCGCGTTGTATTTGATGCATCGGCCAAAACTGAATCGGGTTTGTCACTCAATGATATTTTGATGGTTGGACCCACGGTGCAGGATGATATTATGTCAATATTGTTGCGATTTCGACAACATAAACTGGTTTTAACCGGAGATATTGAAAAGTTTTACAGACAAGTTTTAGTCGATCAATCGCAACGATATTTACAAACGATATTGTGGCGTGAAAATGAGTGGGAGCGAGTGAGGTATTTGCAATTAAATACTGTAACATACGGTACCTCATCCGCCCCCTTTCTCAGCACGCGCTGTTTGCTTCAGCTGGCTTCAGAGTGCGCAGATCCAAAGATAAAAGAAATTATAGAGCATGATTTTTATTGTGATGATATACTGACTGGATGCGACTCTGAAGACGAACTGAAGTACATACAAAATTCAGTAGAAAGTGTTCTAGCTTCAGCATGCTTAAAATTACCGAAAATAAGAACTAACTGTACAAGTTTATTAAAAGAAAAGGAAACGTATGAAATACAAGATAAGGTTCAATTAAATACAGAGTGTAAAATACTAGGGATGAAATGGAATCCGTGTACGGATAATTTATTGATAAGTTACAATCCTGATAGCAAGAAAAAAGAAAGTAAATTAACAAAGCGCACAATTTTATCAGATTCTTCAAAGATATTTGACCCATTGGGGTTAATAAGTGTATGTACAATTATATTTAAGATGTTATTGCAGCAACTATGGGTGCAAGGGTTAAATTGGGACGATGAAATCCCCACTGACATGCGTGTGACATGGCAAAGGTTGGTAAATACCTTAAGTACATTGTTATCATTGCAAATACCACGTCATGTTATATGTAATGACCCCATTCATATAGAGATTCACGCATATTCTGACGCCTCATTAAAGGCCTATGCGAGCTGCATATATATAAGATCAATTGATAAGGGCGGAAGGATTCATGTGAAACTTTTGTGCGCAAAGACTAAGGTAGCACCTCTCAAACCGATTACGATACCTAAACTAGAGTTATGCGGAGCTGTATTGGCAAGTAAATTATGTAATAATGTCGTTAAGGCTTTGAGGTGTGCTATTAATAGGATAGTTTACTGGTCTGACTCAAAAATTGTATTAGGATGGCTTAAAATGGAGCAATCAAAACTTAAAACATTTGTTGTTCACAGAGTTACAAAAATAAAAGAAATTACTGAAAAATTAAGTAACAGCTCATGGATGTACGTACCTTCTTCCCAGAATCCGGCGGATTTAGCATCAAGAGGTTTATTTCCGGATCAAGTAGAACACAACGCCCTCTGGTGGGAAGGACCTGCATTCTTGAAGGATCTTGAAAGTGGATGGCCAGTTCAAACACAGAGTAGCCAAGAGTTACCAGAACTAAAAGTTTTCATTGTACAAGCCGATAATGTTGAAGTTATAGAATTTAAAAGATTTTCTAAGCTAACTACTTTGAAAAGAACGTATGCGTATGTTCTCAGGTTCATAAGAAACTGTAAATATTTAGATAAAAGGCAAAAGGGTCCATTAACTGCAGATGAGTTAAATGAGGCTGAATTAAAGTTAGCTATATTATCGCAGCAAGAATGTTTTGAGTCAGACATTGATAATTTAGTTAAAAATAAGAAAGTTAATTTAAAATCGACGTTGCTAAGTTTAAGTCCATTCTTGGATAGCCAGGGTGCTATGCTCGTTGGAGGAAGACTAAATAATTCGGAGTATAGTTACTCTAAAAAGCACCCAATGATTTTGAGTGCAAACCATCCCTTTACTAAGTTGTTATTTGAGCATGAGCACAGACGTCTTCTCCACGCGGGGCCGCAGCTTCTTCTTGCTTCTATTCGTGAGCATTACTGGCCTATTGCGGGCAGAACGTTAGCTAGGAAGATTTATAAGCAATGCGTGATGTGTAGAAGGATGCAGGGAAGGGCTGCGGCCCAGATAATGGGTGATTTGCCCTTACAGCGCATAGTACCTGGCTTTCCGTTTGAAGTTGTAGGAATAGATTACGCCGGCCCTATTATGATAAGTACAAAGAAAGGTCGAGGCGCTAGATTGGTTAAGGCATATTTATGCATATTTGTTTGTTTCAAAACGAAAGCAACGCATCTTGAATTGGTTAGTGACCTCACTACAGAGGCATTTATTTTAGCTTTAAGAAGATTTATATCGAGAAGAGGAAAGCCCAATCAGATTTATTGTGATAATGGGTCTAATTTCGTAGGTGCAAGCCATGAATTAAAACGAAATGTTGATAATGATATAGTTTCAAACTTTTTTGCAAATGAGGGTATAAAATTCCGGTTCTCACCCGCTTATGCTCCGAACTTTGGCGGGCTTTGGGAGGCAGGTGTAAAGGTTGCTAAAAATCACATGAAAAAGGTCGTAGGCAATAGTCATTTGACATTTGAAGAGCTAACTACATTATTCGCGCAAATTGAAGCTCTGTAATGAATTCGCGTCCGTTAATACCATTGTCTTCGAATCCTGATGATTTATCCCCGCTTACCCCCGGACACTTCTTAATTGGAAGACCCCTTACTAGTCTGCCGGCTCCAGACTTTCAAGAAGCCAATCCGAATAGGCTACACAGATACGCAAGAATAGAACAAGCACGTCAACACTTCTGGTCCAGATGGAGCCGTGAATATATTGCTGAGCTGCATCAACGCACAAAATGGCGTGTCCGGCAAGATGATTTAAAACCTGGTCGTACTGATTAAGGATGAACAGACACCACCACTCAAATGGCCACTAGGAAGAATACACTGCCTTTATCCTGGATCTGATGAGGCCAGTCGAGTTGTAGATATCAAGACATCACGAGGAATTCTTCGACGTTCTATCAGGAAGATAGTTCCTCTCCTGGATGATGCTGAGGATGATCAGCAATAAACTGGGGGGCGAGCCTGTTCACGCACACATTCACAAGGATTCTAACACGGCGGCGGCGGCGCTGCAAACCAGTCTCGATCCAAACGTCATCAGTGCAACACAGTCGTGTCCTTTTAATTAATGCATCTATTACTGTACCAATAGAAGATACTGACTATACAGTGTGTTTAAATAATTCATCTATTACTGCATCTACTGAAGAAACTGAATATACATGTACCATAACTTTACTTCCGAACAATCTGATGTGACTTAGATCAGGTTTTGACCCGTGCCACATCTCATAAGGTGTCTTCGGTACTCCTGATACAATGGACCTGTTTTTAAGATAAACAGCTGTACTGGCGGCTTCTGCCCAGAATCTCTTGTCCAACTTTGCATCGTATAAAAGACATTTACCTTTTTCAACCACAGTACGATTAGCCCTCTCACAGACTCCATTCTGTTCTGGCGTGTAACTATTTGTTTTTTGATGTATTATTCCAGATTGTTTTAAATAGTTCTTAAATTCTTGATTACAATACTCTAACCCATTGTCGGTGTGAAAGATCTTGATTTTCTTCTCTTGCTGATTTTCAATCATTAATTTAAACTCTTTAAATTTACCAAACGCTTCACTCTTTTGCTTGAGAAAATAGATGAATGTCATTCGGCTGTAGTCGTCGATAAACAGCAAAAAATATCTGCTTCCATTCAGGGAATTAACCTCCATTGGTCCACACAAGTCACTATGTATCCTGTGACATGTTTCTGTGCTTCGTTCGCCAACATGAGAGAAAGGCAATCTCATTTGTTTCCCCTCACAGCAAGTAGTACATTTTGATTTTGTGATATCAAAACAACCATCATATGACAAGCCATCCACCATGCCATTTTTCATTCTTTTCATGTCCTGACTGTTAATGTGAGCTAGCCTTCTGTGCCACAGCCTTCCAGTAACTGCAGGGGCTGCCAACAAACAACTTGGTGACTGCAATCTCAATTTATACACACCATCAGTTAAATCTGCGGTCGCAACTAAAACATTATTCTTGTCATAGATATAACAATGTTTTTCTTCAAACACGACATTGTTGCCATTTTTGATAAGCTCGCTAACTGATAACAAGTTCGTTGTCAAACTAGGCACGCATAGTACATTCTTCACTGTTATATGGCATTCCAAATCCGACACAATTTCTACATCTCCGGAACAAACAACTGACACTTTAGATTCGTTGGCAACGACGATTTCTGGTAAACACGGCGATAAGTTGGTGTTTGTAATCCAATCTTGGTTTACGGTCATGTGCGCACTCGCGCCGCTGTCAACGTACCATTCCGTCTTGTTAAACTTTCCGTTAATGAAAACAACGCTAAACACGCATTTGCTTTCGTTTTTTCTCAACAAAGGACATTGGCTCCTGTAGTGTCCAGTGTTTTTGCATTTGTAACAACTTATTGTTATTTCTTTTGTTTGTGAATCTGTCATCTTCTTGTTTGACGTCAATGGACCGACATTTTTCTTTTGCTTACTATTGTTGCCAGAGTAAAATTTATTTTTCGCCGCGAATGCAGCGCCACTGACTTCAGACTCGTTGACGACTTCCATGTCGAGTAATTTCGATTTGATGACATCAGCAGTTATCGAAATACCCGAATGTTCAATTGCCATTATCATTGGAGAATAGCGATCAGACAAACCTGCTAATAATAATGATCCCACCCATTCGTCGGTTATTGTAAATCCTGTGCCATTTAACCTTTGAGCTGTCTCGACCATTTGTGTGACATAGGTAGCCATTGAGTCACATTTGTCCAATCTTATGGATATCAAATGTCGAAGCAAGGTTATTTTCCTCGAGAAACCGGAGTCGTCAAACATGGTCTTCAATTTAGTCCATAATTCCGCTGAACTCCCCGTATTTCTTATATGCACATACAAAGCTGGATCTATAGTTAATACTAACTTTGCCTTCGTTTTTGCATCTTCCGCTGGCTTGATCTCAAAACTTGCTGTTGGCTTGATGTACTGTTCCATTCCATCAAGAACCAGTAAATTTTCGGCTGCAAAACACCACTCGTCGTAATTCTCCCGGCCTTTTAACTTCGGCACACTAGCAATATAGTTCGTGGTCATGTTTCCGCGAATCAACTTTCACAATTTATCTATTTTACTAAAAATAATTAATATTAATATTTTTGTATACTACCGCCCGTTCGGAAGTTGTGGGCTTAGGAATGGAGCAAAGATGATGGCGGAGGTGGACGATCGGCCTTACAATGTTTAGGAATCGTACCAATTAAACAATTAACAACCAGTTTACACTACATGGTGGCACTATAGCTGTTTAAGTCTTTTAGTGTAGGTACTGGAAATTGTAAAGTGACGCAGCTAAAGCAGAGTGTTTGCGAAGAGCGCTAAGCTGCCTACAGTAAGCCTTGGCGAGCGAAGTAGAACGAGTAAATTAACTCCAAGCAGTTCTTATGCACGGCAAGGGAATATAATGGTTGGAGCATAAAATTATAGCCATGAATGCGGATATTTCCCGGATCAAGAATGTTCGGGGATGTTCTCCAAAGTCAGCAAATCTATCGATCAATAAAATTATGAAAAAATTGGTGGGCGGAATTTACTTTTAGTACTTTTAATAATAGTACTACCTACCCTTTAGTATCGTGTTGATACTTTTATAGGTTAGGGCCCTAAACTTCATCGTTTAAAGGGTTGTGGTCAACCCTCAGGTGGCCTAATACCAACTGAAGCAGGACCTAAACAGTACTGCCATGCTTCTTAGGGTACCGTACCCGAAAGTGCCAAACGGGACCCTATTACTAAGGCTCCCCTGTCCGTCTATCCGTCCGTCCGTACGTCCGTCCATCTGTCCGTCCGTCCGCCCGTCAGCGGGTCCTATATCACGAACCATAATAGCTAGAAAGTTGAAATTTTCGCAGTATGTATATCTGTTGCCGCAACAACAAAAAATACTGAAATACGAGAGATATTACAAATTAAAGGGGGTCCCCATACAAGAGACTTGTTTTGATACACCCACGCATTTCAATATGATGGTATGTTTCGCGTCAACCCACATCGTTGTGGTAGCTCAGCTGGTATGTTGTAGGCCCTCAATCCGTAGGTTGTGAGTTCAAATAACCGTGAAAGCATAATCTTTTTTAATTTTCTTTTTGTTTTATTGTTTTGAGTGCTTAAGTTTTGCTGTAAGATGGTACGGTACCCTTCGTGTGCGATTCCGATCCACACTTGGCCACCTTTTCGTTTAACTTTTAATACAAAAATCATGGCGGTATTGTCTAGGTCCTGCTGCATGAGTTGGTATTAACCCTTCAGGTGCGTAACACTCAAACGTTGTGCATAGGGAGCTACTTTACTGTCCCTTACCTCCGTGCCTTAGTCTGAGTGCTCCAGCGTCTTCGCAAGAGATTATCATCGTGTAGACGTTTCTAATGAAAGCCCGGTTCCGTGGTAATAATTAATTTTACCCGCATTTAAGCAAGAAACTGTGCATGTGGGTCGCTGATGCTATCTAGGGCTTATGTTATCGGAGTTATGATAACAGGGCACGCGTGTGACGCAATGATTGGCACTTAATTAACCAAGATTTAGACGGCAAATGAAGTCAGTCAGTCAGTCTATTTTATATCTCAGGTTAGCAAAATAGGATTATTAGTTATTTCTGTAGTAAATACTAGCTTGTTGATTATGTTATGAGTGTCAACTTTCTTTTGTTAAATAATTTAATTATTTCCGCACGGTACAAGAGTATCCCGAAGTTATCTCAAATTCTGTTTGTCCACTGAGCCTGGTAAAATTAAGGAAATCAGACCGAATAATTCGTGTAGTTGTGAAAATCATTCTCAAGATTAGCAACTGTTTTGAATATTTATGTACCTCCTACAATTAAGACGTTATTCAAAATATCAAGTTATCTTGCTCTGTTAGTCCTTTGCACATCGGCTATGTCTTAAAAAAGAATCTTCTCTAAGAATAGTGTGGGGGTGCCAAGCTTTAAGCTGATTGTAGGGCGGGGGCGGCATCCAGCATTATAATTATGGCAGCCAGATATATTTACAAGGAAATTGCAGTCATAACATAACATAGCATCACACCTCTTTCTTTTACGGGTTCGGGTTATCCTAAAACTTAACGGTTTTAGGCTGGATTTCACCAACAAAAAGTTATACGAGAATAACTATCCCGGGGATAACTTGTATGACAAATGACAGTTCAAAATGAGGTGATCTGATCTAGGTGGCACTGGTCTATGAAGAAGTAGAAGATACTCTCGAATAAAAGTTACTCTTTCGTTCGTAAAATCTAGCCTTAGGCACGGTAAAGGTTTGGCCGACTTTTGTAATACAACATATAACTCACTCCCTCTTAGAAAACCCAATGAAGCACACCACATACCTGACACTATTCATTCCCTACATCCAGCCAATTTTCCGAAACCTTCCCCGGGTGATATATGTATGACACGCCGGAATACGTCTTGGAGGGACGTCGTTTAATCATAGAAGGTAATTTAAGGGCCCTACAAAGGGTCCCGCGTCACTAACCTGCGTTTCTGTCTAATTTATGATACGACCTGTCCTGAATTAAGATCACGTGGGGCAGAGAATCAGGGAGACAGATCTAGTGAATAAGATTTTGCCGTGTGATGTGCATAAAATAAAAATATTGTCACGCCATCTTCCATACGGTAAGGCAGATGAACAGTATCTAATGGTATCTAGCTTGACCAAACCTATCGAAGTAAAGCCAACAAGATTGCTCTGCTAAACATTCCAAGCGTCCAGTTTGCTTTTTTACTAAAGTTTCCGTTCCGTTACATCCGACGTCCGGGTAAAAAACTGGCAAACAACGCAGCAGCCACTAATGACAGAGCCGGTGCAGTTTAACCGGGCGGGTCAGTGCTGTGCTGTGTATCGGTGACTGGCTAATGTGGAAATTCATTGCATAAGTGGACGTCGTGCACTAATGTTCTTCGGTATAATTAGGCCGATGGGTTTTGTCTAATGCACATTTTTGAAGGGTTACTGCACCTAAAGGAAACGTTTACCAAATCCATAAAAAAAATGGAAAATCATTTTCTTCAATCGTCGCATTTAACTGGTTCACTCTCAGAAGCCACCGTCGGTCAAACAAATGAACAATAGAGAACATGTGTCGAAGAGATAAGATGTGTCGACGAGATAAGATGTGTTGACGAGCGGGTTAAAAACATCATTATGTGCGCATATGAAAAAGCAGGTGTGTTATGTCATGGGATAGAAAAGGTTTGGAAGGATTGTTTGCGGTAAAAAGGTATTTAAAATATTTAAACTAAGCCCGGAATTTATTAACGAAAGAGTAACTTTTACTCGAGAGTATCTTTTACTTTTTCATAGACACCAGTGACATCTGGATCAGATCACCTCATTTTGAACTGTCATTTGACTCATTTGTCATACAAGTTATCCCCTGGGATAGTTATCCTCGGTATAACTTTTTGTTGGTAAAATCCAGCCTTAGTTTATGTTTTATGTTTATACCGTATGACGGGGTATGTAAAAGATAAATAAAATAACCAACCAAGTGCGAGTCGGACTCGCGCACGAAGGGTTCCGTACCATTATCTATAAAAAAACCGCAAAAAAAAACATGTTGTAGGGGAGCCCCCCCTAAATATTAATTTAATTTTAATTTAATTATTTATTTTTTAAGTAAATAATATACTCAATATGTTGTGAACATTTTAAGCGTCTACCTGCTACCAGTATCAATATCGAGCAAAAATGAGCAAAAAAATCACGTTTATTGTATGGGAGCCCCCCTTACTATTTAATTTATTTTGTTTTTTAGTATTTTCAACTGTCTAGCTACCACGGTTCATGAGATACAGCCTGGTGACAGACAGACAGACAGACAGACGGACAGCGAAGTCTCAGTAATAGGGTCCCGTTTGGCACCCTTCGGGTACGGAACCCTAAAAAAGCAATGTTCTGCTTTGATGCAACCGGCGGCGGCGGTAACAACCATTTTGCAATGTGAGCGGGTATGAACTTTATTTTTTTATTTGTGTTCCACATTTCAACCACAGAAATAGAGTTGAAGATTTATCGATACATTGAGTGCTTTTATATATTTTTTGTCAAGTATTTCCAATAATTCCTGAACCGATTCAAATATGTTTTATGCAAACGTGTACAAAATACTTTTCATGTCAAAAAAATCTAAATTCTTGTTACATCAAACTAAACTAAACCCTGCTTGAATGAATCTAAATCCTCAGATTCGGTAACCCGTAACGGTTTACCCAATCACCTTTTAAAACCGCAAATACCAAACACCATCACACACTGACCGACGCGACGCATCAAGGCGCACTTTGATCCTTCGAGCTTCCCTATTGCCGGCATAAGCTTAGCGAGTAATAAAGCGAATGACCCCATTTTTACAGCCCACTCAAACGAGGGAACGGAAATCATAGCCTTGGTTAATCCGTATGCGGCCTGGAAAGGTCCACTCATAAGACTGCGATAATGGCGTCTGCGTAGCGCGGAAAGTTATTTACAGCAATGAAAGCATTGACCTCAGGCAAGAAATGCTATATATTAAATGATGGCAACATTTGCAGACTAGTACGTGTTCTTTTTAATTACATATTGGGAACTATTTGGAAGGATAATGCACAAAATTAAAAAGACAACTAAGGCCTATAAAAGTCATAATGACGTCATATAAGTTGTTGATATCTAGTAAAATGACGTCATTATGACGTAAAGACGCAGTTGTCTTTTTAGTTTAGTGCATTTTCCTGCGTCACACAGTTCGTGCGTCACTTATATTGCCATATTTTTTCTAGAATTTCATGCCAAGCAAGCAATACTCATGAAAAGGATTTTGTCAAAATTAATTTGATGCCGACTGACGCCAATTTTTCAATTTAACTGAACTCTCTCTCTCTCAATTAAGGTTCAAACTTACCTGTTCCCGGGTAAAGGCCCGTGCCCCTGGTGGGGACATTAATGGGCTACATTTGTTGTTTGAACCTTGTGTATTAGTTTATTTGTCTGATGATATTATATCTGTGCCTAACAATCCGTGAAAAAGATACTCGAGTAACGAGTTGAAAGTTTCTTTGAATTAATATTGAATAACTAAGCGTCGAGTAAATGAACGCTTGATAGCTTCTCTTTACTTTGAATGTACTTTTTCAGACTTGAGAGTTTCGAAGTTATTTCTGGAAAAAAAAAATCACAATGGAAAATTTTAATTTCAAATCTCAGAGATATCTCGTATTAATAATTATGTTTTTGCACACGTCAAACCAAATTAGAGGCAATAGAGAAAATATTTATGAAGGCAAGCTCATCTCGTATGACGACAACTTTTCGTAGTTATTTAAATGTTCTGAACAAAACAGACATACCTACTTGCAAAACACTTAAGTCAAAGTCATTTTTATTTTATTTTATTGACCATAAAATCATACAGATTACTTAGTCAACGTCAATATAATATTAATATTTTTGTATACTACCGCCCGTTCGGAAGGTGTGGGCTTAGGGATGGAGCAAAGAAGGTCAAGAAACTCCCCCGTACCTCTTTTGGAATAGGTTAGGGGCTTTAAAAAATTCAATTTTATGTATTATACTTAAGTCTTATGATAGGTAAACTGCAAAGGCGAGCTTTTCTTTTCAATTACATTTCTTACGGAGGTTTATCTTGGATATTTAAAAGGAAAACAAAGTGAACCACAACGCAGTCTACTTTCATGACTTTCAAACGACCGACCGCGGAAACCGGAAGTGACTCAGGCGCTACCGGATGTGATGTCGGTGACAAACCGGAAGTCGACTCTCGGCGCCCTCTAGCGGAGAAGACGGGAAACCGGGGTATTTTCCTCTTCGCTGAGACTCACTGAATTTCTTAACGCGCAGTCCCCATTTGTCATTCGCCATTTTATTTCTATGATATAATCTTCATGACGCTGGTGGAGGTTGTAAAAAATTACAGCCAATAAAGTTGACTCAGTAAAAATCATGACTTTCTTAACTCCGAAGGATATTTTCTTCGACTCGCAAAAACTCGCATTTCACTACCGCCTATTGAAGGCCTCTCCTATAATAATAAATAATTAAAACTTTTAACGTTATCACTTTGCAAAAAAACTCAAATTGTGTGTTTGCTACCCATGAGAATAATCTCATAATAGAAATAAGCTCGCTTTCGTACATATTTTTTCAATCTATCTGTCTATCTAAAATAGCTAACTATTTTTACTGTCATGTGAGTACAATAAAGAAATTACGAAAAAATTACGAGAATAAGAGAATAAGAATAATAAATTGTTCAAAATAATAACGTTTTACAGATTTTAGGTCCCTGTCTCCCAAATACTCATAAGAGTAAGAAAACCGATACCATGGGAGACGGTAGATTGACTTCATAATTGATAATTTCATAATTTATTTATTGTACACAATAGGCTTGTGGCCAAGGTAATCCAATAAATCTAAGAGCAAGTCTTAAGTTGAAGCATTATTACAAAATGGCTTGAAATTCTCAGAATTGTATATTTCCAGCAGTTATTTTATAAAGTCAATTTTGTGCAAAAAAAGACAGCATTTGATGGCACTTTTACATGACGTCATTCTGTTGCTGTTTCATAGAACTCAGAAACAAAAGTTCCGTTTTGATAGTTCATAAATTGTATCTATTTTGAGTTGACAGGCCACAAGCCTATTAGACTTGACTTCATTGACTTGGGACTTTCCATGAAAACCAATTTTATACAACATTCAGTCAATCAATTCAATTCTAGAGAATCATAATTTAAAGGTCAACAGACTATTGTCACACCTCAGACACTCCATGGAACGCTCGTAAATTAATCACCTATTACTACTACATAACCAAATGATGTTTGTATACGTGCAAATGTGTGCGTAAACTTTGCTAGTGCTGGTGGCGCGGCAAATGCAGCGATATTAAAGAGCTTATTACGTTACGCTGTCGGCAGGGCACGATTTGTATAGACGTCTCACTCATATGGAACGACTAGAAAGAGACAGTGAGTCAGACAGGGCCCTGCCAACAGCGTAGTCTAATAGGCCCATTCAGTAGACGCGTCGACACTCGTCCGGCGCTCAGCCCTGTCTATTTGACGCCAGGGGTGGGGTGCGGTATCTGAATCAGCTTGCGGAAGGGAGTGACCGTTCTGTACGGAGTACTATTATCTCTTCTGTGCTATTACATATGCTCCGTAGCTGCAGCGATGGGCTAGCCTTTTGTTAGGCAGCTGGAGTTTTGACTATCCCGCTAAACGCTGACGTAATTATCTTGTGGGAACAGGCGATATAATGTTTAAATTTTCCTTTCGAATCATAATCAGTTGGTAGGTTCACTTGGTTTGATGGAGGATATCTCTTATTAGAAATAAGCCCGCCTTTGTACACAACTTTTATCTACTTTTTGTTATATTATTTTTGCGTGCAATAAAGAAATTACGAATTTTGAGTAATATGAAGTATATTACTTTACATAAGTCTTTCTGATAATAATCGACCACATTCACGTATTCCAACTCCTATTCAAATACTCAATACAATTTGCTGGGGTTTCGCCCGTTGCTGAACAAACTGAACAAACTGAGCAAACCGCAGAGCGAAATGTTAGTAGTCTAGCTACACCGAATGAAATACGGCTGCCTATTAAAAGTTTTATTATTATGATTTTCGTCAGCAACTGGATTTACTCAATTGAAATGATTCGGCAACTTTTAAGGGCTTGGACGGCTCGGGCCCTCGTAACTTAGGCCGTAAGGCCTCTTGAAAACTTGCCGTAAAGGTAAAGGCATAAAGTTTTTCGTGACGAGAATTTGGTGACGAGAGGGGTAAACAAACAGTCATATTATTATATTAGTTTCAATTTTCTAGCTCATTTGATTGGTGCATGCGATACAGTCCGCTTTGACGGACAGACATACAGTGGAGGTTTTGTAATAGTCCCGTTTTGTGTCATTAAAAAAGGCTTGACGCTTTAATTTTGATGAAAAAGTGAACAGTCCCACAGGGACGAACCATCGCAGTCAAATACGCAGAAAGCACTTTTGATAGCCCTCATTAGACAAAGTTCACTTCTCGCTTTCATCACTCCAGACCTTTGCGGTTGCGAACTCAACTCGATGAGTATTGTTTTAATATTTATTTGAGGCCCAGAGAAGTGGAGCCAATTATTTTGAAGTCATTTCTGTTCCTTTGATTTGTGTCATGAATACTAAATTAGCTTTGAATTGGGGGCGGCCTTATTAATACATAAAACATGCAATTATAAGACAATCGTTGACGAAAGTGGAAAGCAATGAGTGATAGTCGAGACTTCTTAACCATGCCTGGCCCGCAGGCGATTCAAATCTATCACCATACCATTTTTTTACTTCCCGATATATATTGTTTTGGCATGATGCCCATTTGGTGCCCTGAACCGGTAATGAACAAATAATTTATCATTTTCAAATTTACAAATTTACAATAGACAAACCATACCCTTTACTGATAGATATCGATCAGATCACTATAAGTGCGAAATTACATTCAAAGCCTATCCAATTTGTCTCGATGAAACATTATTTTTGCTAGGTGTGCGGAGCCTCCAACCATCTGGGGCCCGTAGGAATTTCCTACTCCCTCTTTTGAATAATCTGACACCTAAACGGATCATCATTCAAATATCAAGTTTGTATATCTCATTACGTCTATGAATGATTTGACATTGCATTCACAATGTGTTTACAACATTTAATTAATTTCATTTCATTTCATTTATACAGTTATACTTTATTGTACAAAAACATAAAAATACATGTGACATCGTAAAACATGTAATTCGTTCATAAAGTTCAAATAATGTTCTGACATCAATTTGTTTTATTTCATGTGCCCTTCATATGACCCGACTCACACTTTTTGACGTCACGATTTTTGTTTGTTTATTTCTATACGAATTTCTACAGAATCTAATACGGGTTAGAGATATAGGAGGAAGGCCCAAATTTTCTGAATACCAACAATTTGAAATTTAACCTTCCATTTCTCTCGTTTTTGCCAGATCTGGTTGACCCTCCCCCTTCCCTCCACGTTACACCTGCTCCAGCCTCTCTCTTATTAATTCCACGGAATAGAAATTGGATTCCATTTATTGGCAAAACGATTATACCGATCTACTCTTCGTAATACAGATAGAGGCGGCTTTTATTTCGATTGGGTTTTAGTGTTTGACAAGGAATGTAGTAAATAATCGGTTAAGTGCGGGTCGGTATCGCACACGAAGGGTACCGTACCATCGTACAACAAATCAAAAGCACTCAAAACAATAAAAAAATAAACAAAAAGAAAATTTAAAAAGTTTATGCCTTCACGAGATTTGAACCGACGACCTCCGGATTGAGAGTGTACATCATACCGGCTAAACCACAACCATGTGGGTTGACGCGAAATATGCTATCATATTTAAATGTGTAGTTTGTGTCTATGACATGGTTGCTATGACAATAAATAAACACTTTCAGTCAAGATCTCCATTTTGAAATGCGTAAGTGTATCTAAACACGTCTCTTGTATCGGGGCCCCCTTTAATTTGCAATATCTCTCGTATTTCAGTATTTGTGTTTGGTGCGGCAACAGATATACACATTCTGTGAAAATTTCAGCTTTCTAGCGATTACGGTTCGTGCAGACGGACCCGGTGACAGACAGGACGGACGGACGGACAGACGGACAGCGAAGTCTCAGTAATAGGGTCCCGTTTGGCACCCTTCGGGTACGGTACCCTAAAAACAGGTTTCATTTATGTTAATTGTTTGAATTAGAATACAAAACGATACGTCAGTATCGATGTTATATTTCCAGAGGCATTTTTCATTAAATGCAATTTAGACCAACGAACGATACACGTATTTTTTTTTCTGATTTTTTACGTGCGCCAGCGCCAGCCTCTGAACAATAACTTTCTCCTTTCTACGAATCGCCTAATTTATTCGCTCATTTCCGATTATAATCGAATAGCTATCCCGAGTATTGGAATCGATTAGTGATCGTAATTTCCGTGTTATTGTTTGTTAATGTTATAGAATATTAGTTGTTGTTGTGTAATAGTTAGTTACATCTATGTATTGTGTAGTTGTTTTTCGTCCCAAATAAATAAAATAAAATAAAATAAAATATTATTTATTATAATAATATGTAAAGTGTATGTAGATTATCATTATCAGTATGTATAGTAGTAGTTCTTCTGTATTTAGTATTTTTTCGTTTGTTTTATTTAAACTTGTTATTGTGCACTGCCTACCCTTTCATTATATAATTTTTCCTTTCACGCCTGGTTTGCTGGAACAGATCTCTTTTTAGAGATAAGCTCGCCTTTATACATGTTTCTTTTATGTAACTGTTTAAATTATTGTGTGCAATAAAGAATTAAATTGAATTGAATAAGCCGCCTGTGCCCACGCGCTATATCCATCCATTAATGTCCCCACACACAGGTTTTTGGCACAGGCTTTTACCCGGACACGAGTAAGATTGAGCCTTATTCCACCACGCTGGCTCAGTGCGGGTTGGTGGAGGGTTTTTTTACGACTCCTACATACTACCGAATTAGTTATAGTAGCTGGGACCTACAGCTTTGTGTGTTATCCGAAAAGCGGAACGTCCGATAATATTTATCTCAGTGGTACATGGTCAGCACCGGGATTTGAACCTGCCTCTCCTGCGTGAGAAGCAACCGTGAAACCTACCACGGACCTCTGTAGTGGGATTTGTTGACATGGCAATAGCGGTCATTGCCCCGCGAGCGAAAAGTATATGCGATTTGACGTCTGCCGTCACTGCCGCCGCGCCGCCGCGGCGTCGATGGCGGCAAACGTCAAATTGCACATACATTTTCCGGTCAATGTCCGCTATGGCAGTTAAAAAAATCTCACTATAGGCGTGACTATGATTGATAATAAAATTTTAATATGGCGGAACAGAAAGGCTGAGACGTAACTCTTAGAATGGTTGAACTCTTACCTGAGAATGGTTTATTATTACGGGCTTTACAATTCTGCAATATCTCTTATCTCATTTAAAACGTACGTAAATTACGAGACCGTGACGTCGATTTTTTCCCGATCGAAGGAACGTCTACGAACGCCTTCTGAATACACAAGCAGTGAATCTGAGTGCTGGCACGTAAACCTTACATATTTCTAACCCCCGAACCGAAAATAGAGCTCTGTATTTGACGCCTCTGTAGGTACATTTGTGTCTGTCAAAAAGATGACCATTCATGTTGGACGCACAGAAATAGCTGCCGGTTGCAGGAGTTTCATGCACAAGTCTGGAACTTGGTTTGCTGGAAGAGATCTCTTTTTACACTTTTTTTTTCAATTTATTGTGTGCAATAAATAAATTATGAATTAAGAAAGTCTTACCCATGTTGCATTTTTCATAAAGAGAGATGACGCCTTTTGCCATGTGGGGTTTTGGTCACTTTTAGCCAGTTACTAAAATAAATGGGATGTGGTTGAAATTAAGTGGTGAGAATTTAGAATATTCAAAATTAAGTGTTATTGCTAAAAGCCAACCTATCGGAGTCTTATTCGGATTAAAATACCAATAAATCTTAGCATCTCCGGGTCCCGGCCCTAAAGGGGAGACAGTGGAAATTATTTGCATTAGACATAATACCATACCTCTGTCTGTATGATGTATAATTTTAAGATAGTCATAAATCATACTCAACGGAGAAAGGCACTTTTACACATACAGCCAAAAAGGTACAGTATTTCTCAGTAAATAAGTCCGATGACCTTATATTAGAAGTTCAGTCTCCAAAAGAAAATTGAAATAATAGGATCAATGCAAAGGATCAATAAGTGAATGTAGTCCATTAATGTCCCCACCGAGGGACATGCCTTTACCCGGATGCGAGTAAGATTGAGCTATACTCCACCACGCTGCGGTGCGGGTTGCTCAGTGCGGGTTGGTGGAAGGGTTTTAAGACTACTACATACTACCAAGTAGTGATAGTAGCCGGGACCTACAGCTTAACTTGCCATCGAAACACGGCGCGTCCGATAAATGCATATAAGACACATTAATTATCCCATTGGTACATACTTAGCCCTGGCGGGCAATTCTGGCGCTAGCGAGATCATGTCCATGGTCGAAACATCGATTTTGAGATCCGAAATCTCTATCAAAAGATTATTTAAATTATCTATTATAATTTGTAAGACCACACCTCCGGTAGGGAGACATTAGAATGTACAAGCCAAATGAGAGATAATAAATATCTTTCTATTCTATTCTATTCTATTCTCTATCAAAAACAAGAAAAAGCTATTCTTACGACTAGCCTTTCGACCAACCGAGATATCTCGACCCGTTTTCGATCGAAATAAATATAAATCGAGATCGTTTTCGACGGATTTAGGCGGTATCAAAACCGATATCTTGTCTGGGGAGATGATCTCGATAGCGCAAGAATCGGGGGCCTGGGATTTGAACCAGATTCGAACTGCATCTCCTGCGTCAGAAGCAAGCGTGAAATCCACTAGACCACGGCATCACGCTTATCCGCTGACGGTAGGGCAGTTTAGAGGGTAAATAAATATCACCCCTCAAGTCACAATGTCAGTAAAGAAGTTTTACTTCAATAATAAGGGCCGATTGTTCCATGGTTTATTTATCTGCCTGTCTTCATGACCTATCATTTAAGTCCACCCCGCTCGGTATACAAAATTTGTATACCGAACGGGGTGGACTTAAGTCGTTAAGACGACATTTAATGTCGTCTATGTATATACCCGAAAACGAACCTACGAAATCTGTCTCCTGACTGGAATAAAATAACTTGGAATAAATAGTAACCACGCAAAACTTTAAAAAAAAACAACCGATATGATGTATTCCTCCTTTCTTGAAGTCGGTTAAAAATGCGATAATTATGTTCGTTTGGTAGAGATGTTCCTAATGATGATGATTATGCCTCATTTGATCAGTTAATTGGTACCTACTTAATTAGCTGACCAATTGAGCAGGTAGAACGCATAAGTCTTTAAAGACATCCAAGACCAGGTAATCCTTTTTTCCTCCCTAATCAGGATTCGAACCTGACGCAACGGGCCACGCAACTTCCGGACAAACCGTTAAAAAACTGTTTTCTTGCTTGCCATTGTCAGTGAATAAAGAATGCCACATTTTCCTCGTGTGTAAAGAAACATCTGTTAGTGAGAAATATTATACACATCACTAGATTAATGGCGGTGAGATGAAGACTGAGGGAGTGTAGGCCGGGAGCCTAATGATGTATTATTATAATAGTATACTATAAAGAAATGCTATTAGAGCATGATATGAAAGTTTAATCGGGAGATATCGACCCTATCATCGCGTGCAAGAAAATATACTAATGCCACCGGACAAAAACTAACGAACTAGATTTTCACACAAAAAAGTTAAAGAAAATGGGAATCGGACGCACTATATTTATAGGAAAATACTAGTTTAAAACTGTTTCGACGTCAACCACGAGCAGATCAAGGCCTTTTCACCTCTAGGTCACAATCCAGCAAATATTTTAGTACCTTTATCAAGGTTCAGCTTTGACATAGTGATGGTGACGTAGTTTAACTTTAAGTCAAGTTGCCATAAATATAAAAATCTCCACTCTCTGCTAGTAATTTAATTTAGTACTTTCAACAGTTTCGGGAGAGGCCGCACGTCCGAAGGAAATATATGGTACCTTCACCCTTTCACGTCCTTCCTAAGTAGTGCTAATGAGTATCAAATCAACACTAACATTTCCAGGTTTTCTGAAGAGAACATGTCCAAAAGTGAAATCTATAAAACACGCAACATTAGCGAATTTTTGAATTTTACTTTTGGCACAGAAGAGATAATTTTTGGTCCAAAATAAATGATGTCCTTTAATTTAATATAGTTTAATTTAATTTAAATAAATATTTGTAAGCCTTCAAGGTAGAGTATGGCAAGAACAACATTTATTTAACAACCCTGTAACCCACATTCAGACATATAAAATATCTTTATCTTTAAATTTAACCATTTTTTAGGAAATTTAATTGAACAATTTCTGTCTCCAACTCCCGGCCTTACATTTATGCATTCGCCTCACGCTCGCTACACCGCCGGACTAAGCAAAGAGGTTGCAATAGAAATTATTATGGAGGATTATTTTTTATCCGCAATGATGGAAGAGCAGCAGGTTATGAGACTCAGGACTTTGTTGACAGGTCGGCGACCTAAGGGTACTGGCTAGGTGACGAGCGATGACGGTGTACTCATCGATATAACATTAATAAAAAATCTAAAAACACACTTTCGAAATCGAGGCCTAAATAAGACAGGGAGCACTTATCCAGTGGATATGTATGGCTCTGTATGTTTATGTATCAAGGTTCGCGTCAAAAATGTCGGCTTGGATTTGACCCACTTCCCGCTATCCAATTGTGCTAAAATTTTGCACACGTATGTAAATTGGATGACAATGCAATATTTTTCTAATTTGGAGCTGATCTGATGATGGAGACGGAAGGTGGCCATGGGAACTCTGTCATAAAACATCGCAACACCATCATGCTTGGGCTCGTTCGATTCGTCTTAACAAATACTTTGGTCCTAAAATATTTTTTATGACATAGTGCTGATCTGATGCTGGAGCCGGAAGGTGGGCATGGGAACTCTGTTACCAAACGACGCAATTCTATCGTGTTTGGTCTCATTTGATTCGTCTTGACAAGCACTCGAATTCTAGATTAGATGTTTTGTCCTGTAATGATAAAGACTAAAAAGTTAAAAATAAATTAAAAGTAAAAAAAACATTTTTAAACAAAGCTTTTATTTAATGCCCTAAAAAGAAGAAAATAAAATTTCAATTCAATCAAATGCGTCATTTTATTACATTACACAATTTATACGATATAAAAGCTTGTTGCGGGATTTATCTCCAAGTCTGTGCAAATAGGTGCCTACCCACCAAGTAAATCTCGCAACAAGCTTTTATATCGTATAAATTGTGTAATGTAATAAAATGACGCATTTGATTGAATTGAAATTTTATTTTCTTCTTTTTAGGGCATTAAATAAAAGCTCTGTTTAAAAATGATTTTTTACTTTTAATTTTTTGAAAGTAAAAATCAAAACATCAAGTACATCTTTCTAATAAATCCTGTGTTCGTTGGATTCTTTAAGAATCCAAATGCAAAGCAACCACAGCAGCGCCACGCTTTCCCTTACGTTGTGGCAGAGGTACCAACATGCCCACTCCGCTCAGCTTACCAACCTGCTTTAGCCCTTCGCTTTAATAAAAGTAAGAAACAGAGCAAGTTTCAGAGACCGCTTGTGACAAAACTTTCTTGCCGCGACGTTACAATCTCGGTGGTTCATGCAACTGGAGAATTATGACTGGGAACGTTGACCCGGATGCACAAATGTTTAGTTTAATTTGAGACTGGCACTCATGGCGTCATGATGTGTAATGTATCTGGTTATGGGAAATGACAGTGCCACCAACAGCCGTCAATTGAGTAATTTGTGCGTTTTACAAAATTAAAAATTCTTCAAACATATCATAATCTCGATTTGATGATGATGGATAGACGGGCGGAAAGATTGTAATAGGGTCTCGTTCGGTACCCTTTGGATATGAAACCCTAAAACAGTAAACACAAGGTATTTTTTGTCATTTTTATGGAGCAATAAAACGTATCTTCAAAAATATCCAAACTCCAAAATTCATTGAACAATTTAGGCCAAAGAGGAGTTGAAATAAACTTAATTAAACGTTTTGTTCGAGTTAATAAACTTCGACTGGAAGCCCTAAATTTCTCCGGAGTCTTTATTTCAGTCATAAAATTCATATTTAATTCCCTAAAGTAATGGGGTTCTTAGATAAGGGTAATACGTACTATAAGCGTATAACGTTTTATGTTGAGCCATTGTGTCAAAGCCATTTTCTTCAAAGTAAGATAAGAGAGAGTAAATAGTAGATTGTTTACTATTTTTAGGGCGAGAGTTTTCCAAAGTACATCACTCGAGCCGAAAATAGTTTTTACTCCTGAGGTGGACACTCTATTTTTCATCACCCTCTATGAGAAATGGAGTACTTAATCAATAAAATAACATACATTTTAAGAATTACAATTGTATATTTATTAACACAATTGTGATATGACTTCCGAACGGGCGGTAGTATACAAAAACATTAATATTATATTGACGTTGACTAAGTAATATGTATGATTTTATGGTCAATAAAAATTTTGAACTCTGAACTCTGATATGTCCTCCACACAGTTAAAGCTTCTTTAGTATTGGCTAAATCTTGAAAATTGACTCAAAACATGCTCAAAATGCACTTTCAGAAAACTACTTTGTTCCTCTTAAATTCCACATGAACACAGTTTTTACATAAT
The DNA here is from genome assembly GCA_963457715.1 of Argyresthia albistria. Taxonomy (NCBI): domain Eukaryota; kingdom Metazoa; phylum Arthropoda; class Insecta; order Lepidoptera; family Argyresthiidae; genus Argyresthia; species Argyresthia albistria. The sequence continues at coordinate 1,714,473 of OY735262.1, read as the reverse complement.
ATTCCTCTTGATTTTATTGGTAACAGTTACACTTGAACCCGCGACTTGACACAGTAGCCGGGACCTACAGCTTTCGTGCCATCCAAAACACGGAACTTCATATAAATGCATTATGATAAATTAAAAGGATTCAAACCTGCATCTCCATCAGCGTGAGAATCTAGCATGAAACACGCTTAGCCACGGAGCTCTCAAAAAACTTAATTTCAAGTTTTTTTTCTCCAAAAGACTCCGTTGTAACTTTAACAATTAAGATTGGCCTAGTTCCCTTATCTCTTTATCAAACGTGGCCAGCTCAAAGCACGGGGGATTTATTAATTTTTATTTACAATATTTTCGCATTATATAAAGTTTGACGTTGGCTCCACCTGAACAATAAAGCGCTTTTTAGGGTTCCGTAATCGGTGGGTGCCAAACGGGATCCTATTACTAAGACGTAGTTGTCCGTCCGAACCATCTGTCTGTCCGTCCGTCTGTCTGTCTAAACCCCGCCTTCTAACAAAGCCGAGTAAAAACCACCCCAAGTTGTGGAAGTTTAGCCTTAGTACAGCTAACATATTTACGTCAACGCGGGGTTTAGTCTAAACGAACTAAATAGCCATGGAACAAGGATCTACCGCTAGTATTACATTAGCCCCATATGCTGGGTTTGTGCTCACTGATACCGAGATCCGTTCACAGTAGTAACTGATCCCGATGGTTCGTGTCAACTGAGTTCCGTTCCGTTCTTCAGAGACACGAAATATAGAATATTATATTTTATCGATTCTGATTTCAAATAATTAAATGTTGATTAATATATAAGGAATTTATTATGAAAGTTTTTCGTTTTGGAAATATACATAAAAATACATTGGCTTTGATAAAAATATTATTCAGTATTTCGTGTCTCGTAAAACGGGATCAGTGGACACAACTATAATTTATTGTGAGGTCAACTAATCCAGGTGTCAGGTTCCCGGGATCAGTTGACACGAAACATCACAATCAGTTACTACTCTGAACGGATCCCGGGATCAGTGTGGACAAGCCCCATATGCTGTTAGCCTTAAAAAGAAAATGTGGTAGCGCATATATAAATCCATGCCCTTCTCTCAAGGGATCGTGTAGTGCTATGGACGTAGGAGAGAGGCCGTATGGTCGATTATTAGGGTTCCGATCCTTAAAAGGAAAAAAAGGAACCCTTATAGGATCACTTTGGTGTCCGTCCGTCCGTCCGTCCGTCTGTGTGTCGAGAACTTTTATATCAAGAACGCGTAGACGAATCAAGCTGAAATTTATTGTAGTCGCATATATCAGTAAAAAATTCAACCTTTTAGGTCAACGCAATCGAACACTACGACCGTTTATGCTGTAAAATTGTAGGATTTTCATAGTGATTGCAATGGACCCAAAACCTATAGAGTACTTCCCGTAGGCCTACAATCATTTAAAGTACTTCCCGTAGGCCTACTGACAGTTTAAAAATGCTTTACTATATATCTTCTATCTTACTCTTCGTAATTTCGTAATTTCTTTATTGTACTCACATGACAGTAAAAATGGCTTAACATAGAAAAAATATGTACAAAGGCGAGCTTATCTCTAATAAGAGATTTCTTCCAGCAAACCATGTTGGGTAGGAAACGGAGATGATAGGTAAGGGGAAGAATTGCGCGTACAATAAAACTCTTTTCTATCTTCTAAATCTAATTATTGTACAAATAACAATTGTACAAACAAAACAATTTAGCGACACGCCAATTCCAATATCAGATGACCAGACAGAAGAGCTCCGTGGACTAGTGGGTTTCATGCTTACTTCTCACGCAGGAGATGCAGGTTCGAATCCCGGTGCTGACCATGTACCGATGAAATAAATCATTAATTATAGAGTAATGTCCCCCGCGCCGCCCGTAAATTGGTGAGTTGTGTTTCAAAGGAAAATGTATCGATGCGCTCTCCACTGGATAAGTGCTCCCTGTATTTCACAAATACATTACCTACTACCCGTTCGCTATAAGTTTGCCGGTGCGTGGAATGCGGTTGCCCTCCCCCAACCGCCAACCGCACCCCTGAGTCGCCCTATCCGCACACCGTTAGCAACGTCATCGCTGACGCGTCGCAGTACTCGCAGTCGGGAGGCGTGATATTTTTATTTATTTATGTGTATTAATGTGTATTTATTGAAATAAAAAACAAAGATTTTGAAATAATGGTTTATTTATAGCAAAGTTTGTACAATACATTGGAAAAAATCCATGACCCCTGATCCTAATTAGAATTTGGAATATACACTCGTAGGTAAGCCTAACTGGACTAAACTATTTTTATTGTTGTAGATTATTTAATATCGATCGAATGTGTTAAATGTTGCCTAATAAAATGTTTTGTAAATGTGTAATATTTCTGCTAACCCTACTTCTGAGTGACGTCACAAGGTCACCGGCAAACTTATAGCGAACGGGTAGTATATAAGTACATCAGCAGTAACGGCGGCGACCGTATCGTCGGATGCGGAGTTTTTGGCACCATATCAGAGGCATGGAACTGTATACCTCTCTGGCAATGGTCGAGGGAGGATATCTGACCTATTAGTGATAAACAAGATTTATCTGCGCGACGCCGCACTTAAGATCGCGACTCCGCATACGCTGCATACAAAGTTTAGGAGGACATACCGCTCCGAACTACGTACGATACATTTTATTTTTATTTTATTTATTTATTTGGGACATCAACAGCACATAGACAAACAAATTACAAGAGCAAAGATACAGAATGAAAGACAGTAACAGATAACCACAAACATACAAGAAATAAATTTAGATCGAGAAACAGATAGATAAGTGGGCAAACTTATTAAATAAGTATTCTTATATGAACGTATGTTTATGGACAATTATGTTTAGAATAATATTTATAGATAGGTAGTATAAAATTGAATTTTAAGTTTCGTGTAACATGTATGAAGTGTGTGAGTGTGTTTGAATGGGTGTATGTGAGAGGGTGTGTGCGAGGGTGTGTGTGTGTGTGTGTGTGTGTGTGTGTGAGGGTGAGTGTGTGTGTGTATTCCTGTAAGTAATGAAAAGTAAACATTATGGCGATATTCACGATGATGTGATTAAGAGATCGGAAACATTATATTCAGTGAGGTGGTAAAATTGAGGTGAGTGTGTCCGTTGCTGTGTAACATTTGTTTCCAGTGTCATAATGACGTCATTTTAGTTGATATCTACAACTAATATGACGTAATTATAACGTTTAGAGGCCCTAGTTGTCTTTTTAGTTTAGTGAATTATCCTTCCAAATATTTAGCAGTGTTAGTAGTCGTAATATAGTGTTAAAGTCCTTACAGGTCTTAAGTCTTCCAGTCCTTAAGTTTGATAACTTCTAACAATCGGGTTGGTTACTAGCCTAAAATCTTTACATCAAACCGCAATGAGTGTGTATGGCTCAATATTACTAGAATTCGGGAAAAAGCCTGTGCCATGCAGTGGGCTACAATTATTTATAATGAGGTGTTGAATTAAGCTGTCTTTGAAAAAAACTAGCAAAAATATCAAGAAAAGTTGTTCAGAGTGTTAATTTTTAGTCCACCTCAAAGCAAGTTAAATCAACATCATACAAACTTAGCCAAAGTTCAACTCAACCCCCCGCAATAATTGCTAGAAACATGAGTTAAGCTGTGCTTATCTTTCGACGCAAAACGGTACAAGTGGGAGTTACATTCTGGTCCAGGCCCCCGATTCTCGCGCTATCGAGATCATCTCCCTAGTCGAGTTATCGGTTTTGATACCGTCTAAATCCGTCGAAAACGATCTCGATTTATATTTATTTCGATCGAAAACGGGTCGTGATATCTCGTTTGGTCGAAAGGCTAGTCGTAAGAATAGCTTTTTCTTGTTTTTTTTATAGATTTCGGTATCTCAAATCGTTATTTCGACCATGGACATGATCTCGCTAGCGCCAGAATTGCACCTCAGATGGATCCGTAACGCCAATCGCAGACTAACATAATACTAACATCAATTAGGGCCCGGTTGCAAAGTGATTAAACTTTGACATAGTCTCAAACTCATGCTGTATTATTATTACTATTTTCCATCTCAGTCTATTTGAGCAGCAATCGATGTATTCAACTGTTAGTCTTTTGATCTGTATTTTTAACTGAATTCCTCCTTTACTTAGCAGTGAGTAGATGGCTGCATAAAAAAGGTTTTCAATTCTTTTGAACGAAGCCAACGAACCCTAAAAAGAGTTACAACTTTTACTTTTACAAGGGGCATCTCATTAAAACTTCATCAAGGGAATTAAATAACATCTTGTAGTCTTATAATCCATCTTTTAAAGGTGAAAATGTTTAGGAGTCGAAAAGTTTGAGAACGGTATGAGTTTGAGAGCCTGTAACGCAAGAGTTTCTCAAAGTGTTTTCGAAAATTTGAATAATTACATGCTTTGTTGCTCAGTAATATCTATTTTGAATGGGGCCTAATAAGGCATTGAAGATTTATTTCAGGACCCAATAAATAAAGATGTATTTTCCGAACTGCTGTTTCAGTCTCCAAAACTTTGCGAGACTGATATATGTGTATTTACATTTCAAGGGGCGCTTTTGTTCGTGAGATTTATACCTCTTGTAACAACATGTTGGTTAAATTTCACTTAATGAAAATTATTCTATTGGTAATCATGCTTCATGCTTGTCGTTCTAAACAGTAATTTTCTATTACAAAAAATATATATCTCAGAATCACATATTCCATACATTTTGAAAGCTGCCAACAGCTGCTTTAGGTACCTATTAAAACTCAAATATGCTCATAAATAGTTGACAAATTACAATCCCATGAGATTCTTGTGATTATACTAGTTTAAGCAAAACTTAAACATGTGTTCCGTGCTACTCAGGGTGAGTAAGTAAAAAAGAAACCTGCATAAAAGTAAAAAAAAAAAACACTCACAAATAATTCAACCTTACTTGCTCTTTACTACGCCAGCAAGACACAGGTCTCCCAAAAAGCGGAGTTCGCTAAGCAATTTCTGCACACGCCAAGAACAGACCGCTATTCCGAGGCGATTCCCAGGACACCACGTGACAGCATGACACGGGACGACACGTGCAAATCACGTGACAAGCTTGCATCCAGCAGGGTCTGAGAAACACCGAATATAGGTGGGCTTTTGATATGAGAAACTACATAGGAGGTAATAGAAGCTGATCGAATGAAACCAAATGAAAATGAACCAATTTTTCTATAGAGCGTACAAAATCCTGATTTTAGCTCCGTAACCTAAAAGAAAGAAAAGAAACCCATAAAAGGATCACTTTATTGTACTTCTGTTAATTTCTGTAACTACCTTTTTTCTTGGGAATTCCTGGACGAATCAAGTTGAAATTGATGTCAATTATTCAAGTCTGTGGTCTTAGAGCTGTGAAAAAATCAAACTCCTAGGTCAACGCAATCAAACTATACGACCGTTGATGCTGTAAATTTTATGGGTTTGCTTTGTACTCACCAGTGAATCAAAATCAAATACTTCCCGTTGACCTAGAATCATGAAAATTGGCACGAAGCAAGGCATAACTGCCATTACAAGGTACGCATCTGTTTTTGCACCATATCTCTGATTACCAGGCAACACTGTTTCTGGGAATGTAATATGGAGGAGACAGTTTCTGCGGGGCCGTGCGAACGGGGGCTATGCATGCAGATGTGATAAACTAGTCTTGTTGTTATTTTGTACGTTATTTCCAATTCTAAGCGTCTAAACACACCATGCCGGAGTTACGCGACCGAAGTTTGGCATGATTACGCCTGCAATAATAATAAGTGTAATTACTTTTTTAGCTGAGTGTTTTTTTGTTTGTTTTTTTTAGTTTTAATGGCAAAATAAATACTTTTTCTTTCTTTCTTTCTTTCCTATTTTCAACCGACTTTTTTCTATGTTTGTTACGCGATTGCTCCGCCAATTATGAACCGATTTGAACAAATCTTTTTTCGGCGTATAGGTAATACCTCAAGGGTGGTCCCATTGATACCAGGTCAGGATCTGATGATGGGATCCTGGAGAAATCGAGAGAACTCTTCAAATATTATAGGCAGACCTATAGTGATTTTTGTGTTTTTCATAATAACTCGTGCAAATGCACATGGTAAGCATAATATTGTGATGCGGAACTGCTGATGAAGACCACATATGGCCACCAGATCTGCTCAATACTAGGTACAAATACAATGCGTAGCTGACGGGCAGGCAACGCATAGCCTAAACCGGTGGACCTAGAGCCATGAAACTTTGTACAGGGGTTCCTTAGTCGCGTGGGGTAGCACTGATATAGCATTTGACAAAATTAATTCCCCAAGGGAGGGGGGGATAAGGGGTTACAGTTAGTATTAAACTCAATCTAATCAAATAGGGTTTGTGGAAGTCGGTTTTTTCTAAAGTTTACTTTTTGTTTCAATTATAATTACTGAGGACACATATTAATGAAATTCCGTTGCGTTATAGCGTACAGCGTAACTTCGGTCGGGCGAAAGTTCAGCGGCATTTAAGTAAGGTAACTACTAGGTAAGTTCGGCACTTATGGTGTGTCATATCAGCCGAATACTTCGGAACCTAAAATCAGACGCGGAACTTCGGTCGCGTAACTTCGGCATAGTGTGTTTAGACACTAATACCCGACCCAACCTAACTCAATAGAATTGTTGTCAACAATGTACCTATTTAAATTTAACTTTTGAGGACGCCCTAACTTATTTATTAGCTCGCCCATCCAAAGTCCACGGCCCGCTATTTTTACTGAAGATTTGATACCGAATAATGAAAATCAAAACAGTCGATCTTTGCGTGAAGGTTTTCGGCAATACAAAAAAAAAACATACAACGTGAGAGGTCGTGCGTGAAAAAGACACTTGATTTCGTCCAACATGTGAGTGCGTCACGTTATCTGATACACTTCTGAAGCAGCCTTTATATTCGGTCTAAATACGTACGTACGTCAGGTCATAAAATACCAGATTTGCAATTTCCAAAGTGCTGTGCGAGTCCGAGCGGCGGCGGCGGCGGCGGTGTACGCAAAAAACCATGAAATGTTCTGTAATTTTTCAGTTTTTGCTCAATATCTCAGTGAAAGAAGGGTCTGACTGCTATATAGTCACGATACATCCTTTAAACTAGACTAAATTTTCTACAATTTGGAACTATGGTGAGCTCTATACTGCTATTGGTTCCCACAGTAAAGTTCGTCGAAAGTAGGCTCGTCACCCTATTAACCGCTATTCCATGAGCCTAGGCTTAAGCCAATAACTTTTGAAGGGCTTTACCGATTTTTTATGAGTTGTTTTGTTGTACAGAGAGATATATTTACTAACAGTTTAAAGAGTGCCTTCAGAAAACTGGGGGGTCATCACGGACCAGACTACATTGTGATAGTAGATAAAATATCATTCAATGATCAATTAATTGTAATGTAAATAGCGGAATGAAGGCCCTAATGTGCCGTTGTTGCCGGGAATATTTCCATTTGTGGGAATATAATATTTAGGGCAATATTGCCCGACAAATGGCAATATTGCTGGCAACGGCACATGAGTAGTTCAGAATCTTTGTTGTATGAGTCCAACTGGCACTAAGCCGAATTGTATTACCTACACTACCGTGACTCGAGTGACCCCACTAGCGTGTCACCAAGCGTGAGCGGCTTCGAAGGGTCGAATGTTTTCTTCCGACATCTCATCCAGAATTGGGTGCTTATTTTTACAACGTCACATCCACTCACTCACACATACAACGCTACGGGTAGTATACTATATATTCGATAACATACAATGTTAGTGGTTGGTTTCGTGAATTATAACGGACAAACATTTCAAAATATAACCGCTACCGACCGTTATGCCTTTATCCATACAAGGTGGTAGATTACAAATAAACCTACTGTTAGCTAGATGACAGTAGATTATATAGCCCGTCGCTGCAGCTATGGTACTCAATGAAGGACTCCTCACGATGTTTTCCAATGAAGAGTTCTTAACAATACGCAATTACCCAACATCAGATTTAAATAAACGTAGTTAAAGTTTCAATAAACCTCACCAAAGGAACAAAACAAACTGTTTGCGTCCTTGCAAGCTTAAGAAGCAAATTCAGTTGACAGGTTGCTCCAGTAATAATTATCACTCCTTTATCTTCGTTGAATTAATTCAGTTTGTTGAGAATAATTCCCGGTTAAACGCGACTTTATCGTTGCCAGTTTTGAAGATGGCGTCAGGGGAGTTTGCTCTGGGAGATAAATTGTTTCCTGACACTGTTTCGTAGCTGTATTAGTATTACATATCTTTGGCTGTACGTTTGAGGATCAAGGCACAATACTTTAAATGCGAGTCGACATTATCGGAATGACTTTGACAACTCCATATTTATAATATGGAAAAATTCACATCACACGGGGCGCGGCGGCGGGTCGACAGCGAAGAGGTGGCGGGCGGTTGTCAAAGATGTCAAATGTATGGTATAATGACAGCCACAAATAAATTAGGCAACGCGGGCCTGCTTACAAACCGCACCGCCCTCTCATCTAACTAAACGTGATTTCTTCATAAAGTTTAACAACCCCTGATTATCGTTCTCTATTTGCATCACAGAATAAACCTGCTGGATTTTAAGTAACTTTGTACAGAGCCACCAACTGAGCTGTTCAGGTGGGAAAAACTGGTACTACGGACTTGTCATCCGCCATCAAAGAGATTACATACTATACTAGTCCGCTATTAAGAAGACTACTGTGACACTAGCGACCGCTATCAACTGAACAGCTAAATTGGTGGCACTTTGTACATAATGCTTCAACTTCAGACATGTCAGAACAAGCGAAATTTATATATCACATCATAGATCATAGTTATAATTTGCTCGACACAGCGTACCTATTTCAATTTAGCAGTTTTGCTTGAACAACGCATTTGTGACGTTGAAAATAGTAAACAAAAACTGTTAAAGCATCACGTAATGGCGTGTTCTAGAACGATCACGAAGCACCAACAATGCTTACCCGTGAACCATGAATCATGAAACATTCCATTTTATCACAAAACGCAATAAAAAGTTGATTCAAACGTTTCATTGCCCACAAAATGGAATTAAAAAATCAATATGGCGGACCCGAGATCACAAAGAGGGAATTTGCAAGATATTCTGTTTAAAACGAAAGGTAAATCGGTTCGTATTACACCGAACATTCGAATCGCTCGGAATATTCATAAGGGATTTGGTTTCTGATGTTGGATAATTGCAGCGAGCAGGTTTGCGATCACGCGGGCTTCGTTGGAATAGCTGAAAAGGAATTTGCTTAAGCGCGGGAGGTGAGGTTACTACTACTACTTTATATGTAGATTCTATTAAATATAACCGGCCAAGTGCGAGTCGGACTCGCGCACGAAGGGTTCCGTGCCATTATCTATAAAAAACCGCAAAAAAATGTATGGGAGCCCCCCCTAAATATTATTTTAATTTTAATTTAATTATTTATTTTTTAAGTAAATAATATACTCAATATATTGTGAACATTTTATGCGTCTACCTGCTACCATTATCAATATCGAGCAAAAATGAGCAAAAAAATCACGTTTGTTGTATGGGAGCCCCCCTCAATATTAATTTTCTTTTGATTTTTAGTATTTGTTGTTATAGCGGCAACAGAAATACATCATTTGTGAAAATTTCAACTGTCTAGCTACCACGGTTCATGAGATACAGCCTGGTGACAGACGGACGGACGGACGGACGGACGGACGGACGGACGGACAGACGGACAGCGAAGTCTCAGTAATAGGGTCCCGTTTGGCACCCTTCGGGTACGGAACCCTAAAAACGAATTAAATATAATCATATCACCATGCTATTTTCTCCTACATAGCATACAATTCAACGCAAGTTCTACATAAATTGTATATGGAAATAATTGTACAAGTGCCTACATAGGAAGCTATTCTGCCTTGCAAATCGGACTTCCTATCTCGACCAGCCCATCCAGCACAGCACAATACCTTAAGGAGTACGTTGCTCGTTATTTCCAAGGAAACTCACACTCGGCCACACGATAGTATAGTATCGTGTCTAAGGCCCGTATTAATAATCCGCTTTCAGCCCTGAGAGTTGCGTACAATGACGGTCTCGCCGTATGAAATCTGTCATTTCCGCGTTTGAGTTAGCTTCCAGAGCCGAGAGTTGTTTATTACCACGGGCCTAAGATACCCTTATGGCACTGAGCCAGACAAGAATGCACCGTGTCACTCCGAATTTATTTTTCGGGTCGCAAAATGTGACTTGGAGCGCAAAATGCAAGCTGGGTGCGTTGTTTTGTTTGTGTGAATTGTTTTCGCGCTTTACCGGCGGAGTTGTGCAACTTTGAAGCTGCTGCTTTAATTATTAAAACGTTAATTAAAACATTTCAATGTTCACAAAGCATAGCACTGGATATTGCATACCGACTTTACGTTTGGGCGTTCTACACCCATACAACTGATTAAGTTGCTGAGTGTTTTGGTGTGAGAGGGTTATATTCTCATGATGTCCGGCTAGATGTTTTTAAGACGATTATATACCTCAAATGCCCATCTTTAAAAATTAATTCACGCAGAATTCACGCACTTCCTGAATTCCAGCAGAATGAGACACTTCCTGAATAAAAAAATGTTATAAAACAGTCTCATGGCGTGGTTGAAAACATGCTATTGGAAATTATATGGAAAAAAAATAATCTAATAGTTGTTTTTTTACCTAAATCGAGTTATTCTAGGAGTCCAATCATCAGCGGTTTTTGTGTAATTTGCAAAAACACACTATTTGCACTTTTCGCACTTTTTGCACGTACGCAAGTGTCGCGCTGCAGTTTGCGCCATTATAATACTTTATTTTATCATATTTCTTTTTTTAATTTGGGAAAATTTCAACCACCACAAATCCAGTTGCTAATTTTGAGGATTATAGGCGCCTTAATTTCAATTTGTTATGCCTCATCTACAAGCCGTCACGCATGGATACAGAGTTTGGCTTGGTATGTGTAGGCTTGGTATAATAGTATAGTATATTTTACGTTTATAGAGGTGTAGAGCTTGCTGCAAATGACAAACATCTGGATCTAACATTAAAATTTCATAGAGAGGCTAACAAACCACGCAAAGCTCTATCCCGCATGTCACAACATCGATATTAAATACGGTTTATGGCGCAGGACTTCATTGAGAGCTCGGCATACACAAAAAACCCTAATACCGCAATTTTTCACAACTGCAAGAATTAAATTGGTTGACTGGTTACCTAGCTGAAATAAGTAACTTATTTTAAATTATTAAAGTAAATGTAAATGTAGCCCATTAATGTCCCCACCGAGGGGCACAGGCCCTAACCCGGATCCGATTTAGATTGAGCCATACTCCACCACTGTGGCTCAGTGCGGATTAGTGAAAGGGATTTACGACTTCTACATACTACGAATAGTGATAGTAGCCGGGACCTACAGACAGCTTAACGTGCCATCCGAATCACGGAGCATCTAATAATGTACTTAAAACAAATTAATTATCTCATTGGTACGCACCGGGAATCGAGCCTGCATCTCCTGCATCAGAGAATTTTCTTTATTAGGAAGATGATTATATCAATATATTTAGATGAATAGCTTGTGCGTGCTCTTGTGTACGGGTTAAATCAATATTGTCTTCTTAAAGGATACGGCGGCCGCTCAAAAACGGACCCACTGTTGCATCAGTGTAGCGGCTTTTTGACAATGAATTTGACAATATTATTGATCACCGCCCCGCCGCTGCCCCGCTTTCGACCCGCCGGTGGTGTACCAAAGGCTTTAAAGGTCGAACTGAATATATAGAGAATACCAATGGCCCCATATTAGCCAAGCTCAATTCGCCACTCCCGCAAGCCTGCAAATAGACCATCCTAGCAATAACAATGATTTATTTATAGTCGGAAATCAGTGCAGATTCTGATAGCTAGTGGACAAGTTGGCTGCAATTCATTAAGTGGACCAATGCGTCCGAATGTTGCTGATATATGGGTGACGTGGATACCGGTATGGTGCAAATGAAGAGCGAAGGAACTCATATCCAAATAATAATTAGTATTAATATTTTCATAAGTTTCTGAGCCTAGCGACATAAATAGTGCCCTACAACAAGGGTTTGTAGGAAACTACTTATGTTGCTTGGCCCAGATTTTTATTTCCAATGACACTGCATCAACCATCAATTCCAATCTCGTAGCATCAATCACCAATTTCGTAACGTCTACTCACGCTCGCGTAGCAATTTCGTAGCATATCGTAGCGGCTACGCGCATCCAAATTGTTGTCATCGAAAATAATTATGTAAAAAATCCAAAACCTGTGGTTTTTAGCGTTCTGTACCTATAGGGTAGAATGATACCCTATTACTAAGACTCCAGTGTCCGTCCGTCTGTCTGTCTGTCTGACTGTCTGTCTGTCCGTCTGTCACCAGGCTGTATCTCATGAACCGTGATAGTTAGACATTTGAAATTTTCACAAATATGTGTTTCTGTTGCCGGTATAGCAACAAATACAAAAAAAAACTGAATAAAATAAATATTTAAGGGGGCTCCCATACAACAGACATATTTTTTTCCGTTTTTATATATAATGGTATGGAACCCTTCGTGCGCGAGGACGAATCGCACTTGGCTGTTTTTTCGTTTTCAGCCGAGATTCAAGCCCGGGACCTCTTGCTTGGGAAGCATAGTCCCAATCGCGAGGCCACAAAAGTACAGTCTATTCGTGATAAGAATGCAGTGAAATTTAAATTTTAAATCTGTCAACACACACTCACAGGACAGGACACAACCTTCCCATCGAAAGTTTGCCTTCAACTGGTCACTGTAAACTTGGCTTGATAATTGGAAACGATTTGATTGGTTACCGGGCGTGGCTAGGCCGCCGGACAGTTATAACTTTACTGCATTCTTATCACGAATAGACTATAGTCGTCTTTGCTTCAGTCCGCTCATCGTCTATAACTCAATCCCTGGACCGGCACCTAGTGATTTGTAGCTGGACACGGGATGTGATCGCTTGATTCACTTGTGCAGTTAATTATTAAAAGCAATTATCTGGCGTTGACGTAGAACGATGGGGGTGGCGCGCCCTAAGCATTTTCTATTTGTCATAAACGCCCGAGAGCTAATTGGTACTATCAATATTTCGGGGTTATAGATATTAGGCGTATAGTGGCTTTAGATATGGATTCGCCAATGCTTTGATAGAGGATTGAGAGGCAAAAACCATTTTTGGTTAAAACGCATGTTCACTATCACTAGTTAAACTAGTTTTTATAAAGATATAAAAAAATAACAGAGTTAAAACTTGTTTTTATAGAGAGATATTAAATTATAAAAAAGAGATAAAACGGAAGTGAGTAAACCTCGAGTACCTGTTGGAGATTTGATTTTTTATTAGAGCAACACTGATCTGTCATTTCTGTACCACTTCATGTAACGTGTGTGCTTCCGCTAAAAAATTACATTAACTATGAAAATCATCGTCGTTTCACCACCAAGCAACCCTCAACAGTGCTACATTGGTCCTTCTAGCCGGATACCTACCTTCATACTTGCGGTGATGGACTTTCCCCTGTAACGAAAATGGAGTAATGAATACTGGCTAAAAGTGGAAAAACTTGTGCCTCTGCCAGACTGTTCGAAATAGAGATAGAGATAGAGATTCTAATTTACAGAAGACATTTAATGAATAAAAAGTGACCAACTGACCCTGAACCAAAATAGGACCAATATTTTAATTATTTTTTCTCTCATCTACAGCATAACACTCCTGACCAATAGGCAAATCTTATCTTAGGTTACTTTGTTGCTACACGACCCCGCAGTCACCCTGTATAGGTGTGTACTTATACATTCAGTGGGTCTGAATTAATAACCGTTGATAATCTACATTTAATATTAAACAGTAATACATCTGAAATACGAAATAGGAGTATGAGTAATATTCATAGATTTCAACGCAATGTCAAACAAATTCTTGTGAGATACCAGAAACAGACCTGAGTGCGTTTGTGTGAGTACTCCCATCCGTATCAGTCTTTGTCGAAGTGTGAGACATGTCTATGTAAGTTTTTTTAGTCTGGTGTACTCTTGTCATGAAGACAAGAGTACACCGACACTGTGCAAGAACATAATTTGCAATTTACAGTTATCGCCTTGTTGCCTGTTATGTTTAGCTATTTGGTTTATATTGGCGATGCATGGAGGGATATTGTGCGAGAATGTGGCAGGTTCTGTGAGATGATTGTATGATTCTGTTGTCCTCAGATATTTATTGTGTATATTTTTGTGTAATAAATTTGTAATCGTATTATACGCAATGGAATGCATTAATTTTAAATTATTGTTAATATTTATTAATGCTTATAGAATTTGTACAGCGCATTGGATTAGTCTGTAAGGTTGTACAATTTAATTTAACAATAAATAAATAAATATTGGCCTTTGTGTAGTATCACATTAATGCCTTGGTCCTCCGCGTTCAAACTTTGTTTTGTCGGTTGTCACGACAAACGCCAGAAAGGAAACAATACCAGCACCACATCGTCATTACAATCAATAGAAAGGCTTTATTTTTAGACACACTCACACACTGTGTAACACATTCCTGAATTGTATGTTTAGTTTCACGGACGATAACATAACATTCCGCAACATTTCACCGAAATGCTAAACTAATCTGACATGCCATTTCACATCGCAACGCATTACCCATATCAAAATGTACGACGCGGGATCAAAGCAAAACTTATGATTGCCGATAATAGACCAACAGAATATTATCACACTGCTACTTGAATACTCTGCTGTTGATTTGAAACAATTTCCTCTGAGTGTGCGCAATCAGGTTAATGACTGATTGAAGATGGTGCCACAAAGGCCTTCACCATAAAGGCTTCTTTCCTATACGTGGGCTATTCTTGAGCTGTCAAAACCACTAAACGAGAGGAACTAAAGGCACTAAACTGACAACCATCAAATGGGGAGGCAGTCGCTTACGTCCGAAGGAATTACTTGGAACCCACAACCCTTCACGTCCTCCCTGGGTAGTGCTAACGAGCGACAAATCATCATCATCTTAACATCATCTCAAATGAGAACCTGACCACTTGACACTGGCAAAATTAACCTCAAAAGAGGTTAGGACGCCATTAATAAAAATAAGAAGAAGAAGAACCTTCAAATCCGACAGCAGAGTTGCGCGGTGGTCACAGATTCCATTTTCAAATACACGATTTGAATTATTTTAGTAAGTATAGTTGGTGTCGCCTTCGGAATCGCAGGCTACATAAAAAATATTTCCTAAGTATATTTATAATGAATGAGGGATAAAAAAAAACTTCAGTAGTTCCAAATTCACCATTAGATGTCGTTGGCGAAAGAGGGTTTTCATGCCACTATAAAATGTGGTCACAGATCACTCTTTCAGACCCCTAAATGTAACAAAACTACTATCATCTGTCAGTCCTAAGTTCACCTAAGCGCAGTTACTCAATAACAAAGTTTTGCACCGCGTAATCAATGAAAACCTCCGTTTTGGTCCAATTAAAAGGATGCCTGTAAAATCGATAAAGTGTTTTTTTTTTTGCGATATTTTGTTAAGGAGCGACTTTCCCACCTCAAAATATACAGTAGGACAACTTAGTTGGACTATTAATGTACATACCTCTGTCAAGTTCCCTAGATAAACTAACATTTAAACCATAGAGTAAAATATACTTAAATGTTATTTCAGCACTGAAAAATCAGGCAGGCATAAAAAAATAATCCCAGCGGGATAAAAATATGATTCAATTAGTTTCCCAATAGCCCCAAAGTGGAGCTGCCGGAAGGATTGCGGAATTTCATATTGATTTGGGATCAAAGAAGATCAAATCCATGTCCGACTGACGTGAAAAGGTAAATGAGGGTATTCTGGCAAACAAAATAAGAGAGGGCATGAAGAGAAATTGAATACCTAATGGGTACGGTCCGTATTGAATTTAATGATGTAATATAATAAGTGGAGATTTCATTAATTAGGGTTTATTTTAATGGATTCTGATTTAAGTTAAAATTACTGACATAGCTCTTTGTCTGTATTTTTGTGTTTGTGCAATAAGCTAAAGTATAAGGCCAGAGAGTACCTACATTATTATACCGGATTACTTATATTTTCTTCCTCTCCTATGATTTTTCATGTATGTATGACTCAATGATTTAGTTATAATGCATTTTTAATTCGTGACATCATTTCCGTAGCCAGTCAGAAGCACAAAGGAATTAAAGGATGGACGAATATAATGAGAATGCTTCGGGCCTCGTGTTGAAAACTAAAGCGGCGTACAGTACAGCTATAAATTACTTCACTTCACTAGAATAGTAGATTGTTTACCAAGGGAGTAAATAACTATTTTTAGGGCGAGAGTGTTTTTTTTAATCCTGAGCGACCGAGGGATTCTAGAGTTGAGTCCCGAGTGCAACGAGGTTAAAAATTCAAAAGTTACTTTTAGTCCCTAGGACTAAATGACCTACTTTAGTCCCTGTTTGCCGGGACTAAAGTAGATATTTTTGAATAGATGTGATGAAAATAATATTGTTAGTTTTAGTTTCATTTCATTGCTTTTTTCTCTAACGAAGCTGAAATTCAAGACAACACAAAGACTATAGACGTTTACCCCCTTTATTTTATACCTAAGCTTAGCTCTAAAATATTTTACGTTCACTGAAATATTTTTAATTTTCTACTTAATTTTAAAGGGCGGGCCTTCGGCAATCAGAATTTCATCCTTAATTTATTTTTAGAGGAAATTAAATAAAAAAAATGAATAACAAGAAAACAAATTAAGTTGCGGTGCAAAATTGAAAAATAAAACATTACGGCAGACAGATTTTCTGGCAACTTCAGGAGACTTTTCTATCGAGCAAAATTATTAAAATAACGTTTATGTGAAAGTGAAGTCACGCTGACACTCGTGATAAACAAGCTAGTGAAAAAACGTACAGCAATAATACTCGTCATTCCGAGCGATTTGTGTTTTGCTAAAGCCTGTTTTTGCCTTAGGCGCCGTCTTAAAGGTTATAATTTAACATCGTGAGGAAACCTTCATAACTCCATAGCTGCGGCGATGGGCTAGCCCCCTGTCATATCGAGTATTGAATTACTGGCTAAAAGTGGGCACAGTTGGGCCTCAACCATCTCGTATGGGAATAGAACCCTATGTTGCGTTGTGTGTTGTTCTAATTTAATCATGTCATTATTTCATGAAATGATCAATATTATGCGGCTCAGATACAGTGAAAAGCACTAAGATACTCATAACCATAAGAGCCAAGGATTGTACAATACGTATGCGGCGAAACTTCATACCTCTGAAACACTTGGATATGCAAAACTAATAAAGCACAAAGGAATGGCTGAAATCATTCTCATAGTATAGTGTTTGAATAAAGTTATTCTCCGTAATTGTGAATATGTTGAATGTAACAATTGCTATGTTGGCAAATGGTACATTAGTTTTAGTACTTTTTAAATTTTAGGACCCAGCTACTATCGCTACTTGGTAGAAGTAGTAGTCGTAAAACATCCTTCACCAACCCGCACATTGTGGGATAGTAATAATTTTATGCAGTTCACATGTCTTTATACCCTATCCAATATGATGTCCCAAATAAAATAAAATAAATAAATAAATAAATATAACAGCAACTTGACAGCCAACCTAAAACTAAATAGAATCCACTTTTTAAACACTATGGATGTTACCAAAACAATCGGAAAGAATCGATTTTTTTTATACAGTTGAACTAACAGAAGAGTTGTCATCGCCATCACTGCTATAAGCACTTAAATATATTATTATTTTATTTTCAACCATATTTAAGGTAACTGAAGAATCAAGAATAGAATGTTAGACAACTTTCCGATTCACAAATGTTTCAAGGGTGTATCTGTTACGGGTAAAGCTAGGAGGCCGGGTAAACCTAGGTTTGATTTTACGATATTAAGATTTATGTTTGTTATTCAGAAGAAGAAGATTCAATAAAAGTTAATTATCAATGTAGTTCGTTTTTCATTTTACAAATTATTCTGTCATTACCCAGCCAGTGTTGGATAAACCTGGCTAAAGCCCGAAAGCACATTGAAGTTGATTGAAATTTCGGACTTTACCCAAGAGGCTTGGGTAATCTTGGGTAACCTAGGTTTACCCGGCCTCCTAGCTTTACCCGTAACATATCGATTATTTTGATTAATCGATTTTTATGAGCAATATGCCCTTACTAACAGGCTAAGATTGACATATGTCAGGTTTGCGGAAAGAAGCAAAGTGTCTGTATGTTAATGTTAGTATATGTTAGGTCAAACCATAGCCTTACTATGGTTTAACCTACTGTGATATCAGGGAATGTATGGGAAGGTCATAGTCCAGTTTAGTAACAAACCTCCCCGAGGCATGTCCGGGACTCGGTGCACACTGTCTACGGTTCGGCCTCAAATATAGAGTTTCCTTTAAAAATTGAAGGCATGGCTCTAAACAACCTTTCACTATGAAACCATTTACATAGCTTACTTCTTAGCTTACAAAATATTAGCTGATCGCACATCGATCGTCTCAAAATAAAGTTGTTCTGTTAAATTGGTTTTCTAGTGAAAGTTACTGAACAAAAAATCCCGAAAATAGCCCCATTATACATGACCAGCGAGAATCGACCCGCAGGAGCACGATTCTCGCGCCTTCGATATACGGATATCGAGACCTATATTGACAGATTCCCCTACAAAATCACTCGATATAGGTGAAGATATCGTATATCGAATGCGCGAGAATCATGCTCCAGTAGGTACCTATAAGTTTATCCATACATCCTAGTATTGTATCATTGGGGGGGGGGGGGGGGGGGAAGGTGGAAGGTTGGATTACATATTCGTGATACATTGCAATCAATCGCACCGGTTCATACCACGATCGGCCGGTATTCAATGCGGTGAATTTAACAGCAAAATGAGGCAAAACTATTCCGCGGAATAGGAAAATTTAAATGATATTGCATTCCGTGTTTGTGGGACGATTCACGTTTGATATCCTAGAACTTTAAGATATGGTTACACGGGCAATTTTTAAGCAATAATTGCCCGGCAATACTAAATCCAATAAATTGCGGTATGCTACTGCAATATTGCATATAATTGCTCAATGTGGTGTGGCGCTAACTATAACTACGATAACTTTTATTGTCACGGTCGGGGGCGTCATGGTTTGACGGCCTCTGTGGCGCAGCGGTTGCGCATCTGCCTATAATGCGAGGGGTCACGGGTTCGAAACACAGGTATCCTGGTGTGGAGCCAGAAGCAATGTGTGTGCCTGTATATGTTTATTTGTTTATTCGTTCATTCGATATACTTTATTGCACACAATTCAATACATTATGACAATTAAAAATGGAAATAACATGTACAAAGGTGAGCTTCTCTCTATCAAGAGATTTCATCCAGCAAACCCAGGATGGAAAGGAGAAATAAATCAACAATAGATAGATCCAAGTGTACAACATTACATAGGTAAAAAAATAAAATAAAATAAACTAAATGCAAATACGTACATAGATACAAGAAATAGGGATATAAATAGGAAATAAAACGTACATAAATACAAATACTTAAATTTCAGATGGAAGAGAAAGGTCGTGTTCTTTCAACCGACTTTTAAACATTCCATATATTTTATGTTTACAATAGTGACGTCATAGTTGATCGGGAACGCGCAATTTAGTCGCACGTGTTAGCGTACCTTTATCTTTATTACTGTCTTCTAACGATCTTTTGGTTGATGAGTGACGTTTACATTACATGGGGCGCCAGCTCTAGCATTAGTTTCACCCGTCACCGTGCGCGAAAAGATCGTTGAAAAGCTGTACAGTCGTCCAATGATAATTTGGCGTGTGAGTAACGTTTACAAGGGGGCGCCCTCTAAGAGCCCCTCGCCCATGGCGACTTTTTGCAGCGATACTGTCGCGCGTTCGCATCGATACAGTCGCGATGCAGTCGCTAGCTTTGTACCCTCGCCCACTTAACCACGATTCAGACGCGATGCAAACGCGATATCGTCGCGCTTCTGTCACAATGCAAACGCGATTCTCCACTCAAGCATCCACCCCCTCCCTTATTTCCCCGATGTCTTCTGACACGGTTGCGCGTTTGCATCGATACAGTCGCGATGCTATAACGCGTTAGTAGCGCATTGGCGTCGCTTCTGAAGCGCGTTGCAAATGCGACTAACGCGCGTCAGTAGTGATGCAGTCTCGCGTTTCGTACATTGCATGCAAAAAGTCACCGTGGGCGAAGGATCTTAGCAACGATGTCAGTTGAGCATTGCACGACATGTTCTGGGAAATTTTCCAACAGTCGGACACTAGTAAAGTATCTCCAAAACTTATCCTGCATTAAAATATTATGTGAGACGCTTCCTGGTGACTAATTTTCAACAGTCACGTCGCCAATAGATATCTTATTAGGAAAAGGGCCTAGGAATGTCCTCAATCGTGGGTCGGGGCCAATTTTTAGGGTCCGTCTGTCTGTCACCAGGCTGTATCTCATGAACCGTGGTAGCTAGACAGTTGAAATTTTCACAGATGATGTATTTCTGTTGCCGCTATAACAACAAATACTAAAAATCAAAAGAAATTTAATATTAAGGGGGGCTCCCATACAACAAACGTGATTTTTTTGCTCATTTTTGCTCGATACTGATAATGGTAGCAGGTAGACGCTTAAAATGTTCACAATATATTGAGTATATTATTTACTTAAAAAATAAATAATTAAATTTAAATTAAATTAATATTTAGGTGGGGCTCCCATACATTTTTTTGCGGTTTTTTATAGATAATGGTACGGAACCCTTCGTGCGCGAGTCCGACTCGCACTTGGCCGGTTATTTTTAAATAATGGCCTGAAATGCGATCCTAATCATCTGTTAACTATAACTATTTTCACCTCTCCTTTGCATGGCAGTTGATAGGTGCCATTCAATTGATTGTACCTTTTCAGTTCCAGAGTCCCAATATCCATCAATAGGAGCATAATAGAAGTTTCTATTCAAACTCAATAAGTATATAATACTGGGTAGGGTCTCGGTATTGTTAAAGTGACAGAGTTAATTGGGGCCCTTTATTAGGAGGCCCAAGAAGGAAACCTGGGTATTGAGTGAAGTTTCAACCCTTTGAGCGTGAAGGCTTACATAGTCATAAGGTTCAGCACTTTAAGCTTATTTAAACTATGCTTTAAGTGCCAGAATAAAATGAAAATACTGAATATTTTAGTAAAATTAAATGACCACGGACTGCCTTAGAAGTTTTGCCATATTTCTGGATGTTTATTGGCATCCTAAATCGATCTAAAATAATAAATGGAAATGGAAATAATTATGGAAAATAAAATGTCTCCTAACGTGTCGCGCGTCTCGGTCGGTTGAGTTCATTGTCTTCTGAGAACTGTCATATCACACCCACTCATCATTCCTGAGACTGGCGTAGTGGAAAAATAAATTCATGGTTAGAACAGCACAGAACCGGGAAGATTGGCGCTATAGAGAAGAGGCTTATGCCCAGCAGCGGGTCGATGTGGGCTGAGGATGATAATGATGATGATGAAGTAAAGCACGCAAAATGCAGAGTTAGGTTGGCTTTTCTGTCTGACTTATGTTATGATGACAAACAATTATTATGCGTGTGAGGGAGTGGCAAATCCCCTGTTTAGCTCTCCCCAAAGCATAGCAATGGATCGATAGATCGAAACTTTGAGCCAAGTTCCTAAAGTAAACTGATAACTTTGACTTTGAATTATGGTAAGAGAAATATTCCGGAAGCTGTAAACAGACGGCGAGGATAAATAAGTCTAATAATTACACTTTATAAACTTTATAGCCGGGTTTGGTATAAATTAGAGAGTATTATTATAGCTGTATTAATTAAATCGCAAATGATGTCTCTAAGAACAACATAGCGTCACGCTTTTTCTCATACGTGGTGGCAGAGGCACAATTGTGCCAACAAAGCATTTATTTATAGAAACAAATCAAGAGAAGCTTGATTGTTTTTTTTTATCAATAACACGGCAGGCATGAGCCTTAAGACGACACCCTAAGCAAAAACAGCCTTTAGCAAAACACTAATCGCTCGGAATAATGAGTATTATTGCTGTACGTTTTTTCACTAGCTTGTTTATCACGAGTGTCAGCGTGACTTTGCTTTACAATAAACGTTATTTTATTAATTTTGCTCGATAGAAAAGTCTTCTGAAGTTGCAAAATCTGTCACAATTTTTTATTTTACGATTTCGCACCGCATCTGAATTTGTGTTCTTGTTATTTATCTAATCATTATAAAAATAGCACAGTATGTTTCTCAGTTAGACTTGCTTAGCTTGGTTTTAACCTTTTTTTATTGGTTTATTTAATTTCCTCCAAAAATAAGTTAAGGGTGAAATTCTAAGTTCTGATTGCCTAGGGCCCGCTCTTAAGACTCGTAGTCATTAGGGGACATTTGTCCCGCGACCTTGTCGCACGACACGAATTCTACGTGTGTCGGGCGACGTCGCGGAGGACATCACCCGGCATCGACATCGCAGGCGACATGTACGTACGTGTCGCGGAAAATGTCGCATGTCTTCGCTCTGAGACGTCTCAACCACAACTGTGGTGTGTGGACGAGCAAAATGTTAAGCGACTTTGTTTCCGGAGAGTCGCACGTAGATGACCCGCGACTGCTCCCGACATGTCGAGCGACTTTGTCCCCTAATGAATACAAGGCTTTAGAATGTTATTGATAACGATATAATAAACCGCTCTCAACACTGAGAGCTAACTCAAACGCAGGAAACATGGTGAAACTGTCATTGTGACGTAGAGCTGGGAGCGGTTATTTAAAGTCATTAATTTTACTCTTACTTACACCATAGTCACACCTCGGACACTACATAGAACGCTCGTAAAATAATCACCTATTACTACTACATAACCAATTGATGTTTGTATACGTGCAAATGTGTGCGTAAGCTTTGCTAGGGCTGGTGGCGCGGCAAATGCAGCGATATTAAAGTATACGCGTTGTCACTCGTCCGGCGTTCAGCCCTGTCTATTGATCTTTTAACCAATCTTTTGACGCCAGGGGTGGGGTGCGGTATCTGAATCAGCGCGGGGAAGGGAGTGGCCGTTCTGTACGGAGTACTATTATCTCTTCTGTGACCATGTGAAAAGTTCTCTCTGTGTATTCCATCCCCAAAAACCTATTCGCCCTAATGTGATTAATAAAAATTCGTGGCCGCTTGATAAAATACAAATTGTTTTTACCACGGGAATGCCTACCTATTTGCCAACCTTCCCTCTACTCCCTTTGAGTTGAACTCACATACTTCTGATCAAATAGAGACTAAAATATCGTTCTGGCGCAGTCACATACCGAACGAAAGACAGCGACAGCACGACTTTGAGTGTTCATTAAAGTTAAAAGGCCGGTTTTGCCCACGGGCGTAACGCTCTCATAAAATTTAACGCGCGCGCCGAAAAGGCCGAAATGTTGTGCAACTGCCACAGTCGCACCTTATAACGAAAGTGTGCGATAACTCTATGTAGGCTGCGGTAGACGTTTCTGTAGATAGAGCTAGATTTATTCAAGGAGATGACACAGATAAAATAAAAACCGGCCAAGTGCGAGTCGGAATCGCGCACGAAGGGTTCCGTACCATTATCTATAAAAAAACCACAAAAAAAACTTTTTGTATGGGAGCGCCCCTGAATATTAATTTAAATTTCAATTTAATTAATTAATAACGGCAACAGAAATACATCATCTGTGAAAATTTCAACTGTTCAGCTACCACGGTTCATGAGATACAGCCTGGTGACAGACAGACGGACGGAAAGCGATGTCTCAGTAATAGCAACGGAAAACATGGAGAGTAATCCTTCAAGGCTGCGGCGACGGGCAAGCATGCCGGAAATTAAAGCTGCATTAATTTAATTAGTCATAATTTCTTTATTACACACAAAAAATTAAGAAAACAAGTATTTTTTTATTTCGTTTGTAATGTAATTTATACTAAAGTTGGTTCTATGTAGAGGTATAAATTACAAATACAAATTAATGAAGCAATTGCCCAATATTTATCCAGGAACGTCTGAAGGAATAAGGAAACAGAAAGGATAACAAAAATAAACCAGCTTCTGTTGCATAATAATAAAGCATACCCGGGAGAAATGAAATAAACAAATTGCTTTTGGCTTAGGAGTTTCTCATACATATTATTATTGCTAAATAGAATGAATTCGGAAAAGTTTTCTTTTTTTAACAAACACTGGGTAGCACAGTCAACTTCATTAAAACTTTGATAAAGTGAATTCCTGTCCAAATTCTAGACTCAGACGGAACTAAGGTTCTTCGATCGTAAGTCAATTATATTTTTGAAAAAAGATTTTGTAAAAAATCTGTATGTAAAAATGAAACACTCATAGTACAGTATCTGAAAAACACATAAATAACCTATTTCTATGACAGCTTTTTGGTGCAAAATGTTCAAAACTCCTTGGGCCTTACTACAAAAAAAATAAACTCCCGTTCAACACCCGTTTAAAAACAAAAATGTATGGGATTTGACGTTAGTTTTGAGGTTAAACTACGTTTAATATTTTTTGTGGTAACAGGGCTTGTGTTTTGTCCAGGCTAGGATCAACTTTTTTTCGGCGATGGAAAATATGGTGAGAAAACCTTCAAATCTAAAGCGATTAGCCTCTTGCCGCGAAAAATTTAATAACTGAGTAAACTTGGGCACCTGTGCCTCTGCTGGCCCGTATGAGAAAGGGCGTGACGCTATTTAAAAAAATGCTTTGGGCCTTCGAAAGTAAAAATAATAGTAACATTCATACCTCAAGCTCTAGGAAATAATAGTAACATTCATACCTCAAGCTCTAGGAAATAATAGTAACATTCATACCTCAAGCTCTACGAAATAATAGTAACATTCATACCTCAAGCTCTACGAAATAATAGTAACATTCATACCTCAAGCTCTACGAAACACCATGCTTGTACTTTGCGAACTTCTGACCTAATCGGCTTAACATTTCGTGAAATCTCGTCTTAATCGGTATACTCTCATAAGGAAATTGAAGTTGTTTCCAATTCATCTCCTTACCTATCATCTCCGTCTCCTACCCAACATGTTTTGCTGGAAGAAATCTCTTATTAGAGATAAGCTCGCCTTTGTACATATTTTTTCTATGTTAAGCTATTTTTACTGTCATGTGAGTACAATAAAGAAATTACGAATTACGAATTACGAATCTGGGGGCGCGGCAGCGCCCCCAAGCCAAGTCGAGCAAAACATACGGGCGCAGCAGTAACATCCTTTACAGGAAGCCATTCAGAGCATATTTGACCTACCTGTTACTCCGTTGTGGATAAAGATAGAAACCTGAATTCCCGGCGGCTAAAAGGCACCATGTCATAAGACATATTCTCAAAATTTCAATAAATTTGAACCAGTAGAGTTGAAGGTACAGCAATTCAAAGTTCCTCAATTTTGACACTCTTCACGATCATGAAAACTCTAAAGGTTACTTCTAGCGAACCCACAAGCTTAAAATTTTGAGCATGGTTAAAGTTTAGCCTGCAAAGCCAAGTAAAACTCAAACATTGCGCAATTTTAGCCCCAATTTCATAATATATTAATTATCAATAAGCTCAGTACACGACTACTTCGATTCATCGCTATTCCCCATTAGATGTCGCTAGGTGTGCATTTCCTGAATCGCGGTATGGTTTGGTTTGAGGTATGATTTATATTTATATAATTCACCGCCCAGACTTGTCACCAATCGTAACATCAAAGCCACAGAGAAGAGCCCATAGAGATAGGGAGTGGGCTTTGAGAAAGTCGGTAGCTAACGCACAAGAAATAGTACCCGAAAAGAAAAAAAGGAAAGTTACTTACAAAAAGAAATGAGATCCCAACAAAACATGCATACGCATATACAAAAACGCCAGTCTCGCAGCCTGCGCAGTTTATTCTACCGTAAAAAGTTGTGAGATCTAATTTTAAACCAAGTCGGATAATTTAACCAGTATCTGTGTATGGTAGAATCTTTCCAACAACTTTATTATCGTATACTGTTAAGTAACTACCTAATTAGTTAACTAATAACATTTATAGTGATCGGATCAATATAAGACATCTTTATTTCTTCAATAATAATTAGAATAACTTGGCAATCGCGCTCAACTGACCACTCTATAGCACCCAGAGCACAAATGAATATTATTACTCAACACAACACATCTCTAAATAAAGATAAACTTAACTAATAAGAAAACAATGAATTATTTCGGAGCGAGAGCAATAGGTACATTACGTTGCACACACGATCCTATAGTCGACAACTTTTCTGAGTGCGATTGCCAAGTCATTCTAATTATTATTGAAGAAATAAAGATGTCTTATATTGATCCGATCACTATAAATGTTATTAGTTAACTAATTAGGTAGTTACTTAACAGTATACGATAATAAAGTTGTTGGAAAGATTCTACCATACACAGATACTGGTTAAATTATCCGACTTGGTTTAAAATTAGATCTCACAACTTTTTACGGTAGAATAAACTGCGCAGGCTGTGAGACTGGCGTTTTTGTATATGCGTATGCATGTTTTGTTGGGATTGTTTATTCTCCAACTAACCTATGTAGTACTTTTAGTGCTTGATCAAATGATTGCCATGAACGCAATGGTTTAAATTTGGATACTATAATTTTTAAGAAATAAATTTCCAAAGTGTGTATAGAATAAATATTTTTTCAGTAAACTGCTAATATTCTTTTTTATCGATTTTTTAAATGTGAACACACTTTTGAGACACCCAGTAGGTATTTATTGTTTTCATTATTAATTGTAGGTATTTAGGTTATGTAAAGTCAAGGTGCATTGAAGCCATTTGAATAACGTTAATTTGAGTTTGAGTATTTTGGTAACATGCATTGTTTATGATAGGGGCAAGGCAGCAGAAAAATTGGTTTGCTGGAAGAGATCTCTTTTGACAGATAAGCTCGCCTTTGTACACTGTTTTTATTTACTTTTGTCCTTGCAATTAATTGAGTGCAATAAAGAAATTATGAATTATGAAAAATCGGTTCATAAAGGCATGTTTGTATTTTAAAGGCCGAACAAACTTATAATGGAGAACAATAGACATCGGAGCGAGAGGGTTAAGATCCAATTATAATTGTACGTACCTACCAATTGAAAGTAACACGACAATAAGGAATTAGTTCACTCAATCACGATAAATATCGTATTATTAGTGGCGAGGTTAAATGAGGGGAGTGTTCAATTCGTGACAGGGCGATGATAAATCACCGAAGATTAAATAAATTAACATAAAATTATATAAACTCAAGCCATTTCCCACACAGTAAAGTGCATCCACATTAACTTGGCACCATTTAGCACGTATGCATTCTAGGTGGGGCTTCATCCATTGCTATGTGGGTTAATCAATGAAGTTTGAAGATAATTAAACTATTAGGCACTCATTTCTTGTACGATGGTGCAAACCCCTTCGTGTGCGAGTCCGACTCGCACTTGACCGACTTTAAATTAATATAGGTAGTTAAAACAGTTTCTTTTTGCTGTAGCGGCAACAGATACAAACATTCTCTGAAAATTTCAACTCTCTACACCGTAAACCGTAATTGTTTGTGAGATAGGCCCGCTGAAGAACAGACAGACAGACAGATTGACGGGCGGACAGAGGCCTAGTAATAGGGTTCCGTTTGGCACCCTTCGGGAACGAAAACCTGAAAATGTTTGGGAATAAAGCTCTCAAAAGTCCACTCGCTTATTACTGTAATATGAAAGAGGCTCATAATAACGTGTTATCATATTTCGTCTTCTCCAGCGGCATCCATTGGCACTCGGGATTCGTTGGCACTTTCCACTCATCTCAAAGTCGAGAATGAAGACGTTATCACGATTACCAGGTGACACCATCTAGAGGGTGTCCGAGTTTACACAAAGAAAATAATTAAATTAAGGGGTTTTGTGTTCACGTCAAAGAATACAAAGTGTTATAAGCCGAATTAGCTTTGAAGTTGTTTTTCGGTTGAACCTTCTTGTGGAATTGAGGTACAATTCCTTTTTGCGTGCGTATATTATCTTGCTTTTCAAAAAAGGTATGTACTTTGTTGGATTGGATTGTAATCTGTTATAGAATTCGCGTTTATATCTGATAGGATGACTGCTTCATTTGATTGCAAAAGATGGACTTATTGGGAGGCAAACTTACAAGATTTTTAACCCGTAGGATTGCTATTGCAAATATTTTTTTCGTTTTCGTGAAGGGACAAGCAAAGAAAAGAAACTCCTTATATATATATAAGTAGTTTCTTTTCATTGCTTGTCCCTTTTTCAGGATAGGCAAAGGTCTATCTTCCCTTCATAATACTACTCAGTCGTCTAGGAGTCATCTGTCAGCGTTTGTAAGTATAAAAAAAAAATTCGTGTGTAGCACCGTACACGTGTTAGAAGTAAAACTTCTGTAGCTAGATCATTAAGTGGTACCTATACTATACACCTATACCTACCTATACTAAAAGAGATTTAAATTTCCAATTTTGAGATCCAATCTCTGCTTCAAGTTACTTTTATGTTTCAGACGTCCGATTATTTGAAATTATTTTATACTTGTACTTACTTTTAATACGTCATGTCATTTATTTCCCACCATTCCTTATCTACAATTTGTCGCGCTCGTGGTGATATACTTAACTCATTCAATAGTGTCACTACTATTTGCATCTCGCTCAGATTATATACCATCTGACGACGTCACGTCTTAAAACCGTCTCGCTCAAATGTATGCATTGCTTTGCTTGTCTCTGTGCCCAGTCCCTTTATTTAATTGATCGAGTACGTATTTTCAACTATTCCAAGTTAATGTGTACCTGCGGGGCTACCATAAGGCTTGCCACTCACCTCAGTCGCGCAGATAAATGACAAAGAAGATGGCTAAATCAATATATGGACGACTGCCCCAGACATGTACAAAGACTTCTCAACAGCCAATAGCATTTAAATATTCATTCATAAATTTAATTTACTGCGTCTGTATTTAGTTTGTAGAACTTGAAGAAAAAATAATTAAATATAGGTAAATAAGAGTTGTTACTCAATACTCCGTGATTCCAATATGATTCCGTGACCTTTGCCGTCGCTAGAAATAAGCACCATTTTGCAATAACATGCAACATAACGCCATCTAGCCACTCCTCTGGAAACCTCCTGTTTTCAACAGTTTTGCTAGTTGGCAATTATGTTGCATGTTATTTTTTACGATGGCAAAAGTCACTAATCAATGGCGGAATCATAGAGTATGAAGTGACAACTCTTAATTATTTAATCATTTCCTTCAAGTTCTACAAACTAACTAAAGACGCAGTAATTTATGAGAGAATATTTAAATGCTATTAATTGGCTGTTGAGAAGTCTTTGTACATGTCTGGGGCAGTCATTTTGCCAAATTGCCAACTCCTTTCGCGTCTCAATGATGTTTCTCCATAAAATAGCGCGCATTCATTATGATATGACATTAAATTGTGACAAAATGCGTGGCTGGGGTGACTGGCGTGCCTTATGCTACCCCCGCTAACCTATACATACCTACTTTGCTAGGATTTTTTAGGGTTACTTCATCGCGAAGCGATGACGTAACTCTTATTTAATTTTATTCTTGACATTTCCTTAGTCCGCCATACGACATACCTCGATTTTGATATCTTACTTCAACATTATTGACTGGCATGAAGCATTAACTTTAAAATTACAAAAGCTTATTAAAATCAAAATCGTATAATTTCAACAGTTATAACAACAATTCAACTTTAAAATATGTATTACAAAAATTACATACAAACAAATAAGCGAAACAATAAGCCATTAAACTTATGGCTCTGTAAGCTGTAGACCTCGCTTTGGCCGTTTACTACAGATAAACGTTAAATAGGTAGGTATAACACATACTTAGTAGCTAAACTGCTAATTTGTGACTTGAACTGCACTATATAATAAAAAGTGGCTTTAGAACAGTTCTAGGTACCTACTTATTGTTTTCAAGAAGTCTTAATGCAGCCATCCATCACATCGGAATTTGCTTGAAAACTAAATATCACATTTGGATGATTCTAAGTGACTTTATGCGATTACTAGCTGCCTGTTGCGCGACTACGCAGCGCGTTTTAGGTACCTATTCCATAGATACCGGCCACAAAACGATTCGTTCATCATTTTAGAAATCCATATCGACCCGTGTGACATTGATGAAACTCTTTTCTTACAAACTGTATGGATCGCATCGCACAACTGTCAAACATAAGTTCCGGTTCCAACAAAGAGGTTGATCGAAGTAGTTTTTGGTCACGTCACTGGTTTTGGCCTTTACCGGAAATCAAGAACTCGTGGAAGAATGCTTAAAATAATTTTTATTTGTTAACGTTTCATCAGGTTTTTCTCTCACTAATTAACATTCTTTATTGTACGAATGTATTATTATCTTATCTGATTAGTTAAAAACCGTATTGAAAATAGTTGCGGTTTTAAAAGTCTTCAGCCGACCCTGACGTCACCGATTCCAATTTCCGTTACATTTCTTAGCCACTCGTGATAGCACCCGGCTAGTAGTAATTGAAAAGCAAATATATGAATAACCCACAGTTGAGAGGTTAAATAAATTTTACCCCCGTGCCCCAAGAAGTTTTACTTCAAAAATCTGCAACTGAGAGCCAAAAATACTTACTTAATCATCCATATAATTTTTAATCAGACCATAGCTCAATTCTAAAAATAAAGCACCCTTATATTCAAGGGAATTAAAGACATTTTAATTTTGTAGCAACTCCTTGACATACGCATTTCGGAGTAATGAATAGACTTTTCGAGAACGAGTGGTGAAATGTATTATTTTCCGACGCTTTTCGACTTTTCAATTCCACCCTGTATATTCGTTAACTTTAAACAAGGAGGTTATAGGATGGAGATGCCATAAAAACTGATGAGTGACTCAAGTGATTAATTTGTTTATTTCGAGTATCTTCCTGTGCAACCAAATCATATGCCACTGCAGTGATTTAGGTTTAGGTTTCGTTTATCTTCCCGGGAATGCTAAAGTTTTTTTTAGTATCTACAAACACGCGGAAACGAGCCTATGAAATCTGTCTTCTGACAGTCAAGTTCACACCTACCACGACATTAATAAATACAATATACGGTCCTTAGAGACAGAGTTAATCTCATGACAAAGACCGTAAATACTGCAATATCACAGAAAGACAAAAAAACTTTATTTGGTTTACCACTTCATTTAGATGACACACATCTAAATGAAGTGGTAAACCAAATAAAGTTCACATTTTTCAGCATTTCTATATAATTTACTCTATGGTAGATTCTGGTCCGATCCCTAATTATCAAAAAAATGGGATCAAGTTAATGGGTCACCTTTTCCCCCTTAAATAATATCAGTTTCGAGGTAACAAACACCGATAAAAACAAAAAAGCCGAATTGAGAACCCCCTTGTTTTAAGTCTGCTAAAAATTTATTTTTAAAGCGTTTCCACAATTCTAGTCGAAGACGAAGCCTCGAATGAAGATCTAAATTGAATCGGTATCTCACCCCGCAGTGTCGATCGCTTCCTTCTTTGTCGTATGTGAAACCTGGCTCCGTCTGCCGCTTTACAAAACGTATTGGGGACTAATTGAAAACGGAGATTGAAGAAATCGGCCATTATTATTGGGAATGGAGTTGAAAATCGGGCAGGATTGGGCGGGATTCCGGAAGGCAATGATGTGCTATGTATGTCTCTATGAAGTTACGAAGGTATAGACTTAGACAGCGAGTTCCAGGACGATTAATAAATTAATCAGAGCTAGAGTCTTAGTTGTTCAATACCGTTCCAATACGGGTTTGGCATGGCCGAAATGCATCTCATTTCTTTCATCTACAGGCAAAAAGCGACTAAAAATTGTGATTGTATGAACGTACAAAGCTGGCCAATCGGTTTATTTAAGAAATTACACTAACATTTACGTAGATCACAAATTTGTCGAGTCTTATACTGATGGAAGTGCCCACAAAAAAAAAATCTTTGTTATTCGCCATCTGAACAACAGGAACAGAGATTTAGGTAGATTTTTACATCCAGTATTATTGATACACAAAATTGCATAGAAACACGGCCCTGAATGAGGCCAAAGGCTTCGTTTTCCGTCACGTGGTTAAATTTGCAAGTCAGTAATGCGATTGGGAGTCATGACAGCGGCCGTAGGTTTTACTACAGATACTATAATATTATACTGATACAGATAGACCACCTAGAACAAAATATGACACACTGGCTTAAACTGAGATGCTACGGAAGTTTCTTTAGTTCGAGGCCATTATCGCTTGGTGCAGCACCATAAATTGCAAATTCCACGAGATGGCGGTAAGATATATAGGATTTATTCTAAGATTAGCGCCACCAAGAAGTATTATAACTGAAAACTCCTCACGCCATTTCTTTTTTACGAAGGGTCACTTATTCTAATTTGTATGGGATGAGCACCCTGTGGTTTTACATAGTTGGACAATTCCGAGCCCGATTTCCGAGACGCTGATCAAAGGTTACGATTAACTAATCGATGATTAATTCAAAATAGTGGCACATGATCGGCTGACCTACACGTGATTGGCTGAAATTAGTTAATTGCTCTGTTAACTCGGTCTCGATAGCGAGTGTCTCGGAAACCGGGGGTAAGACGCACAATCCGAGGTCGAGGGTCTCGTTTCCGCAGTCACGTGGTATCCGGTTTAATTTCCGAGTGTACTAACGCGATTTCGTGGTCTAGCGGCCAGTGAAACGAGCTCCGAAAGAATCCGAAAGGTCACATAGTTGTGTGTGAGACAAAGACGCGATTCCTCGGGCGTGTATATTGGTATTCCTCTTTTAGGAGGAGTTCGCCCTCACACAGACCGGAAGTCGCACGAAATATTTATGTGCTTTGATTTTTTGTATAAATGTCGTAGCTACTAAAAGTATGCCCAGTAACTGAGGGATAGATCTGCAATGTAGCCAGGAAGGCCGGCCTGCATACTAATTAGGTATAACCCAGCTAACTGCGTTGCAGAATGTACTTACATACCTCCTGAATCTCCTTGCTGTTCTTTACTTTTGATATTTTGTATAAATTTACTTGCTAAGGACAATTCAAAGTAGGCTAAAGGTACTTTACTACAAATAATGAATTACTACAGTTTTTTCTGATGAAATAGTAGACCTTATAACAGTTATTTTGTAGTCTTATTTTATTGACTCCAATAGGCATATGCAGCATTAGGCTAGCCCCCTGTCACGCAAAATGGAGTATTGAAAATCTGGCTAAAAGTGGGCACCGCGTGCCCCTGTCACCCCGTAGAGAACAAGCGTGATTTTAATTGATTCTATATTATTGCTATTTATTTTCATAGCCTTATTTTAGTGAAAAAATATCCAATCACAATATTATCATGTCCCCTAATAACGACATTAATTCAACTTCGCAAAGCAACAACGTGTTCCGCAGATTAACGCGGGAACAAGAAAAGTTTTTCTTCCATAATAATAAAAGTACAAATTAAATTCGTGCGCAAAAGCAAGGGAAATGATGAATGTCCCTGTTGCGTGCGCTCTTGGACTGCTTTAGTTGGCAGCCCTGGGCGCAGGGTTGCTACCGTAATACTCATTAGGGCCCAGTCATCAAAAATCACGTTTTTTGATAATCAATATTACAGAGTTTAAATACTTCAGAGGTACATTATAATTAAGATCCAACAGTCATAAAACACATCTTCAGGTAATTTTATATCTCCATGGTTACGGCGGCGATGTCTATAGCCTCATGTCACACATGGAATATTGAATAACTGGCTAAAAGTGGGCACAGTTGTGCCTCTGCCACCCCGTATGGGAAAAGCCGTGACGCTATGTAATGTTACGTAAAAAAATATAACAAAAATGTCAGTAGGAAAAATAAAAATTGATTTTTGTGAACTTGTTTTGCCAACCATATAATAAGAATAAAAAAAATGCAACACCATTTACAGATCTATTTTCTAAACGCGTAGCTTATATACTGTTTTTTCTATCTTCTATGAAGATGAGACAATGCTAGGGGATATGAATAGGACTTGTCACTTGTCAGCCCAAACAAGGAGGTTTCAAGTTAGCATCTTAGTCTTAGGGTCACCTCTGCCATCTTCTAGCTCCATCATTAGACCAGCTCGATGGTACTATTTTATTGTATCATCATCTGAACTACATAAAGAAGAAAGAAGAACTAAAAGTGGCCAAATTTACCATTTCTTGTTAAGCTATTTACACAATGTTAATTAATTACAAGTGGACCCGATGCAGTGATATTAAAAAAGAGAATGACTCATTACAGTGCAATTGCCAACCCTTAGGTTGTTACTAAGTGTGCAATTTATGCTCTAAGCATGTTAATACTCGTGACTTAAATCTAGTCATTAGAAAATATGAAGTGAAAGTGCGAATAAAAAGTGTAACATTAATCGCAGTGAAAATTTTAAATTAACCGAGCTTTACACTAATGGTGGTTTTAAACCGAGTAGTTAGTGAACCGAATAAAAGAAGAAAAATAATGTAATCCCCAATATGTTTAAAAGGAAAATTGGAAAGAATCTGTCCCGTTAGATAAAATACATAATGTATCTTCCCAAACTAACTTCCTAGCAATAAAAGACAAATAAGGAAATTATATTAAAGTAGGTAACTTAACTATACATGCTCGAATATTTTCACAACACCTTATAAAATGTAACCGATTAATTAGTACTCCAGGTCTTAGAGTTAATAGTTTCTCAATCCTTGTTTTGTAAGTGGCTGTTTGTTACCTGAATAAAATAAAATAAATAAAGTAAACTAATGTACCTACTTACAGTACCTCAGTATGAAATATGCTTTTCATTATCATTAATGAACATATAGGAATAAATAAATAAAACATCTCGTCATGGACCCGCTGCGTTTCGTGGATGATTCTATTAAGGTTTTATTACCTGCTTTGCCGATGGAACCCTAAAGATGCTTTTATCCAAATAGATCGGGCGCTGGAGGAAATTGCTCGTAAATTTATACGATTCGTAGTAAAATTTCATATTTTTAATTCACGAAATGTGTCAATGGCTTTCATCGAAAAAACCCTATTAGGAAGGTACCTATTTTATGTTGTTTGTTTAATTATAGGCTAAACGTAAACGTATCTAAAATTTGGACCCACTTTGCAGGTAAGATACTTAATTCTATAAAAATTATGTAATGTGTGTGATATTGTAGCAAACGCAAAATATTCACAAATGTTATTATTTTTGTGTATGTCTACTTGTTTTCTTGAATCAATTCTATAAAAATTTTCGACAACCCTGGGCATTTCGTAAAGAAATTATGATGATTATTAATAACTCGAGTAGCTACTACGTTAAATAACGGTTGTCAAGGCAAAGGATTAATTACTTAGCTTAATTCTTGAATTATTAACACAGAAATGTAAATGAGACACTTCATTGGCGGTAAATTATGTAGGGCTTACAAAAAATAAGATATTATATCATGGTTCTTAGACTGGGAATTCATATTTTCATTTTCAAGTTCAACGGAATATCATGAACCATTTTGGCAACGTGACTTTTCGAAGTAAAAAAGCCTGCTGAATTCGATTCCGAATGTTGCCAAGCCGAATTTTGACAAAATTTAAGATGGCGGCCAACGGAGCCTCAACTTAAAAAAGTCGTATTCTAACTGGACTCTGGTCTAAAGAGGCGTGTGAGGTGTCCTGGCATAGGTTTAAGGAGTCGCTGAACTCAATTTTGACAACCAGATGTCCGTCCGGGAACCGGAAGTGGACAAATACGCGAATAAGCGTTTGCACACTGCAGAGGGCAAGTCGCCGAAACTATGGGCATCTTTTGGTTTCCCGATAGCTATGAACAGCGCCTGTCCATCAATAATGACGTTAGCATCCACATGTGATTCAAGAACTTGCGAACATTCCACTATTTTGTTGATTAGCCTGAAGATATCAGAGCCATCCAGGTTCCCGCCCATCCAGGTTAAAAAAAAAACAAGGAGACGGCGTGGAGCCTCGTAAGCAGCTAGCGTTGCAGTAGGACACTACGCTACGCTTATAAAAAAATATGATGTTCAGGAAGATATTTCTCACAAAACATAAATTATACCACAAAAAGTAATACATTATCTTATAGAAAATTTCATCGAGATCATTTTTGTCCTTGACACTTTATTAGTAACTGCAATACTTTTTGTTTAAAATAGTTAAAACCGCGGTTAGGGACATATTTCCAGGAAAAAGGGGGGAAAGGGGGGGAGAAGCCAAAACTCGGCTTGGCAACATTCGGAACCGAATTTAGCATGCTTTTTACATTGAAAAATTCATGTTGCCTAAATGGCTCACAAAACGCCGTTGACACGATATAGGAAGCCAATTTTTCGAAATTTTTACCAGTCTATGTTGCGATAAATTCTAAATAATTTAATTTTTTTAAAACCTTTCACATGACGTAAACAAGCGTGTTGAGTTTCCATGAATTGTAAGTTACAGACTTGAAGCAATCCTGTTATTTATATGAGAGGGACCTACAATATCTAAACACAGCACAGTCCAGGTTGTACAGTTGTATCTAAATTCTACTTACCATTGTAAATGTAAATGTATCCCATTAATGTCCCCACCGAGGGGCACAGGCCTTTCACCCGTACACGAGTAAGATTGAGCCATACTCCACCAGGGTGGCTCGGTGCGGGTTGGTGGAGGGGTAAAAGCTACTTAAATCTCGTAACGCCTTGTTTCTTTATTTGGAAACGTCGTAGCAAGCGTTACGAGATGTGCTACGCTTGGATACATAGTGCGACGCGCGATATTACAAAATAAATAATTAAGATTCAACTGGGTCTTAGTTTTAGCAGAGGGCAAGAATCTCTAAATATTTCCATTTATCTCTCTGTTATTTAGATGTGACCCCGATCCGAAATGTCATGAATTATTAATTTTTAGTTGTATGAGAGCGTATTGTAGTATATTACGATTATTATCGACATTTCGTTTTACAGATACATTTTATTTAGTTTACGCCATGTTAGATAAATTTTCTTACATATTTGTTTATTATATTAAGTGCCGTTCTCTCATTCCTCAGAGAGCGTTTATCTGTCTGTTTATCTGGGGCTTTTGACATTTCACTAGTACAAAATGTGTCAAAAAAATATCTGACCGTTTATCCGTCTCTTAAGAGACCCGGGCTAAGTTTTTAAATGATCATCAACAAGCTAATACAGTAGTTATATATAAATAATGCAAAATGCATTGCTTTAACATCTATAAAACTTTCCCCTTTTAGAATTGAATTCTTTCTGGAATAGCACCTAACGAATTCAAACTGTGATTCGCTTTAAATTTAAAATTGAAATAACTGCATTGAATGCATCAAAAGGTTTACTTGAAAGCAAATGGAAATACGATAAAGTTGCTGGCGGAGAGAAATTAGTTATTTTGGATACTAAAAACACTTTTGGGATTTTTCGTACCAATTCGTAAAATTTGACCCTTCTTCTGCGTCTTCTTCGCTCAGGGGGATAATGTGCCTGCACCTGGCCCAAGAGAGCGGGGCCTTTTTGTATGTCTCCTGCGCCTGCACTCTAATTCTGCCATCCCTACTCCAGCACAAGCTGAAGTAGGAGGCCTGGACCCTTTTACCGCTTTTCGCTGTCCGTCCGTCCGCCTGTCTGTCTGTCAATGTTTGTATAGCACCTTACGAACCCTAATAGGTAGTGAGTTGTTTTCACAGAATGTGTATTTAGGGTTACAAGATCTCTTGTGACTTTGAGTCTCAGTTTCTAAAAGTGTTCTCAAACGTAACAGGTGATTATTTGTATTAAAATTTATATAAAATAGCAGCACGTGATTTGCTGAAATGAATTTAAGAAGATGTCACAGCAAATCTTTTCAAAATCCAGGCGTTAGACTGAGTTACTGTTCGGCAGTGAACCTTCTGTTCTGTACGTAGTACTATTAGTTATTCTGTGGTTAGACCACAAACGTTGCTATGATAATAATAGTAAATGTAGCCATTAATGTCCCCACTGAAGGGCACAGACACCTGTATACGATTAAGACAAAGCCATACTACCTAACGCTGGCTCAGTGCAGGTTGAAGTAGGGATTTTAGGATTGCTATATACTTTATATACTTTATTGCACAGAAAACATAATACAGACACTTAATATTAGAAAAAACATGTACAAAGGCAAGCTTATCTCTAATAAGAGATCTCTTCCAGCAAACCTAGGATGGAGAGGATAATTTAACAAAAGGTAGACCTACATAAGTGCACAACGATAAATATTAAAATAATAGACTACTATATACATAAAAATGAGAATAGTAAATAATTTATTCTCGCCGTGTCGTCCAGTAAATAAGTGTTATCCGCATACTTTATACAAATCAGAGGCGGAGATGCATTCCGCGTCTTCATCTTTTAGCTAAAAGCATTTCCACGTGAATACTTTCTTGGAGTTCCTTCTTTAAAAGTTATACTTTATCATTTTACATTGAACACTCATCGTTCCACGTTGCTGCTAGTGCTATAGGCAAACTGAGGTGGAACTTCTGATTCTAGTATTGCTACAGACCGAAGGCACAACGTTACAATTAGACCATTTCTTCTTCTTGTGAGTGCCTATCGTAATTAGTAATTTCATAATTTCTTTATTGTACTGATACAAAGGCGAGCTTATCTTCTCTCCTCCCATCTCCTTTAACTGGAGGTTGGTGGTCAGCCCCCCTAGACAAAGTTAAACAATAACTTTTTATGTTTGCGATTTGACATTTGGATTCGCTAGGTGACGTCACCTTAGCGATGCCAAATGTCAAATCGCATACATAAAAAGTTATCGTTTCATTTCGCTATCCTTATCGTTTAACATTGTCTACAGGCACAGATCTCCGTATTCGTCTCCGTTTTTCACCATGCGCATTAGCTCTTCTACGCTTCTTACTAGACTATTTAGTCATGACATTCAACTCTTAAGATGTCACCGTCTATAAATCATATTGATGTCACAGTTGGTTGGTTAAATCAGAC
Organism: Argyresthia albistria; assembly: GCA_963457715.1. Classification (NCBI taxonomy): domain Eukaryota; kingdom Metazoa; phylum Arthropoda; class Insecta; order Lepidoptera; family Argyresthiidae; genus Argyresthia; species Argyresthia albistria. The sequence goes on along the minus strand of OY735262.1, from coordinate 1,675,187 downwards.
ACTTAACTAACACCCTAGACCGTTAATTTAAGACCAACATTTTGATTTAAATAAAGCATCGTCGAAAACGTTTAACAATCTGTCTTACCGTAAGCCGGCGGCGTGTTGGGTAAAACAAGATGGCGTCACGACAACAGCTGATTACTTTCAGAGTCTATCTTTTTGGCAAACTTTGTGCAACATTGGTTTGTTGTGTTCCGTGGTTTTTTGTTTCAAATTTGGTCTTTAGTGCAATTGTTAACATATTATCGACTCCGCCATGATTATTTTATTTATTATTTTAGTGTAATCGGAGCGGAGCGTAGCGAGACGACCCCATGTAGTTTTACAAAACCGAATTGGTTGCATTAGATCACTTTATGTGCCAATAATTCAAAAATTCAAAATTCAAAAAAGATAGGTTGTGTTAGGTCACAACTTTATGAACCACCCGGAGCCGAGCGAAACGGAGCAGAGCAAGGCAACCCAATGTAATTTCCCAAAATTTAATTGGTTGCTTATTACCCTACCAAAGTTGAAACGCGTCTTGTTGACTAGGAACGTTTAGACAACTCGTTAAACGTTTCGTTCACTCACTTGTCTGACGGAACTTTAGTGACTTGGTTAATTATCGGTCTGTAATTAACGGTCTATGGTATTAGTTAGGTGTCTGATTGTACCAACCAACTGCGACATCGATATTGATATACGATTTACAAGTAAACATTTTCAGGTGAAAGAAAACTTTAACCAATCTGAAATCAAGCGTCAGTAGCTATTGCGAAAAATGCGTATTTGGCAGGGATTGATTGAAAATACGAAATCCGATTTGTGGATTCTGATCACGTATGCGATACCTACTTACGGCTCAATTCTGAAGGCGTTACAACTTCTATTCAATTGTTAATTTATGGCGGTCTGAATACCAGTCACGTTGGCCATTTCCCTTTTGAGGACCTGGAAATTTCAGTTGCGTCTTAACTTAGCATAAACTTCCGGTACTACTTCTATTGCAATTGATTCACATGTAACGCCTCTGAAATAGGTCTGTGTTGATCCAGAACTTGTGTGTCCTAGTTGTGTATCATTTTTAAAGTGAATCTTTTGCTTACAGAAGTAAGAGGGACCACAAACACAATGTTGACTTAGGTCTATGTTTGCTTAGGATATATGTATGTTGTACCTACATATGGCATCTGTCTTCGTCGTTGCTATGCAACTCGATCTTGTAAGGCTAATCTTAGACCCTTTAGATACAAGCAAATCAAAAAAGTACCTTGTTTTGTGCTATTCTGGAGTGTCGCAGAGAAAAGGAATTACGTACACTAAGCATAATTTGTTACGATCTAACAAGTGACAATGAACTTTGACTTTCACTTAGTCATTCTAATTATTATTGAAGAAATAAATATGTCTTATATTGATCCGATCACTATAAATGTTATTAGTTAACTAATTAGGTAGGTACTTAACAGTATACGATAATAAAGTTGTTGGAAAGATTCTACCATACACAGATACTGGTTAAATTAACCGACTTGGTTTAAAATTAGATCTCACAACTTTTTACGGTAGAATAAACTACGCAGGCTGCGAGACTGGCGTTTTTGTATATGCGTATGCATGTTTTTGTTGGGATACAAATTACTAGGCTATAGATAAAATCAAATCCTTGCAGTAAAAGTCGATGCCACTAGCGAAACTAAAAACAACACCTTTTTGTTCCACTGTTCTGGTAGTCTAGAAGTCGTTTTACCCCTTCATCAACCGCACTGAACCAGCAAGGTGGAGTATGGCTCAATCCTACTCGAATCCGGGTAAGGGCCTGTTTTTAGGGTTCCAATCCTTAAAAGGAGAAAAAGGAACCCTTATAGGATTACTTTGTCGACGTCCGTCCGTCTGTCTGGGTGTCAAGACCTTTTATATCGAGAACGCGTTGATATATTTAGCTAAAATTTATAACAATTATTAAAATCTATGGTCGCTCATATATCTATGAAAAAATCAACCTTCTAGGTCAACGCAATCGAATGGTACGATCGTTTAAGCTGTAAAATTGATGGATTTTCATAGCAAACGCAATGGACCCAAAACCTCTAAGGTACTTTTCCCTTAGGCCTACAATAATGAAATTTGACACAAAGCAAGGTCTTGTAGTAAAAGTAAAGGGACAAATCTAAAATCTGTAAATATCTGTCTTTCTACTAAAATATTTAATTATGTTTACATGGATGACATCATACTTCAGTTTTTTACGTGGAAACCTAATTGCACATGTTACGCTCTGTAAGTGTGATCGGAACCCTTGGCACGCGAGTGCTACTCGCACTTGACCGTTTATTTCTGCTCCGCCCTATTCAACCACTCAGGCTTGACTTACTATTTGATCCCACATCGACGACAGTCGCCGAAGCTACACTGTTTGCTCTCCACTCGTACATTATTGCTCCCCGTGACTCTTCTCCACTATCCGATGTATTTCGACATTTTATTGGTTTTCTAGCAAGAACCGTGGAGTGCGCATAGACACATTTCCTTTCAAACCCAGGGGACTAGGTAATAGATAGCTGTGATTGGTCAGCTGCTGCGGAGGCAGCTGAGAACTGTCACTAAAGCAATGGCGGCCCGTCATCGTACGTAGGTTGTATTCGTTGCATACAAATAATGTTTGGCGAGCCGCATTCCCCCGCAGGCGCAGTCAATTGGATATATAGTCTCTGCAATAACCTTTATAGTCTCTATGGATGTTAGCTCGCCTTTGCGTATAAAATTTCTTGTTAAATTTACATTTACACAAAGGCACATACATTGATTCTAGGTGATACCACACTAGGATACCCTGTGTCGTGGGAACCAGAAACTGTGTCATCGCAAACATGAAGCTTCTTTCCTGTATTTTGTATATTTTGCAGTATATTTTGTATATAATACTTCAACTTCAGACATGTTCCTAGATTTATTTGGCTACATAACATAACATAGCGTCACGCCTTTTCCCATTCGGGGTGGCAGAGGCACAACTGTGCCCACTTTCAGCCAGCGATTCAATATTCCATTTTGCGTGACGAGGGGCTAGCCCGTTGCCGCAGCTATGGAGTTATGAAGGTTTCCTCACAATGTTTAGGCTACCTCCTTGTGTAATACCTCCTTGGTTTGCTGGGAGAAATATCTTAATAGAGATAAGCTCGCCTTTGTCATGTGTTGTCCACTTTCAATTGTAAAATGTGTTATTTTGTGCAATAAAGTATATAAATACTGAATTGTGCCAATACTACCCCGCATTAGTAATGGCGTAAATAATGTTTTATTTTTTTATATAAAGTTTTATTTCCAAAATATCGCAATCGTAATGATCACCAATTTAATATTTAGTCGATTTGAATACACGATGCGATTCAATGAAGGCCGACACACAAATTATTGGAAACTCATTCCGCATATATTTAGTCGGTATGTAAATTTAATGTCAATTGGCGTTTTACTAATAAAACCTAACAGAATTTCAATTAAAAGTATCGATTTTGGTTTAACGCATAACATCAACAGAGTTTCTTTTGGACACCTAGCCAAAAGTTACTATTATTTTAAGGACATCATTCTGAGTCCGCGACTTTCACTAAGAAACCGATTTGATGATGAGAGCAACTTTTTTTTTACTTCCCAATACATTTTGGGCCTGAGCGAGTCAGTTGATTTGTATGGAGAAGTGAAAAATAAAGTTGCTATGATCAAATTCGTTTCTTAGTGAAAGTTGCTCAGAATAATGTCTCTAAATAATAGTAACTTTAGGCTAGGTGTCCCAAAGTAACCCTGTAAATTGTATTTATTGGTAAATTCAAATGGTTATTTGTTCCTAGAAGAAGAATACGTTTATTTACATTAACACAGAGTTACATAATAATATATTGTACACATATGTTAAAAAATTCTCCGTAGTCACACTGGTGCGGTAAAATGGTGTGACTACGGATCGGTTGGGATTTTTCCTTGCTTATTTCCTTGATGGTCTCTGGCTAAACGATCTCATACTTGTAGTATTACCCAACACCGCTCTCGGTCCTAAGATTTGTATCAGTTATTTCACAATGACGACGGTTTCCCAAATCATTCTCACGTGCTTCAGCTAGCTCTCAGAGGTGAGAGAAATTTATGAATACGGGCCTGAATAAAACGTGGTCACAGATGTTCCACTACCACTTTGTAGTAGTTGGTAGTTGTTGTTGTAGGTGGTATGTAGAGAAGAGGCAAAAAATATGTTTTCATTTCAACACACGGAGCAAGTGGCAAGACATTTAGGGCGCTTATTGCGCACTAGTGCTTTTTACTTCTTTTTTTAAATCTCCGGTACGAGTTTTTGTGCCTACAAATGAATTTTTAGTCAATATTTTTTTTTTGTTGTGTTATATCAATACAAGTCTGTTTTTTTCTTCGCAAGTGTGTTTGAAAAACGTAGTATGATACTTGTGTGCATTGATTATTACACCCTTGGCTGTCTTATCGCCGAATGAATCCGCTACGTATGCAGTAATCAACTTTCCACACTTGTATCATAATGTACTATTATTTTATATGTGTAAATAGGTATCTAGATATATTTTTGTTTTTAGGGTTCCGATCCTTAAAAGGAAAAAAAAGGAACCCTCATTGGCTCACATTGTTGTCCGTCTGTCCGTCAGTGTGTCAAGACCTTTATATGAGAACGCGTGGACGTATCAAACTGAAACTCATATTAATTGTTCTGTGATCGCATAACACTGTGACAAAATCTTCCAATTCAACGCAATCGATCGCTACGACCGTTTATTATCCTTTAGGGTACTTCCCGTAGACCTACAATCATGAAATTTGGCATAACGCAAGGTAAGTAAAGAGAAAAATCTAAAAACTGCAAGTTTTGATCTTTCTACAAAAATATTCAATTTGGTTTACATGGATGACATCATACTGTTTTTTTATGTAGAAACCTAAAATTACACCAGTTACGAGGTAACCATCTTCAAGTGTGATCAAAACCCTTGGCCCGCGAGTCCTGCTCGGACTTGACCGTTTATTTTATTGAGTCCTTCTCTGCCACTGCCACCTTGCACGAGAAAAACAATGACTTTTTGTTATTGCATGGGATTATGCATAACGATATTCAAGAAAAATCACAAAGAACGCAGAACACAGCGCAAGTTCTACTCGTAAGAGAATATAATAATACCCCCGGTAAAGCCTCCAACGGAAATTAAGGCTGTCACGGTGTAGTTATGTTTGCTTTCCATTAAAAGCGAGGCTGATGCGTGAGGGGGCACCACTGTTGTGTTTATTCTGCAAATTCTATTTACAATCGAGTTGCATAACTAAATTGCATGGAGTTTCTAAGTAAATTTTGTCGCTAGATTTTAGAACTAGCTAATCACCCCAAAATTTTCATTATAATAAAAATGATAAACAAAAGTATTTATTCAAGGAAAAAAATGTACATGCTTAAAAATGGTGTTGACTGCTGCCATATCTAGGATAAAAATATAACCTGTATTTATGGCTCGCAGGCGCATACCTCGTCCGATGCGCATAAGGTAAGATTTGGATATTAAGACAGTTGGTCTTACATTTTATTACCAAGGCATCAGGTTGCAACTATGGACACAGGTTGCAAGTTTTTTAGAATCGTGCACCTAAGGAAGCTTATACTCAACAGTTCACACAGGGTTCCCTGACAGACTGATGATAATTTCGAAACTTGTGTACCGGAATATGTACCGGACTGTGTACGGGACTAAAGGTTTAATCCACGGTTTACGTACCACAATGGTTATGTCGGTTAAAACCCTGTCCGGAGAGGCATTCTTCATTCATTGATTCATTCATTTGGTTGCACCTGAAGATAATCAAAGATGTCTTCTTTGATAGAACTAGACACCAGCAAAGCACTCAATAGCCAAAATAGTCGCCGAGAACAACACCGGTTCGGACATCATCATCATCATCTTAAATGACGGATGTTAAGTATGATGTTAATATGCAACCGAATTGGTTCCTCGAGAAACACCTCATTCAATATGTAATAACAATACCAGCGAGTGAAACTAAAGTAGCATAGTATGAAATGAAACAGATTTACAGATCGGACTGGTACGTCAGTTGCACAAATTGCACTAATTCAGCTGTGGACGAGCGAATGGTATGTGAGTTTTGCATTCATTACCTAGATTGGTAGCATTACCGTTGAATCCACTGAAAACAGTTGTAGCTGACCATTAGATAAGTCAGATAAGTAATTGGTTTATTAAACTAAACTAAGTAAGTAAAAGTAAACTAACTAAACAGACTGCCCCAGGACATTTCACTGCCAAAGGTTCCCAAGACACTGCCACCGTTACCCCTCTGAACTATAATTATTGGTTGGTATTAAGTAATCAATAAAAAGTCAAGTGTGAAGTGAAAAGTGCTTGTACAAAGGCGAATTTCACTCTGTAAAGTGATTTCTTTCAGTAAACTAGGCAGGATAGGACGTCTGCTTAGTTAAGTCAGTAAACATTAGTTAAGTCTCAAAACCGTTTTTTGTTTTTTTTTTTTACATTTTTATTGTTAAACGTGTGTTTGTTTGCTGTCTTATAATTATTATGTCATCCAATAATTAATCTATGAGTTCATTGTCTCACTAGTGTATGGTCGGCACCGGAATTTGAACCTGCATCTCCTGCGTGAGAATCGGGCGGGAGGCCCACTAGACCACAGAGCTCTATACTTATATATAATAAGTATCAAGATCGTATTCAACGAAGATATGCGGTATCAAAACCTATATCTCGAGTAATCTCGACTATGGAGAAGATTTCAATAGCGTGAAAATTGGGCGACGTCGGGGCAGGCCCCCGTGGCTGGATCACCATCAACATCTCACGATATTTCCATCACTGTTAGAACGTCCATATAATATTAAAAATGTAAATTTAGCCCATTAATAGTCCCCACCGAGGGGCACAGGCCTTTACCCGGAAACTAGTAAGATTGAGCCATATTTCACCACGCTGGCTCAGTGCGGGTTGGTGGAGGTTTTTTTTTACGACTTCAACATACTACCAAGTAGTACTAGAGCTGAGACCTAAAGCTTAACTTCTCATCCGAAACACGGAACATCGGATAAAATTAATTATCTCATTGGTCCTGTGCGCTTAGTATGCGACGCTCGAGAAAGGCCCTTGTCTATGCACAAATGTCATTTTCTCTATCAAGCCTGGCCCCCGATTCTCGCGCCATCGAGATCATCTCCCCAGTTGAGATAACTGGTATTATAAGGCAAAAATCCGTCGAAAACGATCTTGATTTATATTGTTAGGGCGGATTGGTCATAAAAGTCATGTTTAGTTATTTACACGTATATTTACAGTTCATGTCATGCAACTGCCCTAAACTCTGCTATTAGTAAACTGCCCTAAACTCTGCTATTACTAAATACTAAACTAAACTAACCCTAAGCTAACTTACAACTATCTTACCTACATATATACCTATACAGTATGTACAAGTTGGACGCCAGGAGGGTTTTTGCATTCCGAAGTCCCTACCAAACTTCCGTGGGGCGCCGGCGTAGCTCAGTCACTCCAAAATCGATATTTACAAGGATTCCTCAAATTTACAAATGTTCCTCAATATTTACAATTTCATCATATCACGAGGGCATGTCGGTAGGCTAAAACAAAGATTACTCCTATTAGTTTTAAAGCTAACACACAGGAGAGATAATATCAGATTAGTATTTACAAATTTAAACTTACCCCTCGTGTATCTTATTACCAAGTGGTCTAGCGTACTTTCTGACAATTACTATTTAATGGATAACTTGCACGCAATTCTCTCGAAATAATATGTAAAAATACACAAAGGATTTCATCTTCCTTTGACAATTGTCGCTCCGATGTCATTCATGTCTTTGTCATGTCTCTGGTACCAAAGCAGAGGTCATACACAAATATCGTAGATCCTTCTTTCTCGAAAATATGAACAAACCAATAAATAACATAACAAATTCCTCCATCCTATAGAAAAAAAAAAACTCGCGTAAGTTTTTTTTTTTTACATAATATTACACCTTAACAGCATTATAACTTAATACACGACAAATAAACCAACAACTTTAATGTTTGTAACATTTAAGGTCCTTTACATGCCACATGCCAATGTCTTTACCGAAGACGTTGTTCAGACGGTAAATATTATTAGACAACTTTTGAGTAATTATGGATTTTTCAAATTTTGGTGCCAATTTTGCCATAAACTTCTCGCTTGCCTTAGACAAAAGCTTAGCACGCCTCCAAACAGTGTCTCCGATATTAAAATTAGCCTCTCTATGCTTTTGATCATATGCTTTAGCACTGATGTCATGTAACATCTGAAGCCTATCTTTAACTTTATGAAAAATTTTCTGTCTAGTTTGAACTGATTCAACGTATTTTTTACTGTTGAAAGTTAGAGATTCTATTGGAACGGTTACTTCGGTAAGCAATTCATTGACATTAATGTGCACAAAATTTGTTTCTCTTCCTAAAAATAAGTATGAAGGCGTATAGCCTGTAGCTTCATGGACCGCAGTGCGCATAGCATGACCAATTTCCTGAATGTGTACATCCCACAGATTGTGTTTATTTGTTTTCATATAAGCCGCTATTGAGGTACCTATTACTCTGTTGACCCTCTCTGTTGGGTTGCTTTGTGGATGATAATTTGGAGTATACCAAATACTATAGTTGTATTTACTTGCCAAACCTTTGAATTGTTGGGATACAAATTGTTTCCCATTATCAGAAATGATAGCATGCGGCGCGCCTAACAACAATATCTGCTCTTCCACAATTTCACAAATCTTATCAGCTTTTCCAGTTCTTAATGGAAATAACATTGAGAATTTACTGAACAGACAAGTAATGACCAATAACATTGTGTTACCCTTTTTGCTTCTCGGAAAAGGTCCCATCAAATCAAGTGCAATAAGTTGCCATGGTCTAGAAACTTCTCGATGCTTTCCCATTTTACCCATAGGTAGTTGTTGGGAAACCTTGACTTTAGCACAGGTTTCACACTTCCCTACGTAATCCTTTACGTCTTTTAACATTTTAGGCCAGAAGTATTTTTGTCTTATTCTATAATAAGATTTCCTGACTCCAAAATGGCCTGCCTTAGGATCGTCATGGCATTCTCGTAATACATTCTGTCTAAGAGAATCCGGAATATATAACTTCCACAAATTTTCCTGCGTAGGAAATTGTTTTAAATGTACTTTTTTAAACAGCCTATCCTGATTAACAGCCCACGTCATGTCCTTATTTGTGCCACTAATAATGCTTCTAACCTTTTCAATGTACCAATTGTCCATATGTTTATCTAAGATTTCCATTGTCCCTATTTCAGCATCATGGGGTATAACTCTAGACAATGCATCTGGCACTGTATTGCATCTACCCGGTCTATGAACTATGTCAAAATCAAATTGCTGCAACTTCATTGCCCATCTCGCCAACCGTCCGTGTGGATCTTTCATCTTATGTAACCACAATAAGGCACTGTGATCCGTTATAACGGTAAATTTTGTCCCATCAATGTAGGGCCTAAATTTCTCAATTGCATAGACTACACTGAGTAGTTCCCTTTCAGAAGTTGAGTATTTTCTCTCCCGATCATTGAGCTTTCTACTTAAATATGCTACCGCTTGATCTGAGTCTTCAACATTCTGGCATAAGACTGCTCCTACTCCATTATTAGATGCGTCACATTGTACTGTGAAGGGTTTTGTATAATCCGGGCATGTCATAACTGGAGTAGTAGTTAGAAGCGTCTTTAACTGAATAAAAGCAGATTCTGCTTCCTCTGTCCATACTAATTTCTTACTTTTTCCTTTTGTTATATCATGCAAGGGTGCTGCCACTACTGAAAAATCTTTAACAAACCTCCTGTACCAGCTTGCTAGTCCTATAAACCTCTTAAGCTCCGTGTAGGTTTTTGGCCTGGGGAAATTAAGGATCGCCGAGACTTTTTCTGGATCCGTTCTAAGACCGTCTTTATCAACAATATATCCTAAATATTTCAGACTTGATCTAGCAAATTTACATTTCTCCACATTAATTGTAAAGCCAGCATCTTTTAAAACTCCCATAACCCATTTTAATGACTCCATGTGCTCCTCAAAACTGGAAGAACAAATAACAATATCGTCTAAGTATGCCCAAACTTTGTCTTCCTTAGAATTAAACAGAATGTCCATTAGTCTTTGCTGAGACTGTGAGGCATTAACCAGACCGAATGGCATTACTTTAAAATGAAACAATCCCCTCCCAGTCACAGCAAAAGCGGTCTTTTCTTTACTAGATGCTTCCAAAGGAATTTGCCAAAAGGCAGATCTTAAATCCAAAGTCGTAAGAAACCTAGCATTGCGCAAATTGTCAAGAATAGATGTCACTCTGGGTAGCGGGTAAGTATCTCTCTTAGTTAATTTGTTTAACTGTCTACTATCTAGACAGAGTCTATTGGTGCCGTTCGGTTTTTTTACTAAAACTACCGGAGAACACCATGAGCTGTAAGATGGTTCCACCACATCCTGTTCTAACATGGCATTCAGTTCTGTTTCTAATTCTTTTTTTACTGCTGGTGAGAAATTATATTGTTTTTGATGAGCTGGCCTATGTTCGCCTGTCTCAATTGCATGTTTCAGAATGTCTGTTCGACCCAAACCGACACCAATTTTCTGTTTCATTTCCTGAATTAGGTCAGAAAGTCTAGCTTGTTCTTCTGCATTGAGGTCATCTCTCGAAATGATTGATGTGTTTCCGGTTGATAAGTAACCAATTTCCCCACCATTGTACTCACCTACATTTTTAAAGTGAAATTTGACACCAAAAGCATCAAGGAAGTCCTTTCCTAAAATCAATTGCTGTGATACGTTTCTGACAAGCAACATGGGAATTACCTGGAATTGGCCATCAAACTTTATAGGTACGTGAAACACTTCCGCCACATTGTGAACTGTTCCATCTGCGGTTACAATATCTACACTATCCGTCATGTATGATTTTAAACCGAAAGATCTAAGTGAATTTCCGAATTTTTCATTAACAACTGTTCTATTTGCTCCACTATCTAAGAGTCCCAGACATTCATGCTCCAATATATCTACAATGACATATGACCTATTATCATTACACTTATTTACAACTACCGGAGCTAGTTCACCAGAAGTGAAATATCTATTTACAACTTTAATCCACGCTTGCCATTCTTTTTTATTTTCGCGGGAAAAATTCACTTGGCCAGCTGAATATTTCCCTCTGAGGCGTTTCCCTGACACACACAATCTTTTGATGTTTTCCCAAATAGACCACACTTATAGCAAAATAAGCGCTGTTTTGGCAACTTGCAAGTTCTAAACACATGACCATATTCTCGACAGTTCCAACATCTTTTTTCCTGATCCTGAGCACTATCATTTCCTGAAACTTGGATTGCTTGCACTTCAGACCTTTTATCAGTAACTGCCTGAACATTACCCTTATAAGCTAAATCTGGTTCTAATGGAGAGTCGCACTTCAATGATGGCTTCACGAATTTGTCACAATTTATCTTGGTTCTTTCCACAACCCTCAAAATATTCAGCAAATCAGAAATGGAGCAGAACTCATCCCTACATAATGCCCTCTGATAGTACGGTTGTAGGTTTTTTTGAATTATATTTATCTGAAAAGACTCAGATACTTTTTCCGGCAATCGGTTGAACATGTTCTGCATTATTGATACGAAGATAAACACTGCCTCATTCGTTCCTTGCGTCCTATGTCTGATTTCATCTAAGAGTTCGTCCTGATAATAAGGTTTTTGAAACGTGCGTTTGAGCAAAGTCACCAGTTCATTCCAGCTCGTTACAAAGTTCCTATTGGCACGGAACCAAATTAAAGCATCTCCCTCAAAGAAATCTATGGCATATCTCCATAAGTCATCTTCAACTGCATTCCTGGCATCTTTAAGTTCGTTAACACGTTCTAAAAAAGCATTGATGCTTAGTGAGGAGTCTCCACTAAACTTCAAGCCCCATTGACTGATAGGAACCAGTTTGAGTCGCGGAATTTTACTTATGATATCCACGTTTACTATTTCTTTTGGTAATTCGACAATTTTGTTGCTTTCTGATGAATAGACATTATTTATTCGCGAGGACGACGCCTCTGGTCCTTTATCAAATAATTTTTGCTCTAGATTGTCCAGAATATTGATCGCCGTGTTTCCTAATGATGTCTGTAACATCTGTTTTTCCAAAGCCGTAAGGGTTTCATCTTCTACAATGTCATCTTTTGTTTCCAGCTGTGACAATACATTTGATGCCTGTATCAATAAGTCAGCTTTCTTTTGTATGTCTGTGTCAGTTGTTGGTGTCAGCAGTGCTAGTCTATTCTGTACGTGACAAAGTCTAGAAACTAATCGCCTGAACAACGCCTTGTCTGGCTTACTTGACATTTCCGAAGTATAGCATGACAAGGTATCTAACTTCATATGACAGGTATTGATCTCTTTAGCCGGATTTTCAAGTGATTGCTGCGGCTGTTTGATGACATATGTATTGGTACCAGCAATTTCAGATTTTAATAATTCCCTAAGAACAGATTTCATAATTGGTACTCTAAACTCTCCACAAACTCCCCGAGACTGGAGTTCAAACTCCAACTCGTCTTTTAATAGATATGAGATCTCCATATTATCTGAATATCTATTGCCTAATAAATCACAACTTTATGCAAACATTTTGTGTTAACATGACAACGATTTATGACCAAATCCAAATGTTTTAACGTTGGGCGCCATTTGTTAGGGCGGATTGGTCATAAAAGTCATGTTTAGTTATTTACACGTATATTTACAGTTCATGTCATGCAACTGCCCTAAACTCTGCTATTAGTAAACTGCCCTAAACTCTGCTATTACTAAATACTAAACTAAACTAACCCTAAGCTAACTTACAACTATCTTACCTACATATATACCTATACAGTATGTACAAGTTGGACGCCAGGAGGGTTTTTGCATTCCGAAGTCCCTACCAAACTTCCGTGGGGCGCCGGCGTAGCTCAGTCACTCCAAAATCGATATTTACAAGGATTCCTCAAATTTACAAATGTTCCTCAATATTTACAATTTCATCATATCACGAGGGCATGTCGGTAGGCTAAAACAAAGATTACTCCTATTAGTTTTAAAGCTAACACACAGGAGAGATAATATCAGATTAGTATTTACAAATTTAAACTTACCCCTCGTGTATCTTATTACCAAGTGGTCTAGCGTACTTTCTGACAATTACTATTTAATGGATAACTTGCACGCAATTCTCTCGAAATAATATGTAAAAATACACAAAGGATTTCATCTTCCTTTGACAATTGTCGCTCCGATGTCATTCATGTCTTTGTCATGTCTCTGGTACCAAAGCAGAGGTCATACACAAATATCGTAGATCCTTCTTTCTCGAAAATATGAACAAACCAATAAATAACATAACAATATTTATATCGATCGAAAACGGGTCGAGATATCTCGTTTGGTCGAAAGGCTAGTTGTAAGAATAGCTTTTTCTTGTTTTTGACGAGATTTCGGTATGTCAAAAACGATATTTCGACCATGGACATGATCTTGCTAGCGCCAGAATTGCCCCCCTGAGATGTCTCGACGAGTCTCGACGCGGGAGAGGGAGATGGACGGCCATATTATAGTCATGGCAAGTATTGTAAGTCTGTCTCTCGGTGTCGAGAGAGAGTAAAAAGTACCATGCTAAGCGTGCTGGTCAGCACCGGAATTTGAAATCGCATCTCCTGCGTGAGAAACAAACGTAAATCCCTCAAGACCACGGGACCTCTGATAGTAGCGCAGTATAATATATGTATATACCATGGAGCACTTATCCAGTGGAGAGCGCATAGATACCTTTTCCTTTGAAACACAACTCACGTTTACAACAAACGTTTGGCGAGCCGCATTCCCCCGCAGGCACATTCAATTGGATATATAGTCTCTGGTATATACCTAACCATGTAACAAGATAAGGCACCGGATCAGGAAGTACAGGCCATGAGCTCGCGTTCGTTATAGTAATCATCCGACTGTGAAGTTGACCGACGAGCCGACTAGTCGACTGAACGCTGCGGTCAGTCAGACGAATGAGCTTGCCCACATAGGACGATTATAACATCAGGACGGGAGGTAACTACGAACATTATTAATGTAAGTACCTTCATCGAAAAAGTAAACGAGTCTTGTCAACGAGGCGATGTGGTTCTATTTTCAAATTCTTAACAAAACAGACGTCCAATTTGCACAATGTAAAAAAACTCGCTTCTGTACACAAACTCTGGAGACAGGCAATAAAACAAAACGTCGAGAAAGTCCCAAGTTTCGAAAAGTTTCAGTAAAAACGCTGATAACTGTGAAGAGTTCCGCAACATCCAACTGTTCGTTCGTTCACTCATTCATTCATTCGTGCGATGTTTTCACTCAACCAGTCTAATTTGACCGTTCTTTTTCCATCAGATTCCCTTTTATGGTTGCAGTTTCAAGTCCGAGTAACAGGTCGGACTATTTTGGAGACACAACAATAGGGGCGACTCGAATTTTATCATAATGAAAAACTTTTGTACATTTTGAAATAGAACGGCTGCGGTTTGGTACGTTTCTTTCTTTATTCGTCGGGGGATGGACAATAAAGGAACAAGTAATTTAGGGACACATTCATTATTGTTGATGCACCTACTTACAGGTAGCATTGGTACCTCGATAGCTTGTATCTGAATATGCTCCTGCGGCAGTATTCAAGAGGGGTGTGTTTCCGTGATGTCAGTATGATATTGAAACATGTGGGGCGTAGGCAAGAACGATGTTTATAATGTTACCACTCCTGCTCTGCTCTATTACAATAAAATATGTTATTGATTAAGCACGTAAGATAGTTGTTCAATACGTGTACTACTAATTTGAGTAGTACGATAGGTAGAACCTATCTTACACTAGATGTACACATCATAAACAACCAGAAATATCTTCAAAGCCAAGGCGTCAAACATCAACATGCTCTGTAATATACATAGGTATAATATTAGGTTCTGCTTTGATATAATTTTGACACTTTCGTTGTGTAAATGTTTTTGATTGTTTAGGATTTGTGGGTTGCGTTTGTTGATATTGTATCTGATGCTGTCAGTATCCACGGTTCAATATTTTATTCAAGCTTTAGAAATGAGTATTGTTTGTGAGCAAAAAAAAATAATGAACTTTTTATTATAATAATGTTACCAAAAATATAATGGGTATCTAACTTAGAAGACAAATGAAAAATCAACTGTATAATTCTCGGAATTAAAAGGCTTTATTATTATTATTATTATTATTATTATTAACTTATATCAAAGAGTAAGGTCGGAAAATAAAGGGTGTTTAGCAAAATCGAAAAACTGCTGTCATATTGAAATCATTGACCCTAATCATTTAACTTGTGACCAGTTCTATGCACACATACATAACATATGTCTAGATCAAGCACAAGACAATGTACATTGGATTATAATATTAACCTCTGCACACAGGATCTTACTAATTAACCTATAAGTAAACATGGCCGCTTGGGATGCCTTTGTTTGTTTTCCATTACATACTAATCAAAGACATTTAAGACTGAGTAAATAGTGGATAGGAGAAAGTAAACTCAGGATGGGTAGAGCTATGCTAAAGTAGATAAATAGAGGTATCCTCGACCTTAAAGGGCGGTAGGGAGAGGTATAGTGTTGTATTCGGGTTGGAGGGTAACCATAAGGTTTTTTATGTACCCTGAACTTGTGCAATATAGATACGTATGGTCTGATGTATTTGTATTTGTATTTTATCTATTTATTTGCATCAGCGCACACACACACACACACAGCATAAAACATAGAAGATACTTAGCGCTAAACAAAATAACATATAAAACATACAGACACAGATAATTTGCACTAAGATAGATAGGATATAGGTACCAAAGTACCAAAGTACCTATATCGCACTAGAACTGAGGGTGGTGTGGCATCTGCAAAAGGGCATCAGCATGTGCCTGAGAAGTAGACTCCTCAGACGCTGATTTTCCGTCAGTACCGATTGTAAACGATTTGAATTGAATTGCATTTAATAAAGCCGACACGACAGAGACTTCACTTCAAATTTCCATACTTAAGAGATAAGATAAACTTAATATAACATTTCAATTCAATTTATATTTATTGCAATAAACAACATGTTATAAGGTCTTAAATAATTACAGTTCAGTCTCAATGTCATTTTACCCTCAGGGCGTAGCAATATTAAGGTACATGGCTAGATCGATATCATCTAAATAAATTTGTTAAATCAATGTCATATATACAAGGTAGTTCATAAATTTACAATAGTGAAGGATTAAAATAGCAGCCGGTCATTCAGGTAGCAATAAATAAATCATTTAAATTATACAATTATAACAATATAGAATAATTTTATTAAAATTTATATTTAAAGAATTCATTTAGGTCATAGGGGCAAACTTTAATAAGCACCCGTCTGAGTTTACTAATAAGACTGGAGCTAGGAAGTGATTTAATTTCGTCAGGAAGTTTATTATACACTCTTATAGCTACCATCCTCGTGCATCGTGAATACGCGGCAGTCCGGCAGGTTGGCTCCTGCAGATTGTATTTGTACCTTTCATTTAGGCGACCGCTGACCCCTAAAGATCTTACAGGGAACCTTGACGGGTGTCGCCTCACCAATTTGCAAAGCTCAACTATGTAAAGAGCTGTAATAGTGGGGATATGCAACTTGACGAAGGAGTCTCTACACGATTCTCTGCTAGACTTGAGTCCGTCAATGATCCGCACACATCTTTTTTGTAGGATGAATATATTTTTAATTTCTACGCAGTTCCCCCATATTGCATTTACATTCAGGCACATATATACATTAATTGCTTCTGGCCCCACACTATGATACCTATGTACCTTGTGTCGTGGGAACCAGAAACAGCGACGTTACAAATATTTTAACATCCAAGACCTGGGATATTTTTCTTCGTCCAAAGCCGGAATTCTAACGCAGGCCCCCGATTCTCGCGTTACGAGATCATCTCCCTAGTCGAGATACAGGTTTTGAAATTGCCTTAATCCATCGAAAACGATCTCGATTCATATTTATTTCGATTGTAAACGGGTCGAGGTATCTCGGTTGGTCGTACGTAAGGCTGGTCTTGAGAATAGCTTTTTCTTGTTTTAGATGGAGATTTTTTTTGAGTTTTAAAATGTATCCTGTCCATCCTGGGGTTGCTGGAAGAAATCTCTTTTTAGAGATAAGCTTGCCTTTGTTCATGCCTTTTCTGTATTGTTTGTGTTTTTTTTCTGATATGTGCAATAAATACATACGAATACGAATATACGAGATTTCGGTATCTCAAAATCGATATTTCAACCATAGACATGATCTCAGTAGCGCGAGAATTGCCCCCCAGGACTCTTGCTTGAATATCTTGTCTCGATTCAAGTCTCTTTATTTTAGATTACCGTAATAAAGGACTTTGATTTTGGCTTTGAAATGGGTATTGCAATACTGTCTGTCTTAGATAAACATTTCTAACTATTGACAGTAATAAATTGAAACAAAAAGTCAACTTTAGAAAAAATAGACTTCCACAAACCCTATTTGATCCCTCGATTTCTCCAGGATCCCATCATCAGATCCTGACCTGGTGTCAATGGGACCAATGGGAAGGTAAACCCTTTCAAACAAAAAAATAATTTTCTAAATCGGTCCATCCGTTTAGGCGCTATCGGGGCACATACATAAAAAAAAAACATCCGGACGAATTGTAAACCTCCTCCTTTGGAAAGTCGGTTAAAAAGGAAGGTTCTAAACTAGAACATAAGACGTGGATAACAGAAACATCCCGTTTATATCTACAAAGTCCCGTTCCGGTGTGTTGGGCACAGAAAGCTGGATACTTTCAGCCTTGCTGAAAGCTTCATGCAACTTCCCCATTTCGTTCATATCGACGAGTTGTGAAACAAGTCTTTTGTATTGGATTTTGGCAAAAATTCTTATTAACTAGTAACAGGCTTACTCATAAATGTCCAATAAACCTATTTTAGCTTTGCTTTTAAAAGTCGTTGTCTTTTGAGTGTTTGTGAGAAAGGGACAAAGCACATTTTAGTGTATAGGTTTGTTTAGTTTTATGATTATGGGGTTAGATCTGCAGAGTAAGTCCAAGGTTCACATCAAGTAGGTATCGAGCAGAATAGAATAGAATAGAATAGAAATATATTTATTTGACAAATAAACACAGGGTTATTAATAAGAAAATAGTACACAGTTTATGGTTAATTCAGAACTCTAGCGGTTAATTCTTCTCGTGTACCAAGTCCTTTAAATAAAGATAAAAAAACCAAGCTACAGTATTTTCATTCATCAGCTGTTTTTGTCTGATCATGATCAATCAAAATAAATAGAGCTGATTTCCTATCGTTGTCCATTGCTACCAACTTAACATACATGAGTTTGAATTTCAACTGAAACGGCATATACTCGTAGTTTAAATATACAGAATACATCTATTGTACAGAGTTACCATTGAGTGTAACAAGGTACATTTCATATACTTCAGAATTTTCGCAAACTCGTAGAGCAGAGTTGTGTTCGAAAAGTTAGGCATTCTGGCTCCCACTGCTTCGTATACTTTCAAATAGTCTTCGTTTCTTTATAATGATGCAAAGCAGCTCCCTTTATTTAAAATACATGGTAGAGTTAGATTTTGTTTTTTGATAAAACTCTTTTGTTCTTTTAATGTACGATTCACACATGTCACCTTCGCTCGCATAGCACTTTGGAACTGCTGAACCGATTATAAGAAAACATATCCAAAAACCTTTACAGGAAAGTCTACTAGGATTTGCTGAAAACCCGTTTGACCACTATAGTGCTTTGGACACATTATAGAACGATCGAAAGAACGACCAACCGACAGACGAAATACACCGACGGATTCTGATGTGGTTATCTGTAAATGGTTGTAAACTTCCCTGCAAGAGTTCTTGGATAAGTTTTGTTAAAATCTGTTTAGCCGTTATTGGTTAAAACCTAGGCTCAAGAAATAGCTATTAATAGGGTGACGAGCCTACTTTTGACGATCTGTGCTGTAGGAACCAATAGCTGTATAGAGCCCGCCATGGTTTCAAATTGTTCGTAATTTAGTC
Organism: Argyresthia albistria; assembly: GCA_963457715.1. Classification (NCBI taxonomy): domain Eukaryota; kingdom Metazoa; phylum Arthropoda; class Insecta; order Lepidoptera; family Argyresthiidae; genus Argyresthia; species Argyresthia albistria. The sequence continues at coordinate 1,655,949 of OY735262.1, read as the reverse complement.
TTCTTTAAAGCATGCAGATTAGTTATAGCAGTCAGACCCTTCTGTTGACATGACATGTTGAGGAAAAACTGAAAAAAAACACCGAAAATTTCATGGTTTTTTGGGTACACCGCCGCTCGCACAGTACTTGGGAAATTGCAAAGCATTTTAATGCTGGTTTGAAATGAAATGAAATGAAATTTGTTTATTGACAGATAACATGGTTTACACAGATTCTACTTAACTAAAATAAGGAGATACTTAATTAGGAACATTTATCGTAAAATAGGAGGGATCAGTGATAACCGAACTAGTGAAAACACTGTATCTCGGTTGTCAAATGGTGCTCAATAAATTACATGATAGGATGAGCAACTTACTTCTCAAGTAGATTGTGTTTGGTGCTAGGTACTGGGGCGGAAAACAAAAATTATGGATGTAGAATTTGGAAAAAATTGAAAAATAGGAATGTTGTGTAGGAATGTAAAGAGTGTGGCTGCTCTTCCGAAATGGTAGGATGTAGTATTATACACTTAATTAAAGGTGTTGAAAAGCAGGGTGAGTGATTGAGGTGTTGAGTTGTGTCTGCACAAAACTAATGAAAGTTAAATGCAGGGTGTGTAATTGTATGATAGTGTGTTTGTGTGTGATGTAGACATTCGGTTTCTTCATAGCAGAGAGTTTGTAACCACTTCGTTAAATGAGTTTTGCAGATGTTCTTATTAAGGGGATAAATATTGAGAATTTGATTGATTTTGTTGTATAGACGAGGTTTAAGCCTTAGCAACATATTAAAAAATCTCAATGACCTGACTTTATGCAAGCACGAGCATGGTTTGCTGGAAGAAATCTCTAATTAGAGATAAGCTCGCCTTTGTACATATTTTTTCTATGTTAACCTATTTTTACTGTCATGTGAGTACAATAAAGAAATTACATTATAAATTACATTACATGTAATTGAATGTTTATTTAAATAAAAAATACACGTCCAAGTCAGAGAATTCTGCTAATTAAAATTATTTTTTCAAGGTAGGTACTGAGGTACTGACCCCTTCTTTAGATGAATGCACATTGGCGTAACAAGAAGTTTTTTTAAATATTTATGTTACATATGTAAAGATATTGTATGTCATTGCCAAAGTACAAAGCTAAGATAAGATAAGTGTATCAGCACGACTCCTATCTGATGTTTAAATTGACTGCACTATAGAACATAACATAATAATAGAACATTTGACTCTAAAACCGCATACCACTCAGCAATGAAAATCGGCTTTCAGTTTGACAGATATTCGATTTGTTACAGCAGAGGCGCTATCGAATTTATAGGTAATTAGGGTTTCCAAGAAGTTTGTTTGGATCGATTAAGGAATTTGTATTATAGGTACCTACTAGAATATAGTTTTATTGCACGCGCAATTCTTCCCCTTACCTATCATCTCCGTCTCCTACCCAACATGGTTTGCTGGAAGAAATCTCTTACTAGAGATAAGCTCGCCTTTGTACATATTTTTTTTCTGTGTTAAGCTATTTTTACTGTCATGTGAGTACAATAAAGAAATTACGAAAATTACGAATTTTCGCAAGATTGTGACCCGCTAGTCCAGCGTATCTTGTACGAGCGTTTCTTTCTAGCGGCCACACGTTCTCTGTTATCTTTGGCCATCGTGACATTGATGTTTGTTTATGTCACCGTCAAAGTACGAAATCCGTCATTATTTAGGATACATCAGTAGGTTAACTAACCAGTAACTCTGTAGAATGACGGATCTCGGCCTAGCTAGTACAGTACTAGGCCATTGTTTTGGACCCGACGTGCCCCGAGTGTGATATCACAGGGTGCTCGCTCATCCCATACAAATTAGAATTAGTAACCCTTCGTAAAAAAGAGATGGCGTGAGGAGTAAGATTTGTACTTTTAACGCCATGGTTTCAGTTAACATACTTTTAGGTGGCACTAATCTTAGAATAAATCCTATCATAAGTCTACTAAAATTCTTATTTCCTAAAACTCTACAACGTGCATAATAATAAGATAACAGCTAAGTTTTTTCTCTCTTATACTTGCTTAAATGTACCTATCTTCTGTGGATATCTGTTACCGGCTTAATTTTTGCATTAACTACCATTGTAACTAATTTATTTTATATGCTGTTAATGTCCCAAATAAAATAAAATGAAACAAATTAAATCTTAGCGCCATCTCGTGGTATCTGCAATTTTTGGATGGTGCTGCACCAAGCGATAATGGCCTCGAACTAAAGAAGCTTCCGTAGCATCTCTGTTTACGCCGGTGTCATATTTTGTTCTAGTTGGTCTATCTGTATTAGTATAATATTATAGTATCTGTGATGATACTCGGCTTTTGACTTGGCGGGAGAGAGAGAGAGCGAGACGAGACCCGACTTGCTAAAACGATGGTCTAGCTGTAGTTACGAGTATTTAGATGTACTACCAAAAAGGATACAACCACACAACGCATATAATATTGACCTTTGAAAACAACTGAATTAATACAGACAAACCATGTACAGTGAAATAGGCTTGTGGCCTGTCAAGTCAAAATAGATACTTTTTATGAACTGTCAAATCGGAACTTTTGTTCCTGAGTTCTATGAAATAACAACAGAAAACGTCATGTAAAAGTGCCATCAAATGCTGTCTTTTTTTTGCACAAAATTGACTTTATAAAAAATATCTACTGGAAATATAGAATTCTGAGAATGTCAAGCCATTTTTCACATAATGCTTCAACTTAAGACTTGTTCCTACATTTATTGGATTACCTTGGCCACAAGCCTATTATGTACAGTACTTCTGATCCGAACTTTAGGATGCTATATCGTGGGAACTAAGAAAAGGAACGTCTCAAGCATAAACATCCAGGAACCAAGGATTCACTTTTTGTTCCTCGACAAATTTTCCCTTTCATTATATAATTTTTCCTTTCACGCCTGGTTTGCTGTAAGAGATCTCTTTTTAGAGATAAGCTCGCCTTTGTTCATGTTTTTTTTCTTTTAATGTAACTGTTTAAATTATTGTCTGCAATAAAGAATTGTGGATTGTGAAATTTACAGATTCCACGGAATTCATCGAAATATACCTGGAAAGTATGCTTTCCATCGGAAAATCACCCTCCCGTATGTCCCCAACCAACTTCGCCGCTATAGAGCAGAAAGTTCTCTATGCAGTTGACTTGCCAAGTTGCCAAACTCAATAAATAACTGTGTTACAGTTACAGCCTCAAGCAACAGTTAGTGATCGCCGAGCTATTTCAAGCTTCCATGTAATACAGGGGCTTTAATTTACTGCGCCTGCGGGAGAATGCGGCTCGCCAGACGTTTGTTGTATTCAACAAACGTTCGCATACGCAACCTGTGTACGATGACAGGCCGACAGACAGTTTCGCAGCGGCTGACCAATCACAGCTCTCTTACCTCGTCCCCCGCCGCTCGTTAATTGGTGAGTTGTGTTTCAAAGGAAAATGTATCTATGCGCTCTCCACTGGATAAGTGCTCCCTGGTTTTTGGTGACCAAGGGTCTTCTATGTTACGCTGTATGCAATGTCTGACGTTTATGATGTCAATATGTCAACGCGTACTTGTGAAAGAGACAAGGCCCAATTCTCTAATAGAAAAAGCATCGCGTTTGCATCATCATTGCATATCTGTTAATCTCCGAAGAGGCAGAAAATGCCGTATTTAGAGTAAGTAAGTTTGTATATTGACCACTGGATAACATACCGTGAGTCTCGGCAAACAGTGGACAAGTCAACCATGTACCTATTATAACTTAAAATAGTGTTCTGCTACCTGTGTACTGTTTTAATAAATATTTTTAATTTTCATAAAAAATTGGTTCTGCCGCAAGCCATTTGGACCCACCATGGGAGTAATCGATACGCTATCGTTATCCGTTATCCATAACAGATTAAGGCCCCAGTACGTTTCTATTGAGATAACCTTCACGATGTGGTTTGCGTCCCAAAAAACGACGTTCATGAACGTTTTATAAATAACAAAATCGTCAATATTTATATTTGGTTTTGGCTACTATAACTTCCTGCTTTGAAATGCAAAAATATTCCCTTTTCTGGTCGAAGCAAGAAAAATGTAGGAAAGGCGAAGTATAGGAAAGTAGGCTAAATTTTATAAGCCGTTTCCCTTGTACTGTCTGCAACGATACATTCCTGTAAATCATTCCGAGGTGTAGCTTTAAAATAGTTATAGCTCAAAGATGCGAATCTCAAACAGGGATCTTTGAAACACTTTTAAACTTCTTTAATTATCATGATTATAATAAAAGATTAAGTCCCGCCTGACTGCATGACTGATTGACTGTAACGACGGGACCTATCAGCTGCTGAAAATTAGATGGTATAGCTTCTTTTTATCCCTTCGTCAGTGTAAATGACCAACTTAGCCAATAACAATGGAAACGTAATTGTTACAAATCCACTGATATCCCCCGGTGAAAGAAGGATTAGAAACCCACTAAGAAACGAATCTGCTGAAATTTTACCATTAAGGGCTTAAATGACCTCCCTCTCGCTCACACGTCTAATGTCGCCATTAAAAAAAAATTGTTAGTTAATGTGTCTAGCGCACCGATTACTTAAATGTTTAATTCTTTTGAATGTAAAGTTTATATGGACTCATAATTCTCTTGTTCTTAAAAAGTTGTAACTACGGGTCAAAGTCGCGGGCTTACGCTAGTAATTAGCATTTTGCAAGTTTAGCGGCTGACTCTACAAAAGAACTACACAAATAGTCATTATTCAGTATCACAAATTCAACCGGCGTCCGTACCAAAGACGGCACACACTAGAAAATCGTTTGGGCGCGTCAAAAATATTCGCAGAGACGTTCCAGAGTAAAACGCTTTAGGCTGGCGTGGGTCTTGGTTGGATAGAATTAGGTCTACTTTGAGGTAAGGAGGTAATAGTGAGCTAGACAGTGGGTTACATACTTGCTTCCTTGAAACTTCATAATTATTGGTGGGACGCCCGTTGGAACATCGCTCCTCCAATGTGACTATTTCATATTTCATCCACAGCCCGCAGCGGCGGTAGGTGCCAGTCGAGTTCATCAATATATAAAAAAACAAGACTTCACAATCATATAAATATACATGGAACCACCATTCCATGTACGTTTATATTTGAAGCCTTGGTTTTGCTCATACACGAGACAAGAGCTTTAATGTTCAGTCTAGTTCATTAATACAAGGTAATTTTTATATCACCGTTCATATTTTGGGGATTGATATTACTCATCATTTTGAACAACTTTCCCAAACTTTTCTATTTTACACTTGCTTAAGTAGCTTTAAATGTATAAACATTACGCAAGATATTAGTAACAATTAACCTCTACGTAGGTAATGTGCAGTTTTCACTAAATACATATTGCCTAACTAGATAACCCCGTAAAAACACCTGGGATATTACAGGAGTGCCATATTACCTGTATACCTATTTTTTGTCTACCTTGTCTCCATCTCCATTTGCATATGAAACGCTCAGTACTCCGTTTGGTCGGAATAAATCATTTGAATGCATGACGGAGCTGCGATTTTATGTTTTGGTTATACCCGGCCCATTTATATTACAAATGACGAGGTATGTATTGATGTCGTTGTACGCATATAGTTCTACTTTTTCACTAGAATCTACATTAAAAAACCTGATATATCTAAGCGGCTCGTCGAAGCGTCAGGGGACCAGAGAGCTGGCACCTACCTTGCTCAACGCATTAGCATTGCGATACAGCGAGGTAACGGTGCCAGCGTTTTGGGCACCCTACCGCCCGGCAGCGATCTGGGCGAAATTTTTGACCTAGTTTAGTTGTAGTTAGTTTAGTTTTTACGTATACTTTAGTTATAATTAATCATTTGTTATTGTATATAAACTGTTAGATATTATGTGTTCTATAAAATAAATTATCCAAATCGAAAAAAAAAACCGGCCAAGTGCGAGTCGGAATCGCGCACGAAGGGTTCCGTGCCATTATCTATAAAAAACCGCAAAAAAGATGTATGGGAGCCCCCCCCCTAAATATTAATTTAATTTTAATTTTATTATTTATTTTTTAAGTAAATAATATACTCAATATATTGTGAACATTTTAATCGTCTACCTGCTACCATTATCAATATCGAGCAAAAATGAGCAAAAAAATCACGTTTGTTGTATGGGAGCCCCCCTTAATATTAAATTTCTTTTGATTTTTAGTATTTGTTGTTATAGCGGCAACAGAAATACATCATCTGTGAAAATTTCAACTGTCTAGCTACCACGGTTCATGAGATACAGCCTGGTGACAGACGGACGGACGGACGGACGGACGGACGGACAGACGGACAGCGAAGTCTCAGTAATAGGGTCCCGTTTGGCACCCTTCGGGTACGGAACCCTAAAAAGAAATGAAAAACCTCGCATACTTTTTATATTTCTTCCTTGACATTCTTTGTATTGTTGCAATGGGCATCGTAACACCCATTTTTTTTATTCTATAAATCGAAAATATAGACAAATATAAGAAACTAATTTGAATATTTTTTAATTTTTTGATGTCATTATTTTTTTATTAATTAATTAAAATTTCTGAATTTTGTAAGTATGACGTCACCACTGGCATAATTAGGTAAGTTCCTTTGCATTCAATCATGCTTTTAAAAAGTAAAAATACGTTGACGTTTGACAAATGTCAACAAGAGTTAATATTTAAATAATAAGTCGTTGTTATCCGATGTCGGTAACGAGTTATAACATTTTAATTTCTAAAATTGCCAATAACCAAGAATTGAATTGAGTTTATTGATCCGTTAATGTAAGTATTTAACAAAGAGACTAAAGAATCCTTACTTCCAAGTGATCTTCACAGCAATACTGTGTGTACACCTTGAAATATTCCGCCTTAGCTTGACAACACCATTTTTGACGCAAATCTTCTCGAATGCGTACAAACAGTTTAGTTGGGCTATTTTTCGAATTGTTTTTGCAGTTTGGAACGAAGCACTCTCTAGATCCCATGATTATTTTAGTATTATTCGGATGTTTATTTGTTGCGATGCGAAGGTTATTTTCAGCGGTTATTTCTCTGTTTGACACTTTTGACAGTTGTTGTTGTTGACAAATGTATTTTTTTTTAATATTTGTAGGCAATGGAACTACCGCATTAGAGCCAACGATGACGTATTTGAAAGAAAATGAAATTAACAGTTTTTGCGATAAATATTAATAATCCGTTTTAATTTTATTTATTTAAACCCCTTATAGTAATCAGTATCCTTATTCCTCTAAATGGTTTTCACTTTACGACAATCGATGCCTCCCTGATCAATGCCCATTCCAAGCTCTATAGGTATACCTCTCAAGCGAAAATTACGTATGTATAAATGTGAATCCTAGACATTATATTCTGTTATTGTCAAGCCTTTATGTTCATAATGCAATTTCAGATAAATTCATAGAACTTGTCCTTTATTACCTTAATGTCCAGTTCATAAACAGTCTTAAATTTAAACGAAATTCGCACCAAAACGCATAAACAATGAGTAAAAATAACAACTGTTGTTGTCAAGAAAATAATAACTTCCGCGATTGTTAGAGAGCCTGGGAGGCATATCGGATTTTATCGGATCTTAAATTTATGATGTCACGCCTACCATAGCTATTTGTTCGGCAATATTAAACCAGTGCTAGATTATATCAGCGTTAAAACCACTTCCGGAATTTCCACACACCACACCTACACTACAGTTAAGTGGGCAGACAGACCGAAACCCGATCCCAAGACCTTGGTCATAGTAGGGCTAAGCAGGTACACTCACTCACCCCATACAATACATGTTGGCATATTCCCACATTTTTATATTTTTTATTTATTTATTTATTTATTTTTACTTTATTTCGCCCTGTTTCGTATTTGGCATTTTGTGTATTTCATATTGATTGTATTATTTATTTTCATATGCTGTGAATTATCAAATAAACAAATGAAATAAAATGTAATAATGTATGGGAGCAATATTGCCCCATACAATACAGGGTGTAACAGAAAGGGGTGTACAAGCCGAAAGTGGGTTGTTAGGGAAATCATTATGAACAGCTTTCACTATCGGACTGACTTGATCAGAGCTACTTTATTTTTATTAACTTAGTACATTTCGGGCCTGTATAGCGCTCAGCTGATTTACTGTGGAGTAAAAAAAAATTGCTCTGATCAAGTTGGTCCCATAGTGAAAGTTGTTCAGAATGATGTCTCTAACAACCCTCTTTCGGATTGTACACCCCTTTATGTTACACCCTGTATATTCCCACAAATGGCAATATTTCCGGCAAAGGCACATCAGTAGTCTCGCCTCAGCCATGAGGAAATGTCTGAAAAGAAGATGCAAGTTAAAAGAAAATATTACGATTCGTGCGATAGAGCCCGCTGACGGACGGACGGACACCGAAGGTTTATTAATAGGGTTCCGTTTGGCACCCTTCGGGTACGGAACCCAAGAAACAAATAAAAGTATCACGCCATATATCATACAGGCTGGCAGAGGAACAATGGTCCACGTTTAAACATTTTTTTTATTTTTTTTATTTAGCCATTAAAGTGTCCCACTGCTGGGCAAAGGCCTCCCCCTCTTTCGTCCACACTTCCCTGGTCTGTGCCACCTCCGGCCACCTTGGCAAAAACTTGTCGAGGTCGTCCCGCCATCTCCGTTTAGGCCTGCCCCTACACCGGTATCCGTCCTGTGGCACCCAGTCAGTGGCGATTTTATTTATTACAAAATGTTAATTAATAATTTAAAATTATAGATGTCCAATGGCCACACCGAGGGTCAGCCTTTACCCGAGTAAGATTGAGCCATGCATACTCTACCACGCTGGCACAGTGCGACACAAAATAAACTCACCCAAAAGGAATAACCGAATCTTTTCAACCACGAATTGTGTTTCGCGTTCTCTCCAAGCATACCGTTTCACAGTCCGCCCTCAAGGCATCGTTACCGACCTACCTTCGCTCACCGAAATACTGACTACACGGGCAAAAGTATTCATTCAATAGAGAAAATTATGGTTTTTCACCACATTATTCTTTTTCATAATTTGGCAGTAGTAAACCGTTTTAAAATCGGTATTAAAATTTCTTAATCAAGCATCAACTGAACCAAAATACTGTATTAATAGGTAACAGCGCTTTCCTTATAAATCAATGAAAATTATCGTGAAGGAATCTTCATTACTCTATAGTGGCGTTGGGCTAGCCCGTTATGGGAAAAGGCGTGACGCTTTTTTAGTTCTTTCCTTTCTTCTATTTTTTCTTTATTCTAAATACCAAATGAATGAAGATATTGTACCATACCAATGATGATAAGATATGATAACAAAAGACAAGATAAGATAAGGATAAGATAAGAAAACTTAATGGAACGGTTTCGTAGGGAGCAGTGTTTTACACGATTGTTTACTGTTATTCTAAGTTTGTCATTATCCAAAGGTAAGTATTCAAACTAATGTAGAGCTCGTCTGAGCTGAAATGACGCGCCCCACTCCTTGGTTTTGTATGACAAGTAAATACAAAACCAAGGAGTGGGGCGCGTCATTTTAGCTTAGACGAGCTCTATCTGTTATCAATACCATTAGGAGTATGAGCTCTATTGTTATTAATTTCTGAGAAATCATGGATCCATTTTACTGAAAGCTTTCACATAATACCATTCAATTGACTGGTTCTCTTTCCCAATAATTTTGCATCCAGACGCTACAGCAATGGACATTCCATAAAATCGGGGACGTTCCTCGAATCCAATTACATTCCCCTTTCATATTCTTGAGTTTCATAAAATATGTAACGTTAGGAATGGGTCGTCTTCTAGCCTTATCATGTTTAAATCACCTGTTATTATTAAAATATCTACTTTGCTTTTTATTGAACTTAATGTTTTTAACCTGCTACCATTATGTATACCAAACATTATATACAGTAGATGTTCCCGCGAATCCGCGATACAGGCTGTGCCTAGTGCGGGAGCCTCAAGTTAATCTTATTTTGATTCCCGTGCCTAAATAGAACACGTCCTTTTCTCTAACTCTAAAGCTATTAACTGTTTTACTGTTATTTATATGCTTTTAGGTTAAATAAATAATTTTCGATTTTGTATTTGGGTAGTAATTTCAAAACCTATGAAAAAACAGAACAAAAACTGTTTTTTTTAGGGATTTTGAACGCTTAAGTATAGTTTTTTTTAATAGCCCATTAATGTCCCCACCAAGGGGCACAGGCCTTTACTCGGATCCGAGTAAGATTGAGCCATACTCCACCACGCTGGCTCAGTGCGGGTTGGTGGAGGGGCTTTTACGACTACTACATACTACGAAGTAATGATAGTAGCCGGGACCTACATCTTAGAACGTGCCATCCGAAACACGGAGTGTTCGATAATGTACTTAAGACAAATTAATCATCTCGTTGGTACATGGTCAGAACCGGGATTCGAACCTGCGTGAGAAGCAAGGTGAAACCCACTAGACCACGGAGCACTCTTCTTCTCTTATTCTTGAGTATAATTATGAAAAAAAAAAATGTGTGCTCTTTTACACGGCCAAGTGACGGATTCTCGCTGGATGAATGCTTGTCTTTACGTCGTCGCGCGGCCGCGACGACGGCACTCCGTGTACCACGTGACACCTCCCGCCTATGACGCGTTGTCCCTACTGCAGTTGGCATAGTACTGTGATTAGTGATTTAGAGAAGAGGCATGACCAGCCGTGGTTCTTTGTTGACCAATCATGATGACGATGATGATGTGGTAGGTACTAACTTATTAAGGGGCAAGATCTGTGTTTCTATCATCATATAGTTAAGTTAAGAAACACAGTTTTAAAGATCATAAAAATAGTTTTTCCAACATCAAGTGTGGCGGAAACCGTCCCATTCTTCCTAAAATTGCAACACCTAGGTGCAAACTCCTCAGCTTGTTTTCTCATAACCTACATATGCAACCACTACTGACAATGGCCGAGTGTAGAGCTCAGAATCATAGAATAATTAAACTGGAAGTGCCTTACAAATGATATTCGTTGTACACAAAGTTGTTGGGAAGTTTATGTTTAGGCCACGCCCAATGGTTGGTTAAGGTTAGTTAATTAATGTTTTGAAAAAATGCTTATAAATAGTTATATATAACACACACATACACTTCATAGTTTATACTTTATTGCACAAAAAAATATTTTACAGAAACTTAAATTGGAAAAAAACATGTACACACCCTCACCCTCACCAACTCACACACAAACAGACGCTTCAAACTTATAACATCTCCTCCAACCAACCCTCTTTTTAGTCGGAGGTTAAAATGGTGTCTTTGTCGTAGCCATACTAGCCTTTCGTCGAATTGGCCATTTCATGAAATCTTTTAGGGCAAACAATGCGGTAGCTTAGGTGAAGACTAAAGTCTTCGTGTTAGTTTGACATGTATCACATAAAAAACATCAAGTAGTGCTGTATAAAAATTCTTTTAAAAATACATGTTTTCATAAAACCCGCAATATCAAGACATGGCCAGTAATTTCATGATATGTCCAAATATGAAGATATGGCTATGACATCTCCATTCTAAAGCCTCCTTGCCAAGTGCAGAGAACACTAAGGTTGATCCGCAATTTGCAAGCGAACGAGGACAAAGCTCGTCACTATTCAGTTGACCACAGCATTTACATACGAGCCGCCTATCCCATATAGTCCAGGGCTTGATTCCGTTGACACAATGGCGACGCAATGATGGTTAGTTTTTAGGGTACCGTACCCAATGGGTGCCAAATGGCACCGTATTATCGCCTACGCTGTCCCTCCGTCCATCCGTCCGTCCGTCTTTCCTTCCGTCTGTCTGTCATCGGGTCCTACAGCACGAACCGTAATAGCTAGAAAGTTGAAATTTCACAGAATGTGTATATATCTGTTGCTGCAACAACAACAAAATAAGAGACGTGTTTTGATACACCCACGCATTTATATATGATTGTATATTTCGCGTCTACCTTCATCGTTGTGGTAGCGCAGCGCAGCCCGGTCTGATGTTAGGCTCTCAATCCGTAGGTCGTGAGTTAAAATCCTCGTGAGGGCATAATCTTTTTAAAATTTATTTTTGTTTTTGTTTTATTGTTTTGAATGTTTAAGTTTTGTTATACGATAGTACGGTACCCTTCGTGTGCAATTCCGACCCTCACTTGACCAATTTTTTGGTAACCCATACGTTTATTTACCATTTAGCCAGTTATTGAATACTCGATCGTGCGTGTTGCATTAGTAGCCAATCACCGTATTTATGAAGATTGAAGGTTTGCTCACGATATTTTATCACCAAAAGAGCGAACGAAGCTCTTTGCTCTCAAACACACAAAGGAAGAGTCCTTTCATCAATTTTAAATTTACAAACTTAGGTACATCATGAGTGTAGATACCAAAATGTCTTTGACACCAATTTGGGATTAAAAGTTACGCTATTTTTGCTTACGGTACGGGGGAGTTTCTTGCCCTTCTTTGCTCCATCCCTAAGCCCACAACTTCCGAACGGGCGGTAGTATAAAAAAATATTAATATTATATTGACGTTGACTAAGTAATATGTATGATTTTATGGTCAATAAAAATTTTGAACTGAACTGAACTGAACCCTAAATCGCCTTTGATCGCAAACGCTAAATTATTGTAATTTAAGTGGACCGTAGTCTTCACATCACGTCCGTGCAATTGAATTGTCATTTCGTCAGAAAAATTGAACCCCAGTTCGAATGTGGAGGAAACTACGCAAACACACATTGGAAACTTGCGTGTTCGAATTTCCTTGTCTGTGCTCTGTGGATTTTGAGGGTGTGATTTTGACAGTTTCAAGCTTCATCTTCATCTGCACACAAACGATACCTTCAGCAGTAACAGTCGTGACTAAATCCTATCGTCATCAGATCATTGTCATCATCGCGTTTTCAATCCCGAAACCTAATTACACGTGTTACGCTCTCCAAGTGTGATCGGAACCCTTGGTGCGCGAGTCCTACTCGCACTTGGCCGGTTATTGTAACATCTGCAGAGACGGTGTCACGTTACGTGGATTAAAAGGGATTAATCCGCGTAACGGAAAAAATCAAAGGATGAAATGAAATTAAGAAAATAGGGAATTTAGAAAAAGTAGGGAATTTAGGAAGAGGAACAAGAGAGAAATAGGGTCGTGAGTATTTTATTTTACAGGTTAGACTATCTGCTTACTAACTATTTTGCATACTAATATTTACAACTATTGCACTAAGGTTGGTTCTTGAGGAATGTCAGGATAGGGAAACAGGAGGAATGATAGGATATTGATACCGGGAGTAGGAGTCGGGTTCTGTAGCTCTGTGATGGCACTTCAAGGCAGAATATTCTTCCGGTACTTTTGTAGCCTTCCAGTAATTTTGTCGCTTCCAGTAATTTTGTAGCCTTCCGGTAATCTGATATTTATTAGTAAAATTGGAGAGAGCAGAACTTTTAGTTGGATTCTTTGAGAGGTTTTAGTAGTAGTCGTCGAAGCTTACTCTTTCAGATTCAGAAGATCAAAGACCTCTCTCTGCGTGTCCGATCTCTCAGGAAAACTCTTTTTCATTTTCTTCCAGTTCGCATTTCAATTTGAATTTTCTTGACGTTTTTGCCTTATGGCCATGAAAATATAGCTTCGTTATCATATCTACTACAAGTTACAAAACCTACGTGGCGTGTTTATAGACAGAATAAAAAATGGCAATGACTGACGTCAAAAATCACAACAAAAACATTTCTAGTATTGACCGTACAATAAATCAATACGAAATATCGCGAGGGGAGGCAGTCGCTCACGTCCGAAGGAATTACTTGGAACCCACAGCCCTTCACGTCCTTAAGGGTAGTACTAACGAGCGACAAATCATCATCATCATAGTCATCAAATCATCTCAAGACATTATAATTTCCAGGTTCTCAAATGAGAACCTGACCACTTGACACTGGCAAAATTAACCTCAAAAGAGGTTAGGACGCCATTAATAAAAAGAAGAAGAAGAAGAAGAAATATCGCGATACAAAACGTGTTACCTATTCGACGTGCGATGGCTCATCGCCCTGATGACATGACATAAAAATAAACCTGGATGTGTCCGAGGGCAGTACAAAGGCCACAGCCTCACAATGGTCTGAGGTTATACCAGCTGCGTCCTGAACAAGGTGAGAACATGCCTGTGGGAGAGGTGTGTGAGAGGAAATGAGAAGAGTTATGTAAGGCTTAGTAAGTGAAACTCTACAACGGGACGATACTTAAGTATTTGATTGATGAAAATCTCAATTTAGAAATAGGAGGACAAAGAATTAGTACTTGAGTAATACTTTAAATTACGAGATCCGTTCAACGTGTCGATAGAAGGTTGATGATCTTTCAAAACTGATGCCTCACAATCACAAGATAGACGAAATGTATGCTGCGGCAGCAATTACGAAATTACCTTACACACGAGTTGCTAAACCGCATTACAAGTATAGCTAATCATTAATAAACCTATAGACTACACCTACGCTTACACTGTAATTGACCGAGCGAGCGAAGCGAGCGAAGCGTCTCCGTTTCAGGTTTGGGCAAAAATGCTTTCGTATGTCCGGTTGTTCTCCTCTACAGGTCGCATTTATGAACCGATTCTCGTGAAATTTTGTGAGCAGGTTGGAAAAATAGATAGAATTTTTTACTCGAGCCAGTTTTTTGATTTTTTTCAAAATGGCGGAGATATGGGGTTTTAAAATGTAAAAAAATCGCTACAACCCAAACGGCTCGATGGATATTAACAAATGAGGTGTCGTTGGATTCGTAAAGACCATGAGAGTGAAACAGATGAGCGAGCGAAGCGTCTCCGTTTCAGGTTTGGGCAAAAATGCTTTTGTATGTCCGGTTGTTCTCCTCTACAGGTCGCATTTATGAACCGATTCTCGTGAAATTTTGTGAGCAGGTTGAAAAAATAAATATTTTTTTTTACTCTAGCCAGTTTTTTGATTTTTTTCAAAATGGCGGAGATATGGGGTTTTAAAATGTAAAAAAATCGCTACAACCCAAACGGCTCGATAGATATTAACAAATGAGGTGTCGTTGGATTTGTAAAGACTATGAGAGTGAAACAGATTATATAATTTTAGTAAAAAGTCAATAGGTTGTATAAAAGATCGCGAAGTGTAGTTTACAAAGTTATTGGTGCGGCTACTTTCATACTGCATGTACGTAACCAGGTACATTCATAAGTTTGTATGTGTTATTGAAAGAAAATTATTTGGGTTATTTTTTTTATGTGTGTTAGCAGTTCAGCTTTCCCACCGACATACTCGCGAGGTCTACAGCTCACAGAGCCACTAGTAATAAAGCATCAAATCTATCCGGAATGTATTATGACGAAACACGATGAAGCCTCTATCTGAAGGTTGTGGGTTTCCTTTAATCTTCCATCGTTTGATATCTAATATTCCTCAACTGCTGTCTAATGAAAGCTATATTGCTAGCTACTCAAATTATGTTCCTATACAACGTGTAAATTAATTATTGTTTTAGTTATCAAAGGCTTCATAAGTTTTATGATTATGAGGGTAAGACTTTAGTTAAACAAGTTCCTTTGTTTGTATTTAGTATACTCGTCAGCACTTGTTAAAAATACATAGTAGTATAATATGATATTCTTAAGGGGCTTCTAAACGGGCCATATTTTCACTGCAATAGGTGGCCGGCCAATGAGTAAGAGTGGGACACCAATGGTTGCCGGCCACATATTGCAGCAAAACCTGGCCCCCCGAACACCAGTGGCATGATTCTCGCGCCTTCGATATATGTATATCGAGACCTATATAATATTGACAGATTCTCGTACAAAATCACTCGATAGAGGTGTAGATATCGTATATCGAAGGCGCGAGAATCGACCCGCAGATATCGGCTAGAATCGCAGAGATCATTAAACATTTTAAATTTGGAACTTCCGGTGTCAAGAGAAGTGGTGGAATTGACGTCTTGTTCGACGAAGTTTGGGACAAGTTAAATTGCAGTTACGAAGTGTGTGTTCTTGTTATAAGTTGGACCTGTGCCTTCGAAGACCTTGTCTAAGCCATGGCGATTGTTGTGCCGGGGTAAATAATATTAACTGACCGTCACGCCTTTTCCCACATGGGCTGGCAGAGACACAGTTATGTCTACTGTTAGCCAGTTATTAAATCTCCCAATAACAATACCAAAAAGAATATTACATAAAATTGAGAATAATGACCATCATAAAACCCTATCATTTAGTAGCAGATGATATTTTAACCTTACGTAACTTGCTACAAATCTCCGGTTCAATAAAGGTTTAAATTAAACAGATAAGTTAATAGGTAATGGCTATCGCACCAAACCTCAAACTAACTCTCATCCCATTTCAAACCAACTTGCTTATAATAGGAGTTTCATACAGGAAGCTTCTCGAATGTCCCGTATACTTGACTTAAGGCTTCAATCGCGAGCGACAGTCTATTGTATGTGAATTCTGTACTGAACAGAGCGACTATTGAGAGATTCTAATAGGGGGCTGTAGTTGAATGGAGAATTATGGAGAGGGTTTCCTCCAACTTCCAGTCTAAGACATATCATAGTCAAACTAACGAAGAAACTTTTAATAGGTGCGCATCGATAACCATGTTAGGTTTCTGTTGAAGTCCTATATTATTATTACCCTGAGCTGCATGAACGAAACTTTGAAAAAGTTCAGCAACAAATAAAGGACAACAAAATGTAATGCAAATAGAATATACAAAAGTATTACAAAGAATTCCAACATTTTTATACAGGAGTCACCACAAAATCAAACCTAGTTTCAAGAACTGTATTGTACACATGGGTCTACTCCTGCTCAGCAATCCACCTGTCTCATCCCTATTTGGTTTGCTGGAAGATATCTCTTATTAGAGATAAGCTCACCTTTGTACACGTTTTCTATGTTTTTTACTGTCCTATGTAACTGTTTGTGTGCAATAAAGAAATTATGAATTATGAATTATGAACTAAATAATAAATGTGTCTATAATTCAGAATCAATTGCAGTCGAAGCGGCCAACTATGCCGTCATTTGCATAGACGGTCCCATAATTTATGAGCGGCGTGCCCAATGGGTCGAATATTTGTTCTAGACTTTGACATGAGTTAGGGGGATGAGGGAAAATGGTCAATATATATCATAAACTCAATTTTATTTATCATACGTACTACTGTACAGACGTACTAACGGTGATTGAAAACATCGCAAGGAAATGAAAACTCTTACAGTCAAATCGTGCGTCAGAAGATCAGATGTATCCGTATACATCTGACCTTCTGACACACGAATCATTCCGGCGGAAAGCACAGCAGGGGTTACTGGACCTCATATAATCCACAGCATCGATTCGTTAATGCCTCATATCTCAGATTAATTGGGATTGGAAGCACCTGAAAGACATGGAATAAAAACCACTGTACACAGTAATATTTTGTTTTTGAAAGTAAGATAACGCTTTTTAAATCAAGCGGTAATTGCACAACTCAGATGTATCCGTATACATCTGACCTTCTGACACACGAATCATTCCGGCGGAAAGCACAGCAGGGGTTACTGGACCTCATAATAATCCACAGCATCGAACCGTTAAGGCTTCATATCTCAGATTAATTGGGATTGAAAGTACCTGAAAGAAATATGGAATAAAATCCACTGCACACAGTAATATTTGTTTTTGGAAGTAAGATAGCGCTTTTAATATACAGGCGGTACCTAATTGCACAACACAATATTCGTAATTTTCATAGGAATAAGTTGGTACAGTTCAGTTTAGTTCAAAATTTTTACTGACCATAAAATCATACATATTACTTAGTCAACGTCAATATAATATTAATATTTTTGTATACTACCGCCCGTTCGGAAGTTGTGGGCTTAGGGATGGAGCAAAGTGTACCGTAGTGGTGTGCCGTGTCGGAACTTTGCGACTGCTTACAAACTTGCGTAAGCTTGGCGTCCCTAATCTAAAACCTCCTTGCCTCGCATAAACGAGTGAGGCCGTAAACAAAGGAGATAATTGCTAGTCCGTCGGTGGGTTTATAGCTGGCTTTATGTGTTGCGGAAATCCTTCATACAGACAGAGGCCGATGAAATTACTGCATTCCATTTTTTTGCTGTTGTTTTTTATGAACATTTTACATGGTTTAGGCCGCAAGGTAATGTTAATTTGGCTTCCATAACCCAACCGTGGTCTAGTGGGTCAGTCAGTGAGATATGGAGCCGAATAAATAAATGATTTATTTTTAACGCCCCGGCAAACTTAGTACCTACCTAGAGCTCGTCTAAGCTGAAATGACGCGCCCCACTCCTTGGTTTCGTATTTACTTGTCATACAAAACCAAGGAGTGGGGCGCGTCATTTCAGCTTAGACGAGCTCTACCGCCTAAAGGTAGGTCCACGCCAGAGACTATATATCCAATGACTACGCCTGCGGGGAATGCGGCTCGCCAAACGTTAGTTGTATTCAAAGTACGCAACCTATGCACGATGACGGGCCGCCAGACAGTTTCGCAGCGGCTGACCAATCACAGCTCTCTTACCTCGTCCCCCGCCGCCCGTAAATTGGTGAGTTGTGTTTCAAAGGAAAATGTATCTATGCGCTCTCCACTGGATAAGTGCTCCCTGGTCCAGGCAGATATGCTCTTTTGTCTACACTGTACCTCTGTTTGGTATCAGCGTCGATCATGTAAGTTCTATTCATTCAGCCCTTTTATCTAGAGTACAATAACAGACGTTCTAACTATGATATAAAAACATCGTCAGGAAACCTTCCACATACCTATACCTATAGCTGGAATGCTGGGCTACCGTCATGAAAAATTTACAATTGAGTTTGATCTGATGGAAAGAATCCGAACAGACCCAACGAGTCACTGACGGTTGGGTTTACAAATATATCTAAAACCCACTCGTACAGTCAGTATGAAATATATATTAGCACGCTTTTTTTTGAGTTGAGGAGATGTTCTATTTATGCACGGGAATCAAAATAAGATTAACTTGTAAAAATAGCTTAGGTAGTTACAGTTAATTAGATAAAAATAACTAGAAATATCTACAAAGCCAAAGTGTCGTTACACACACTGTGTTAACAAATTAACATGTAGGTCGACATCGTTTTGACACTATTGCTGCGAAGTGTAAATATTTCGTTACTGTTTGTGTAAATGTTGCAGTTAGTTGGTTAAATCAGACACTTAACTAACACCCTAGACCGTTAACGAAGACACTAAAGTTCCGTCAGACAAGTGAGTGAACGAAACGTTTAACGAGTTGTCTAAACGTTCAAAATTCATAATTCATAATTTCTTTATTGTAAACAAAAAAAAAGTTAACAAAGTAACAGTTAGTAAAATTTAACAGTAAGATATAAAATGTACGTTCCTAGGCAACAAGACTCATTTAAACTTTGGTAGGGTAATAAACAAGCAACCAATTCGGTTTAAATAAAATTAAATAAAGACATGTTCTAAGTATATTCCTAAATATCTTCAGAAATAAATACATTTGAGCTTGAGTTTGAATCAGCTGTTGTCGTGATGCCATCTTGTTTAAACCAACACGCAGGCTTTCGGTAAGACAGATTGTTAAACGTTTTCGACGATGCTTTATCAGGGTTCCGTACCCGAAGGGTTCCAAACGTCGCTGTCCGTTTGCCCATCTGTCCATCTGTCCGTCTGTCCGTCTGTCAACAGGCTTTATCTCATGAATCGTGATTTCTACACAGTTTAAATTTTCACAGATGATGTAGGTATTTCTGTTGCCGCTATAAGAACAAATACTAAAAAACATTATATTAATACTTAAGGCGGCTCCCATTTAACAGACATGATTTTTGCCGTTTTTATGGATAATGGTACGGAAACCTCCGTGC
Organism: Argyresthia albistria; assembly: GCA_963457715.1. Classification (NCBI taxonomy): domain Eukaryota; kingdom Metazoa; phylum Arthropoda; class Insecta; order Lepidoptera; family Argyresthiidae; genus Argyresthia; species Argyresthia albistria. Next base: position 1,635,992 of record OY735262.1, on the reverse strand, counting down.
GCGAGTCCGACTCACTCTTGGCCGGTGTTTTAAATCAAAATGCTAGTCGATTGGTTAAATGTCGGTGTTTAATTAACGGTCTAGGGTGTTAGTTAAGTGTCTAATTTAACCAACCAACTGCGACATAAATAAACAGGATGTGTAGCATACTATTCTGAATTTGCACATTGTGTAAAGAAATAAAATAAATAAATATTCTATTTTCTATTTGAGTAGCTAGTATAATATTAAAGACTTCACAAAATAACGCACACGAAGTTTTAACCCCTAATGCGTAGGTAATAAAAGCCAACTGTTGCGTACAAGCAAAGCGTTTATGTTGCACCGGGGAAAACCGCTTCGATTACCTACGCGTTTAGAGTTAAACCTTCATGGGCGTGAACTGTCAAAACGGGCCTTTTATTTTGTGAAGACTGTAGGTGCTGACTATACCATTTCCGCAAATCGAGTGTTTACTAAGTTAGAAAAGCCTTCAACCCAACGATACTTGGGTCCTCCGGCAAATCCAATATTTTCGTATTTATTCGTAGACCCAACATCCCCGATCAATAATTGAAACAAAAAGTAAACTTTAGAAAAAACCGACTTACACAAACCCTATTTGATTAGATTGAGTTTAATACTAACTGTAACCCCTTATCCCCCCCTCTCTTGGGGAATTAATTTTGTCAAATGCTATATCAGTGCTACCCCACGCGACTAAGGAACCCCTGTACAAAGTTTCATGGCTCTAGGTCCACCGGTTTAGGCTATGCGTTGCCTGCCCGTCAGCCACGCATTGTATTTGTACCTAGTACTGAGCAGATCTGGTGGCCATATGTGGTCTTCATCAGCAGTTCCGCATCACAATATTATGCTTACCATGTGCATTTGCACGAGTTATTATGAAAAACACAAAAATCACTATAGGTCTGCCTATAATATTTGAAGAGTTCTCTCGATTTCTCCAGGATCCCATCATCAGATCCTGACCTGGTGTCAATGGGACCACCCTTGAGGTATTACCTATACGCCGAAAAAAGATTTGTTCAAATCGGTTCATAATTGGCGGAGCAATCGCGTAACAAACATAGAAAAAAAAAAAAAAAAAAAAAAAAAAAAAAAAAAAAAAAACATACGGGTCGAATTGAGAACCTCCTCCTTTTTTTGAAGTCGGTTGAAAAGGATATTATTAAAAGTTTGTGTACCTTAAACTTCAATGAGGTCAGTTGAGTATTTCGGCGAGTTAAAAAGTTTATTCCTAACAACCTAAATAGTTTTCCGGCTTCGGCAACTTAGATCTTGGTTGTTGGAAGGTATAGATGGGAAGTTTATTCCCTAAACTAGTATCAGGTATCTACAACGTGGACTTTGTGATAGTTGTTACCAGTAGGTAATTCTTGGAATAAAGTTACCTTATCATTTTGAAGAATTTATCGATTTGTAACATAGAATGGAAGACCACTCAGGATCAGATCATAAAAACGTCTGCTTTGACTGTAAACCCCACCCGAGTTAAATAGGGAACCACTTACCAGGCACTAGATCGTGATAGTTTGCTGGATGCAGATCGATGTAGGTATTCCATTGATTGTTCATGGTTTTCATGGCGGCGGGGCGTGCTTCTTTGAACCGCACTTTGTCCTGGCCACGACATGGCCGATCCCAATAACCTATCTCTATCCGTGATCTGCAGATTACGCATTACATTTGACAGTTGCGCTATGGGATTTATGTCAAAATTGACACTAGCAATCTCAAATCTGCAGATTATAGATAGAAGATAGGTTATTAATTTCGGCCGTTACACAACGAGCACTGATATAGAGTTAAAGATAACACTTTCCAATTAAGGAGTTCTGTTGTCACATAGTTAGCACAGTAAAGTTTTTGTTATAAAAAATGCAAAGGGCACTGCGTGCGCGTCACGGGATCTTCGTATTTAGCACAATGGCGGACGCAGGGATGGAGGGGGGGTCGCGCATGTGCGCTGTCCGACACGGCAGCCAATCACAGACCCAGAAGCGGGCCTGTCAAGTGTCAACTCACGCAAGGAATTGACCGTCAAAACAATTACTTTTAATTTATCTGACGTCAACAATCGGATAAAGTGAAAGAGGGAAAGAAAGTCCCTTACCCAGCAGTGGGACATAGTAGGCTCGTTATACAAATATTAATAATCGTATTGTAAAGAGTGGGATCTTAATTTTACTTCAGATGGATTAAAGTTCACGACATGAAATTTGGATTGTTTGTTGAATATGAGGCAAACAAACCTTACATTGGAGTAATTTAAAATTTTAAGTGGTGATTAAACCAATATAATCACCAGGACACAATTGATTCTCATGTTCCTCAAATATATCGTTGTAATAGAGCTTGAATACTATTTTTAGATCGCACTTTTAGTTTTTGACGAAACGGCCTTTTTCGCCGACACTTGGGAAGTTTTGAGCCCCACAAGATTTATCTGATCCTCTTTGCGGCTTAGGTAGGAAGTTTAGCGTTTTAAAGAAGAATGAGGTCACGCTGTTACGCGCACTTCTTCAAAATGAGTCAACACTATTCTCTGCATTACTTTAGAGCAACTCCATACTTTACGAAGAATTGTCAAAGTTATTTTAAGAAAATAATAGACGCTCCTTCCTCCTTCCTACTACAGTCTATTCGTGATAAGATAAGAATGCAGTGAAATTTAAATTTAAATCTGTTATGTTAACTAACACACACTCACAGGACAGTAATTTCGCGTAATTTCGCGTTCGAAAGTTTGCCTTCAACTGGTCACAGTGAATTTGGCTTGATAATTGGAAACGATTTGATTGGTTACGTACAGGGCGTGGCTAGGCCGCCGGACAGTGATGACTTTACTGCATTCTTATCACGAATAGACTATAGTAGGCTTTAAGGTTCGAAAGTGGGGTTTTTAAGAGCTAAGCTAAAGACATCTCAGCAAAAATACAGAAAAAATACAGAAAATATCTGACTTCTGCCTCAAACAAACCTAAAGATTTGATATAAAACCGTTTGAATAAACACTGATATTATGCTAACAGATATTTCAGAGCCAAAATGTATTCTGCCTCAGAAAGAAGACATCAAAAATCGTTCCTTTAGCTTCAATAATATCTCCTAGTCTACCGTTAAGGGGCGTCAAAGGCTCGATGTAAAGGGAGACTCAATTTTAATATTAGCCCTTTTCCTCTTACAAAAATAGTATATTTTCTCATCCGGTACCTTTTTTCGTGCAAAAGGGATATTTCTTAGTTTTTTGCTGGAATTCCTGGCATATATTTTGCAATAGCCGTACATTTTGACACAGTCTTATTTTTTCATGTATATTATACTCAGAACAATAACTAAATATTATATTATTTTATTCTACTTTCGAACGCAAACGTCGTTTTTAGTTTTATTTATGGGCCCCAGCTGGAGACTATTACATAATTATGTCACACAATAACACAACAAAATCAGTCACAAGCGCAGAACAATGAGTCTTCCAAAGATATTTTGGCTAATGAGTGACGTTTACAGGAGGGCGCCAGCTCTACGCAACTGAATGCATTGAACCTGTATCAACACAGACCTTTCACTCCTCATTGGTCATCAAGCGTTGGTTCCACCCGTCACCGCGCGCCGAAAGATCTTTGGAAAGCTGCACATGAAAATCAGTGAAACATATTTTTCAGTGGCTTGCTTGCCATGTGTTCTGTTTCTACCTAGTTGCAGGTCAATTGCATCTTATCCCCTCCTTCTGCTTCTCTTAAAAATATCCCAAATATTCACGGAATGCCCACCTTAAGTAGGTACATTTTTAGGGTTGCGTAGAGAAACAAGGAACCCTTAAAGCTTCGTCAAGTCTGTCTGTTCGTCCGTCCGTATGTCACAGCAACTTTATTCCAAAACAATTAGGACTACACAGTTGAAACTTGGTACGTAGATGGTTTGAATGCTTGGTATGAACCGCTTTACGATTTTTATACAAAAACTGAAAAAATAATAATTTAAGGGGGCCTCCCCATGCATGAAACTGAAACCAAAATATATATTTTTTTCAGCAAACCTAGATAGTTCTTCAAAAATGAAGTGCAGGTTTCTAAAACCATTTTTCCTCAAATTCAATCTTTAAAGAGACAGACCCATCCAAAGTGGAAAAAATTGTGTCCCCCCCTCTAACTTTTAAAGTAAGTAAGTGATAAATCTATAAAAAAATATGCTGTGTATCTCAATATAAACTTTCGATGAAAATTGTTTGAACAAAATATAATAAGCAGTTTTTAAGATATAAAACATTTATTAAAACCGCAAAAATAACTTTGTCATTCATACAAACACTATGAAAAACAAAGTTACAACACAAACATCAAGTCTTATAATTACTTGCTACCACGGAACCCTTCATGGGCGAGTCCGACTCGCACTTGGCCACTTTTTGTACTCTGTAAATATCAATCCTGAAGTCATATTTAAAGAAATTATTTACTTAATTCTTAGAATCTTTTACTATGACCACAGAAGAGATAATAGTACTCCGTACAGAACGGCCACTCCCTTCCCCGCGCTGATTCAGATACCGCACCCCACCCCTGGCGTCTAGGAACTGGTTGAAATATCAATAGACGCGGTTGAACGCCTGACGAGTGACCGCGCGTGGTGAATAATAACCGGTAATATAATATGGTGAAGTTTTGTGCATTATTTGTGTGTCTGTCGTCAACTAGAAACAGCAAAGACAGGAGATTCTTTCGGTTCCCGACTGATGAAAGAAGGTAAGCAACAGCAACTCTATTGTTGTTCTTTTGAGAAATAAAAATTCTAATACTCTCGGAATGTAACTTGGTCAGCGTTTGCTGTGTGTGTCTCGCTCTCTCACAAGGACAGACTTTGTGCGAGACAGAGACAGAGTTATATGTTTGTAGTACTTACTAGCTACTGACTACGATAATTGATAATAAGTCAGTGTCGTAATATTTTATTTTTAACCGACTTCAAAAAAGGAAAGGTTCTCTAAAGGTTCTCTTTCATATTTTATTTTCTAAGATACCTAGTACTAAACCTTCCGTAATACATAATTATATAATTATCAATAAAGTACATTTATTATAGGTATTCATTTCGTGCTATCCGTTGTTGGTGCGATTCAACAACGCGAACGAAGCACTTCGAGTTGAAAAGTAGGTAGTAGGTGGGTCAATCAACTATTTTACCCACACTTTGCTGTCCCCGACCATTTATTATTAAAATACGCTAAATGGTTAAATTTACACATTTTACGAATATAACAATAGTATCTAAGCTAGCAGGCACTACGGGGAACTTGATTACGTTCTCGAAGATCTTCGTTTGTGTTTTTTTTTGCTCACATAGCGCGGTATGGTGTCCTTTGATAGTGCCGTTGAGCTGCAGTCCTCGAAGAACTTTCAGAGAGAGTGCGTGCGTTGACAGAAAAGTGTGGGTTAAGTTGATTGACCCAAGTACGCACGCACTAACTTTGTCGCGGCGGCGGCGCGCCCATTAGCTGGGTCCACATATAGCGAGCTTCGGCCGGGTCTCGCTCGAACCCTGTAGTGGTTTGGTTGTTTTGAATCTCTCAGAGACTAGGTACCTACTTAACATAAAATTCGAATATTGTACAATCCTAACGATGTTTTTACATAGGTAGGTACCTACCTACAGTTCACGCCAAGTGTCTCTTACCTACTTCAGAATAAGTAATAGTAGGTAACAACAACATAACATAGCTTCACGCCTTTTCCCATAAGAGGTGGCAAAGGCACTGTGCCCACTTTTAGACAGTTATTCGATACCTACCTACTCTATTTTTGTAACTTAATGTATGAAGGATCAAAGTGAACATTAACATTTTTTAGGATTTCAATGAGAACCCGACTAGGTATGTTTAAACGGCAGCGCCCCTACAAAGTCACTTCATAATAATGCAAACGCTTGTGTTCGGGACAGTTCGGGTCGCGCCGTCGTCGTTCGGTTCGCCCGACGCAAATCGCTGCATTTGCCGCGCTAGGTACCAGCCCTAGCAATATTTACGCACACATTTGCACGTATACAAACATCATTTAGTCATGTAGTAGTAATAGGTGCTTATTTTACGAGCGTTCTATGGAGTGTCCGAGGTGTGCTATGACACCGATTTCATTATTGCAATATAATTTCCCTCACAAATCAGCTGGCAATTCGAACAAAATAGTAACTCGATGACGTTTATATTCTACTAGGTACGCAAAATAATACAATAAACAATGGAAAATGGACAAAGAGGGACATGTGCTAGGATGGACAGGAAATTATAAGACAACAAGACCATATAATACACACACACACACCCTCTCACTCATTTACACACCCTCAAACACACACTATACAGTATACACTCTGCATTTCTGAATTGTAACTAGCCTATTTATTTATTTATTTATTTTATTTTGATTTGATTTCCTTAGCTACTTGTATTATTCTTGGAACCGTCTCAATATCCAAATCTTACCACAAACGCCTCGGACGAGGTACGGGCCTGCGAGCCATAAATACATGTTATATTATTATCCTAGTTATGGCAGCAGTCAACCACCATTTTTAAGTGTACCTACCATTTTTCCTTGAATAAATACTTTTACTTTTACTTTTTACTTTTCAATGTGCACAACATTAAATAAGGCGTATTTTCTTAGAGGTGCTGTCACAAAACTAATTAAAGAATGACATCTCAACCCCAAATATTCAACATTTGTTCCTCTAACAACCTGTATCACATTTGTGTTACAAACCAACGCAGATAGATCAGTATGAGCAGACTGATTCCACGTGTAAACAGTTGAGGATGTCTGCAGCTAATCATGCAAAGGCACGGCATCTGCGATCCGTAGGTTCACGAAGACCGGGAATCTGTGAAATAGATTGATTTGAGGAGAACGCACACTGCACTGGGATATTGAAACGTTTTTGTTCCGAATAGGTTTCAACTCTTGGCATTTCCCGATTCTTTTCTAACCGTTTGAGTTCGCTTATCTTCTTCGGTTATACATAATACATCAAAAAACGTTTTTGTCGAGGTCGCAGCCGGGAAGCGCGCGCGAATTTCCAAAAAAAAGCGGGCGCTTGACTGGTCAAGTGATGTGTAACCTCTTTTGAGATTAATTTCGCAAGTATCAACTTCAAGTGTCCTTGAAAATCATAATTTAGTCAGGTTCTCTCGCGATAAGGTTCACATCTTGAGAGTATTTTTTTGCTTCCTACCGAGGAGAATGTCTAGGGTAACGCAATTTCATGGAATTCAACCTATTCCCTTCAAACTTGAGCAAACCTGTCTTCCTTCGTTCAAGTTTCGTCACAGGAATAATCACACTTTTGATGAATAAAACGTCAATTGAAAATTTCCTTTCAAACATTAATTTGAAAGGAATCAGGGATGATTCTCGCGCATTAGCTTTACAGATATTTGACACTTATATCGAGTGATTTTGTATCACAGCATAGAGCTACAGGAAAGAGTTCAACTTTGCCAAAAGAGTACCTAGGTATTGCATTGAAATATTAACTCAGAGTGTCCACGTTTACCCAGCTAACTTAGTTGAGACTTGAGGCCAGATTTAGCGTGTAACTCTGTAATGCTCAATTTATACCACCCAGTCGTCTGCATAGGTAGAAAGTAGAAAGTGGAACACGTTTCCCCGAAGGTCCTTAGTTCATTTAGCTTGTTCCAACTCATGACGATCTGTCAAATTACTTACAAACTTTGTTCGTGAGTTCCGTGCCTTGATCCTGAAACAATGGAAGCGGTGGAATTCAAGAATGAATAGCATAAGTTTATTCAGAAATTCAGTTTGGCGTAGGGCTTATTCAAATTTCTTGATGTCTCCTAAACTTCCTTGAAATTTCATTGTGAGACTGGTTTTAGCACAACTGTGGTTATGTATTTTTTGGGTTCCGTACCTAAACGGGTAAAACAGGACCCTATTACTAAGACTCCGCTGTGCGTCTGTCTGTCACCGGGCTGTATCTCATGAACCGTAATAGTTAGATAGTTGAAATTTTCACAGATGATGTATTTCTGTTGCCGCTATAACAAAAAATACTAAAAACAGAATAAAATAAATATTTAAGGGGGCTCCCATACAACAGACATGATATTTTTGCCTTTTTTAGGTTTCCGTACCCGAAGGGTACCAAACGGAACCCTATTACTAAGCCTCCGCTGTCCGTCCGTCTGTTCGTCTGTCCGTCCGTCTGTCACCAGGCCGTATCTCATGAACCGTGATAGCTATACAGTTGAAATTTTCACTGACGATGTATTTCTGTTGTTGCTATAATAACATATATACTAACAAAAAAATAGGTAATAATAAATATTAAAGGGGTCTCCTATATAGGTGACTCGTTTTTGCTCGATATTAATGGTAACAGGCAGACAATTGAAATATTCACAAAGTATTGAGTTATACAGTTTAAATTTAAATTAAATTAATATCTAAGGGAGGGCTCCTATTACAACAATGTTTTTTTATCGTTTTTTTTAATAGGTAATGGTACCGAACCCTCCGTGCGCGAGTCCGACTCGCACTTGGCAGGATTTTTATGTCCGGGCTCTTTATTTTAGAGTCATGCTGATTTCATGCACGCGAAATTGACAAACAGCGTGGTTGAGTATTTTCTTACTCATATCTGGATTAAAGCCTTCGCCCCTCGGTGGTAACATCAATGGTCTGTATTTATTAATGTTTGAATCCATGAATGATTTATTTTGATTTTGATTGATTGATTTCAGTGGGTAAAATAACCCTGGCGATCTTGTATGTCAGTAGGTACCTATTTGCTATACAAATCAATATAAAGTAACTGGCATCTCATCTGCAGGTGTCTCAAATGGGGGCATGTTCACACTCAGCGCACCCAAGAGAGGAGGCCACTGGGAGCGGGGTAGGGGGAAAGAGGGGGGGGTGTTTGCGCGTTTGGATAACGGCGTACAAGTCACGATTACACACGGGTGTCCGGTTTTATTGCATCTAAAACAGAATGTGTAAAGTGTAAAGTCTCGTGTAAGATGAAGCGGCAATTGTGTAAATAGTCTCCTTTGTAGTACCGATGTGTTGTGGGTTTACTAGTTAACTAATCTAGTTTTACGACCCTACAATCTTTTAAAATTACACTTATTTCATTTCAGTTTAATGCGCTGTAAACATTCTATCCTGGTTTACAATGTGACTATTTCTTGTCTAACCACCGTACCCAGAGTATTGTAATGATAATTTATCGCCTTAGCCCGGGTCTCTCAAGAGAAGGATAAACAGTCAGATAACTTTTTTTGACATTTTTTGTACGTGTGAAATGGCAAAAGCCCCAGATAAACAGACAGATAAACGCTATCTAAGGAATGAGAACGGCACTTAGACATCTATAGCATATGCATAGTCACGAGCTCGTCGCTCTCAGCTTCAGAGAGGTAGCGCGTTTGAATCCAAGTTATCTTTGAGTGGGGCCAGACACAAATGTATGTGTATTTTTGTCAATCTCAGTGGCACTTCGGTTTGAGGCTCTGAATCAAATGCCACTGAGCAGAGCTTCTGCTCTGGCCAGGGTACAAATCCTGCCTCATCATCATCATGTATTATGGGGTCTTGCCGTCCCCTGTCGGTGCAGCAACCTCCAGTTCTCTCTGTCTTGGGCCTTGGTCTTCATTACCTGCTACGATCTACTGTTGCTCCAAATCCTGCCTATAGAGGAAAAATCCACGAAATGGTTAATGCCTATACACAAATGTATGTAACACGCTGGGTAGCGTAAGGACAATCCAGTCCTTGGAACAATATTGACATTAAAATTATAAAAAAAAAAAATGACATTAAAATTATTTTGACAGTGGGTACCAAGACGTCAATGAATGTCTAATTTTTGACAGTGGGTACCAAGACGTCAATGAATGTCTAATTTTTGACGTTGGTACCCACTGTCAAACTAATTTTAATGTATTTTTTTTTTTTTACAAAAAAAAAAAAATGGCTGCAGCCAGTCGGGTAATATTGATAAGTGTAATGTGTATCGTGTTAAAGTTACAGTAGCGACCCGTATGTCATTAAGACCGTAGTGCGTTAAGTGAAGCGATAACTCTAGCACGTTAATTAATTAGTCTTTGAGTCTGATTGTTATTGTTATTTTGCCTTGATAGTGCCAGTTGAAATGATATTTTAATATGTTTGAAATATAAACGCGATAACCCTGAGTTTCACGGAAACAATTTTTTTATTTAAGCAAATGCTTTTATTTGAAACAAATGACTATCCTATGAGATTCTCGCGATTAAATTAAGTGATAAATTAGATTTCAAAACAAATTAAAGTTCAAGTTATTTTTTTATCATAAACTCATAATTATAGATTGTTTAGTCGACGTCAGTCGTCAATATAATATTAATATTTTTTGTATACTACCAACCGTTTCAAAGTTGTGGGCTTAGGGATGGAGCAAAGGGCAAAAAAACTCACCCGTACCTCTTTTAAGTTATTTCAGTGCCTTAAAAATACAATGTTATAAATCTATCTATCTAATGTTAAGAAGTCTAAGGAAATTCACCGAAGAGAGACGAGACTTACTGACTCAGTCCGTCGCCCCTCTTTGGATTTCTGTGCGCTGACATGGTAAAGACCACGCAGTTTTGCATCTAAATATTATCTTACATAGTAGATGTAATGCTCGACTTGGCGGGGGCGCTGCTGCGCCCCCAGATATCAAAATAATGTTGTCAAAAATGCACAGTAAGTGGTCGGAATCATCCAGAAGTTCTGGTTCAGCTGGATGAATATATTTTCGATCCCACCTTCTCGGATATTCTCGAACATTCGAGAATTCTCAGCACGCGCGCGGGACTGTGGAGATGTTACTGGTAATTCTATTTTATTTTACGACGCTGTGTGGCACTCTTTCGATCGAGGAAATGTTGGCAATCGTTTAAATGTGCATTTGAGGAAGTGTGTATTTCAGAGCGTAGCTTAGCTGGTAAACATGGCAAGTACCGGTTAAAACTAGTATTCGAATTCAAAACTGAAGTGAAATACAAGGAGAGAGTTGCTCGCTCACGCCCGAAGGAAATTCTTGGAAGCTACAGACCCTCACGTCCTCTCTGGGTAGTGCTTATGGCAACAAACTAACAGGAACGTCACGTGACATTGGAAAAAAATATCTTAAGTTGTTCAACCGCCAAGAAATTAAATTTAATTGACGTGAAATATTTAGGTATGTGAATATAAATAAATCGGCTAAGTGCAAGTCGGACTATCAGATGAAGGGTTCGTACAAGAAAAAGAAAAGAAAAAAAGAGACTTTTTTTCGTATACTTCTGATTCTGTTGCTAAAGCGGCAACAGTTGTAGTCATTTTGTGAAAATCTCAACTCTCTACCTATTACGGTTCATGAGATAAAACTCCTGACAGACATACGGACAGACAAACAGACGGACGGACAGCGGAGGCTTAGTAACAGCGTTCCCTTTTGGCACCTTACGGGTACGGAACCCTAAAACGGGTTGTGCTTTTAAGACAAAAAATATCTAATTTAATGATTTTGTGATAACAAAAGCGCACCAAGTACACGCCCAACATTATTTAAACTACGGTCCCTTCCGCATAACCTAATGTAATAGAGCATACTGAATTTCCAAGCCAATAGCTCAAAACAAAGAGGTGTTGTTAATTGCTATGAAATCCTAGTATTTTAGACAATAGATCACTAGTGAAATACGTTTAATTGGTGGACCATTAGTAATAGACCGAGGTATTACAGGCCCCAAAATTTTAATTGTTTGGCCTTTTAATTTGAACAGACACAGGTGAATCGCTGTACTCATAGTATGGTTGTTTGCAAATGTGATAGTTAACGACAAATATGATGATAATTTAAATAAACTAGTATCACATTCATGCATATGCACAAGTCTTTTTCCCGGAAGCGCGTTAGGCAGAGACGAAAGACCGAATACGAGTACGAGTCCGTCCGTCCGTCCGTCCGTCCGTCCGTACACCGCAACTTGATTCCAAAACTATTAAGACTACACAGTCACAGTCAGAAACTTGGTATGTAGATTTTTTTAAATTGAAAACAGTACCTTCTGAAACTGAGAGCTTCCCTCGCCCTCGGATTTGGATTTACTCTTACTGGCTTTTATTACGAAAGCGAGTTAACTCAATTTTCTGAAATAACATAAATAACACCATGTGTGTAGTATTAACACTAATCAGGCAGTGCAATTAACAAAACAGCTTCTCTACCTTTTAAACTCTACAAGAAAAATATGAATACAAATGAACTCGCACCGTGTCGACGTCTTCAGTTACAATGAAGATAATTAATTTCTTAATTGCAATTAAACTTTAGTTTCTGAGCGAGCAAATAAACAAGATTATGATCAAAACTCGCTGTATAAAGGTCCGAAGCGTAAAGCGTATCTTTCTGATTTGTGTATTCTTTGCCGTGAAGTTTTGAGAAATATGGAACACTCGGAAAAGTTGGATAATTGCGAGTCTTGCTTCGGTAATTAGGTTTTTTTTTATGGCAGTAGATTTTGTGTCCGGTGCGATTCTAACATTTTAATCGATCGGTCGTTGTGTTAAGCATATAATGTAATCTGGTAATACGGCGTCTGGATTGGTATTGGTTTGAGACATGGTGACTTTTGAACCGAGACTTCCTAAAGGAGGAGGTTTACAATTCGTCCGGATGTTTTTTTATGTGCCCCGATTGCGCCTAGACGGATGGACCGATTTTTTTTTATTTTTTTTTGTGGTTTACCTTCCCATTGGTACCATGGACCACCAGGTCAGGATCTGATGATGGGATCCTGGAGAAATCGAGGGAACTCTTCAAATATTATAGGCAGACCTATAGTTATTTTTGTGTTTTTAGTAATATCTCGTGCATTTACTCACGGTAAATATAATATTGTGATGCGGAACTGCTGATGAATAAGACCACATATGCCACCAGAACTGCTCAATACTAAGTACAAATACAAACCGGTGGACCTAGAGTCATGAAACTTTGAAAAAGGGTTAAAGTTTGTATTAAACTTAATCTAATCAAATAGGGTTTGTGGAAGTCGGTTTTTTCTAAAGTTTACTTTTTGTTTCAATTATAACCTGACCTTTTGGGGCAACGTAGTACCACATTTTACCTATTAACTTTCCCTCCTAAACTTCTTCTGAGGGTTCCTCTTTACTACTGGAATTTTTGGTAAGCTCTCTTTACTCCTTTCTACACGATAGGTGTAAAAGGTTAATTAGAGTATAACTAAACTACAGCAACAACATGATCCCTTTAGGTCTCATTTTAGATAATTACATCATTACTTCTAGTTACATTACTAGGTGTTGCCTCAATTTTGGTAGGTACTATTCAGACTTGAGCCATATCGTTACGAAACTCAGGTAATCCTTATACGGTTAGCTAGTACAGGTATATTATAATCCTAGTTATTGTGAGAGTTTTCTACGAGTTTTTCTAACTCTTAGCTTAGATTTCTAGATGTGAATGTGGTAACCTTAAGAAATCCGAAATACACGAAGGAAGTTTAGATTAAAATTCTATGCGTGGCATTTTTTTTAAAAGCATTAAGTTTGCAATCAGAGACGGCGATAGATTGTGCAAAAAATGTCTCTTTATGTATAATTGTATACATTCAAGACTATTTTATTGCTTTAGGACAGAGACTGTTAATTGGATCCAATAAATAAACATAACTATTAAATGCAGGCTGATTCATGCCTGACAAATCTGAATATCATGAATTTTTGCTTTTATCATAAAAATATGTGTGGAATCCTCAGTGCGCAAGTATGACTCACACTTTTTTTTTATCACGTTATTAAGATTTTCCATAGATTCCTCAAGCGTTCTCAGGGCACACCAGGGTCAATAGGAAAGTACATTGCCGAAATATTTGGGACCGTTTCCTGATTTGGAATCGTTCGTGTTGTGTTCGTGACTAGCATTTTACAAGTCAGTGTTCAAACTGAGGTACTTTTCAAACAAACATTTAGATGGACGGGTTTAAAATTAATTCAAATGTCGATATTTATATTAGTTTGTTTTGGAAAATATTCCTTACGATTTTATTTTTCCATATGGCAAAAGCACAGTTGAGTAATTAGTCAATTATTGAATATGTTTTTGCATTGCAGAATAACAATATTTATTTATTAAGAAGGCTTCTCTGAATTTTGATAAAAAGATAAGTGGAATTTATGCAAACAATTATGTTGAATACTCCCTCAGATACTCCACAGGAGAAGAATAACTCAAAATTCCCAGACAAGTGTCAATTAAAGTTATCTAAACTTCCCCTCCGGCAACCCGTAACAGATTTCATCCTAGACATGACATTTCTGATTTCGTTCCCCTCCCCCCTTCACCCCCGTGTCGTGGTCAGACAGACCCCGACTGTGATCCGCAATCAGTCATCCGATACAACTCAATAGAGGAATGATGGTAAAAATGGAATCCTGTCCCTTATTGTGGACAGTGCTTTGTTCGATATCAGGGAAACCTTTTTCGCGTTGTCGTCGTGTACGACAGGTTCACGCTGGACGGTTTCCTGACAAATGTAGGTAGGGACAAATGTACGTACCCATAACATATTTGTTGCGAATGGCGACAGTTCACTTGAAGCAAAGGAGTTGTGTCTGTGTGTCATTTGAAGGGTGGTCAAATGTTTCATATTTGGATTTCTATCTTGATTCTAGTTCTCAGAACGTTTATTCAATTTCGATTATATTACAGCTTTCATATGATCGTTTGGCGCGTGGTGACGGGTGGAAATATCCCTTGACAAAAGGTTCGTTGCGTTAAGAGCGGGCCCTAGGCAATCAGAACTTAGAATTTTATCCTTAACTTATTTTTAGAGGAAATTAACTAAAATAATAAAAAAGGCTAAAGCCAAGCTAAGCAAGTCTAACTGAGGAACATACTGTGCCATTTTTATAATGATAAATAACAAGAATACAAATTCTGATGCGGTTCGAAATTGTAAAATAAAACATTGTGACAGACAGATTTTCTGGCAACTTCAGGAGACTTTTCTATCGAGCAAAATTAATAAAATTTATGGGAAAGCACTCGTGATAAACAAGCTAGTGAAAAAACGTACAACAATAATACTCATCATTCCGAGCGATTTGTGTCTTGCTAAAGGCTGTTTTTGCCTAAGGCGGCGCCCTTAGGCAAAAACTACGTTGCGCAGAATTAGCGCACTCCTGTAAACATCACTCAACTGCCAAAAGATCGTTGGAAGACCTGTACTCAAGTCTTTCTTGACATATAACCGGTATAAATCTTTTCAAATTGTCACTAATAATCGATTTTTAAATGACAGCTCCTGTCAAGACTAATCGTAATCACTCTTTTCGAAAGTAAATTGGTAAGATTCCTATAATGTGGGTACTTGACAAAACAGACGTACAGAAAAACACTATGCGAAAGCGAGTATACCTCTAACAAGATATTTTTTATGTTATTGTCAATTTGCAGTTTGGCAACCATATCAAACATAAAATTGACAGGGGTTGGTATAGCAATTTCTAGATGTCAGTGGTAGAGAAAAAAGATCTACTGATACTTAATTTATTTATTTATTTATTTGGGTTCACCAACAGATGATACATAATTATTTTCATAATTAGTTAGCTTTAATTTTTAGTTTTTAAATGGTCTTTAGTAATCAATAATGAATGTTGTAACAAAACACCCAGTGTAAATGGTAAATCCTGGGTTTGACAGGCATAGGGTAACAAAATTTTAAGGTAATTTTTATAAACCTAATAGAACTATTGACATGGTTAATTAATAAAATGACGAAAAAGCGAATTACAGTAATTTCTTACATCCTACCTGAGTATGACACTTATTATGTGAACTTTGTAATATTTTACATTTTTAAGCTGATATTTTCATAATTAATTTAACGTTAAAACTTAATTGAATTAATGTGAAGAGTTTCATACTTTGATCTGCCTTCTGTCCATGGTTATAAGATGTCTTTTATTACTATGGCAACAAAGATAGAAGGCAATTCAACCACTCGGGTTAAACGATGACGTTCTTCACAAAAATTGACAATAAATATTTCAGTTGACTAATGAGCCGAATGAAAAAAGTTAAATATAATTATGGTGGGAATCGGCCCAGGAGCGCGATGCATGAAAACGGGGAAGAGAGGCCTTTGCCCAGCAGTGGGATGCTATAGGCTAATAATAATAATTATTATTATAAACCTTTTACTTGTAATACATATTTGAAGGATTATGAGGGAGTATATTGTGTTTATTAGATGATATTTATATATTTAATATTAATTTGTAGTTTATTTAGTTTATTTCTAGTAATTTAGTTTATTTCTACTTTATATAGTTTATTTCTAGTTTATTTCGTTTATTTCTAGTTTGTTTATTTATAGTTTATTTAGTTAATTTGTAGTTTATATAGTTCATTTGTAGTTTATTTAGTTTTATTTCTAGTTTATTTAGTTCATTGATTCGCAATAAATAATAATATCTATGGTGCTTTTGTAACAAATGGGTCTGCTCCTAATCAGCAATCCACCTGCCTCATTATTACTTGGTTTGCTGGAACAGATCTCTTACTAGAGATAAGCTCGCCTTTGTAGACTTTTTCTACGAATTTATTTGCCCTGTGTAGTTGTTTGTATGCAATAAAGAAATTATGAATTTGGTCATTATTGAATTAATATGAGCAAACGTTAAAAATCAAGTATTACTTAGTTTTTATAACACGTGATATATTCTGTTTACTTTATTTTTTTCTCTCTACTCTCTGCGCTACGCTCTACCATGATGGATATCTAATGTTGATGATGAATTAGTTGATGTACAAAAAGTGTCCCGTCACGTTTTGTACTAATCTTTCATTTTGTGCATTGTTGTCCGTCCCTCTAAGCCTTCTTAAAACCGCCTCATTGTGTCCTACTTTATGATCATAATTTTGATAAACAACATATTCTTCTAAAATATGTATCAAGCAAATGCAATACGCTTAACAAGAAATAGTAGTAAAAGTAAAAATAAAATATGTTGTTTGAAACGGTGTTTCAAGTAAAATCTTAATTGTTTTTACGCTGAACAATACAAAGTGACTCAAAAGTTAATGTAATATTATCCAGTATAGTTTCAGTGAACGAGAGCATGCTGAAAAACAACAATAAGAAGAAATTAAAATTAACGCTTTGTCGCAGGTATAAAGTGGATTCCCGAAAATCTTATAGCAGTGTTGTAGTTGTCCGATTCTAACTGCGTCCTAGGCTAAGGTCCAACATTATTTTACGCAACGCCACTTCTCAAATTCAGCGAGTAAGAAATACTATAAAAGAATTTAGGGGTCCTGATGCCTATCTAAAATGTTTGTACGAGTTGTTGTTGTAAATAAATATGTCAGTGTTCCTAGCAGATGTTCGGCTTGCAAAGTTGATTTAGTGGACTAATTTCCAATTTGTTTCGCCGCAGTAGTTTTGTTTGCTACATTGTGTCGTGGGAATATTCCTGATTTTACAGCTGGCCGACTTTGTGTTGTTTTTTTCAGATCGGGAATTTTTGACTTGTTTCCGTTAGTATTTATTTTTTTGTCAATTAATGGTGAACACAAACTGTTGCTAATAAAATTCAGTTATTTTCGTTGCACAGACATTAAACACATTACTAGAACTTAATATAGATAAATAAATAAATAGACTTATTAATTTACTCTATAAGAAATAGATTTTAGCAAAACTGTAACGTTATTAATTAAACTACAAATAAATATTAATTAAATGTATAATTATTATCCGTTAAACTTATTATACGGCCATAGGTATCTTGGAATGTTATTTTGAAGAACTTTTACTACGTTACTGAAACAAAAAGTAAAACCTAAAAAAAACTGACTTCCACAAACCCTATTTGATTAGAAACCTATGTTAAGTTCTTTTTGAGTTTAATACATCTGTAACCCCCTATTTCCCTCCATTGGGTAATTAATTTCGTCAAATCCCATCTCTGTGCTAACCTACCGCCACATAGGAAACCCTGTACAAAGTTTCATGGCTCTAGGTCCACCGGTTTAAGCTATGCGTTGCCCGTCAGCCACGCATAGTAGATTGTGTTTGTACCTAGTATTGAGCAGTTCTGGTTGCCATGTGTGGTCTTCATCATCAGTTCCGCATCAGAATATTATGCTTACCATGTGCATTTGCACGAGTTATTATGAAAAACACAAAAATCACTATAGGTCTGCCTATAATATTTGAAGAGTTCCCTCGATTTCTCCAGGATCCCATCATCAGATCCTGACATGGTGTCTATGAGACCATTGGGAAGGTAAACCATTTAATTTCAAGTTCAAGTTATAATAATGTATATCGTGCTGTGGACTCAGTTCCCAAATAAACAAATAAAAAAAAAAAACAAATCTGTCCATCCGTCTAGGCGCAATCGGGGCACTTGAAAAAAAATATACAAATGTCCCGACGAATTAAACCTCCTACGTCCTTTTGTGAAGTTCATACAACTACAAATTTGCGATTCTCGAATGTCACTTTATTTGTGCCATAAATTATTTTGGGCCAATTCCAGGTCAATGGGAAGTACGGAATAAGTTTTGAGCCCCTTGCAAGTGCTTTGGAAATCCAACTAATTGACAGCATAAACTAACGGTAATATCGTTTGAATGTATTGACTTGGATAGATTACAGACCTGAGACAGACGGCCGGACGGAGGGACAGATGAACAGACTGACAGACAGGCGACAGGCAGATGATGATTCTACAAGGGTTTCCGTTTTTCGTTTGAAGGATTGGAAGCTTATAATTGAAACAAAAAGTAAACTTTAGAAAAAACCGACTTCCACAAACCCTATTTGATTAGATTGAGTTTAATACTAACTGTAACCCCTTATCCCCCCCCCCCCTTGGGGAATTAATTTTGTCAAATCCTATATCAGTGCTACCCCACGCGACTAAGGAACCCCTGTACAAAGTTTCATGGCTCTAGGTCCACCGGTTTAGGCTATGCGTTGCCTGCCCGTCAGCCACGCATTGTATTTGTACCTAGTATTGAGCAGATCTGGTGGCCATATGTGGTCTTCATCAGCAGTTCCGCATCACAATATTATGCTATGTGCATTTGCACGAGTTATTATGAAAAACACAAAAATCACTATAGGTCTGCCTATAATATTTGAAGAGTTCTCTCGATTTCTCCAGGATCCCATCATCAGATCCTGACCTGGTGTCAATGGGACCACCCTTGAGGTATTACCTATACGCCGAAAAAAGATTTGTTCAAATCGGTTCATAATTGGCGGAGTTATCGCGTAACAAACATAGGAAAAAAAAACAAAAAAAAAAAACATACGGGTCGAATTGAGAACCTCCTCCTTTTTTTGAAGTCGTTTGAAAAGTATATATCAGTCTATGACTGACTATACGATAGTGCTTTACAATCTATAGCTTACCTACAAATCTAAGGTCTTTAACCTACACTATTATCTCTTCTGTGCCTACACAGCCGTGCGATACCCGCAGGGACTTGTCACAATACAATAAACACCTGAGTCATGTCGTCGGTTCGTCTTGTTGGAAATGGTGTTTGCTTACGTATTGGGCCTAGGTCTCCCTGAGACACAAATCCCGACAACAAAATTGACTGATATTTTAATAATAATATTGTGTTCTTTAGAATGTAAGATTTTTTAAAACAATACTTCAGTAGTTCCAATTTCATCATTACAGAGCCACCAACTTAGCTGGTCAGGTGGGAAAAATTGGTCTACGGACTTGTCATCCGCCATCAAAGAGAATACATACTATACTATGTCCGCTATTATGAAGACTACTATGTCACTAGCGACCGCTAGAGTTAGGCACCACGTTTATTGATATAGACATTCGTTAATACATTTTTTCATATAGTTTATTGCATAAAATAATACATTTTACAATGAAAAGTGGACAACACATGACAAAGGCGAGCTTATCTATATTAAGAGATTTCTTCCAGCAAACCGTGTAGGGTAGGAGACGAAAAAAAGTTGAAGTAAAGTTACTACTATTTCAGTCTATGTTTATTAATGCGACTGTTGAATATAGAGTCCAAAGAGGGTGTTAGACGAAGATGGCTACCTCTGATCGAATCTGGCATAGAATTGGAACCGATTTGAACTTAACACGCAGACTTTTGTGTCAGACAATAATCAGACAAAGAGGAGACGACAGTAACGCCCAATAAAGCCTGTATTTCTAATAGAGGGTAAGACTACCTAACAACAGCTGCCAAATTTTGTTGTTAGTTAGCTCAGCAGCCTTGAAAATATCACACATTTTCAGCCTAAATCAAAGAGACGCCCAAAACTTGAACAGGCCGGCTTAAATAATGAGCACAACTCAAAGCCTTGTACAATAGGCCTTTCATTATTTCACTCAGCCGCAAAATTAAACAAAAGACAGCCGGCAACCAAACGTCTTATTGTTAGGGAAAATGTTTATCGTAGGAATATATAAATTTCTTCAAAATAATATATCGCAATTCCCTTACGGAAGAGCACATGCATTTGTGCTCGTATAGAGCCACTCAATACATATTTTGTGCGACAGCGGGCTTGTCCAACGCCGCAGCTATTGAAATCTGAAGATGGAGATATCAAAACTTACGTGTACGTTGTCACTTGATTTAGTTTTTTCAGTTGTCCCAAACATAAATCCAAAATTGAAGTACATATGAGATGTTACGTATCTGTTTAGTAACTGATCTAGAAACGGCGATACCACTCAAAAGATGCCATGCGCTAAGTGGCCCTCAAATAGGAAGGTCAACATCTGGAACAATCGAACTCGAGAACAGTTATAGATATTGTCTACGCAGTCGCTAAACAAAGAGACATGTCTATTTAACTCATGGTAGAATGAAGACAAGGTACAATGAAAACAAACAAGCTACAATGGCTAAAGGTCACTAGTTATTGAAGGAGACGTCATCAAACCTGTGATATGTAGAGTAGTAGGCGTGGTCAAATAACCAGTAGCCAACGTTATGTAACTACTAAGGGCCGATCGTTCACTCCTCAAATAGCGTTTATCTGTCTATTTCCGAGGAATTTTACATGGTACAGTAGGTACTTGAAATTTAAAAATTTACCTTACTGTTCCGTAAAACTTTATTTAGGTATGTGTTTGTCTGAAAAACACAGAATTACCGTACTATATAAGGCACATTTTGTCTTGGTAAGTGATAATTAAGCATGTGAAATTACGGACGAGAGCTGGTTTCATAAAATGTATTTCACGAAGTAAAAAAAGTGGCCAAGTGCAAGTCACACTCGCCCATGAAGGGTTCCGTAGTAGCAAGTAATTATAAGACTGGATGTTTGTGTTGTAACTTTGTTTTTCATAGTGTTTGTATGAATGATAAAGTTATCTTTGCGGTTTTTATTAAATGTTTAATATCTTAAAAACGGCTTATTATATTTTATTCAAACCAATTTTTGTTGAAAGTTTGTATCGAGATACACAGCATAAATATTTTTTGATTTTTCACTTCCTTACTTTAAAAGTTAGAGGGGGGGGGGGCAATTTTTTTCAATTTTGGAAGGGTCTGTCTCTTTAACGATTGACTTTGAAGAAAAATGGTTTTAGTAATCTCAACGTCATTTTCAAAGACCTATCTATAAACACCCACACATTATAGTTTTAGAATAAAGTTGCTGTGACATACGGACGGACAGACAGACAGACAGACAGACAGACTTGACGAAACTATAAGGGTTCCTTGTTTCTCTAACGGAACCCTAAAAAGATGGCATAGATGATTTGCATTGCACACGGACTTCGACATGGCGTCTGGGTCATGGCACAATGTGTACTAGGGAAAATGTACTAAGGAAAAGGGAAAGTGTGTACTGTTGAAGCGTTTGAAGATTGAACTTGTTTCCTGACATTTGGACCGTTTAAATTAATAACTTTACATACTAAGGTACCATACATAACCGGATTCAAAACCGCATCTCATGCGTGAGAAGGGAGCCAGAAACTCTTGACCACGAAAATCTAATAGTTGACCGAGTCCAACTCTAACATTAGCATAATGTGCAACTTTCGTGAGAAAACCCGATTTCGGTTCCCAGTGGGACATCCTTTCTGTCCCCTTTTGTTAAAACCGGTGAAGGATGGCATAACTTTGTATACGCCACGGGCGGTTTCGGAAACATGTTTCGTTGGGTAATTTAGTTTTAGGGAGGTGAAATGGTGATACAATTGTTTTTAGATTGAGGTGTGATGGTTGAAAGCAGTTTTAGGAGCTGTGCCAGGTGCCACATGATAATCGACGTGTAATCTATGGGCTATGTCATTTTACGCCTCAAACATCGATTACGACGATTGTCGCGCCATGTCACCATAATTGATATCTCTTATATGAATATCTGTCCTCGTATAAGTCCATAATAAAATAATAAACTGGGTCTTTTGTCGACCTTGGACGTTTAAGAATGATTTCTAATAGGGTCAAATAGTAAACGTGTCATCCAGATACACGTCTGTGCCATTCCCCGAATATTCATTGTGACTTTTACCATAGACAAATTATTTTTGTCTATGCTTTTACCAACGAAGAGTAACTTTTTACTATCTTCTACTTTTTCATAGAATGACCTCATTTTGCACTGCCATTGTCATACAAATTATTCCCGGGATAGTTATTTTCGCATAACTTTTTTTTGGCCTTAGTATTCGTTTGCCCTTGAGTCATCTGTTGCGAATCCGGGACTGTATCTCATTTATCACGAGAAATCCGGGTGGGTCAAATAATACCTCTAGGATAACTGACCAAATTACTAACATACTAAATGCTTATTGTTGCGGAACCTCCTTTCAGCGGCAAGCTGGCCGCATCTTGTCATTTTGATATAAATTTCCTTTTTTATTTTGCCTTTACGTTTGAAAATAGATACTCTGGTCAGTGTCACAAAATATACCATAACAGTAACATCATCCACAATTTTCTCTTATTTTCTAATCCCAAATACAGTCCATTCACTCTCACTATCGATAATACTTATCTTAACTTAAACGATGTTATACAAAACGGGGGAGTCGCGTTAGGCTGGCTACAAAAAAAACAGAATTTTACGCTCTCGCTAAAGCCACTGCCATGTGATTTCGCACGCGACTTGCCCGGTTTGAATGCCAGGGCCGTGATACTTTACGCGAGTCGTATAACAGTTGCTATAGCGGAGGCTCAAAATTCTGGTATTGGCTTATCGACAGCGAGCGACGAGACGTACCACGCCGCATTGCCAGGTTGCTAATTCTTTTATGGGAGTGTGTGTTAGTTTTTATAATAAAATACCTAACGAAGCAACGGACCTACCAGAAAGGAGGTTCAAAAACTCTGTCAAAAACGGTCTATTAAAGAAGTCTTATTACACTGTAAAAGAATATTTAGATGACAAAACTGCGTGGTCTTTACCATCTCGGCGCACAGAAATCCAAAGAAGGGCGATGGTCTGAGTCAGTACTTCTCTCTTCGATTATCTCTTCTGTGTCTTCGGTGTATTTCCTTAGACTCAAGTGAAATTGTATTTTAAGGCCCTCACATATTTTACATCCTAAGCCCACAACTTCCGAACGGGCGGTAGTACTATACAAACATGTTATATTATATTGAAAGACGTGGCTGTACTTCGCCGCCGGCCGGCCGAGCAAAAAATTCGCATCGATGGATTGAGGTATATACGGGTCGCGCGGTTTAGACGTGCGAGTGGTTAGGAAATCTGTATCATTTTATGGTCAATATTTTTTTTTTTACTTTTTTGACTTTTTGCCGCTGGCTACAAATACAACGGTATTTCGAGCTTTCGCTATTGACATGCGGTTTGCTTGCAGAATCCGGCCCCAGGTCACTGTAAAGTCTTCTTAAGTGTAATCAGGGATGCCAGACTTAGTGGCCTTTCACAAGTCCCAAGCAGCCTTGTGAAAGCATAACCGAGTATACGATAAAAGCCGGGACACAAAATTATTAAGTACCCTATACATGCCAAGCCCTTGAACATTAAATATACTTACCCACAATAATTTCCCATTACAAAGGATTTGTAACACATGTAATGTTACGAAGAATGAGAGATTTAAGTGCCCGCCCACTGAAATTCTCGCCCTTATGTAACTTGTAATAAGTCGCGGATGTTACTTAATTTACTGCACATCATACAAAGAGTTTTATGGCTGCTCTTTTACGGTTCACGTTTGTATTACCCTCATATGAACAGAAGGTTAACCTATTTATACAACGGAACGGAGGTGAGTAGGTTCGTACGCATGGAAACGAAGGCAATTTTATTTGTGGATTGGATATTATAAATGTTCAGTAAACTTAAGCCATGAAACTTCGTAGGCTAATTGCCAAAAATATAGCTGAATTCTAAGTTTTTCGCGTCTGCAGAATTTGTCTATCAAACGCCATTTTTTTACACAAACTATATGCCTTATTATTATAGACACTTACCGCCGTACCCAGAGTCTCGCAAATCCTCTTTTTAAATGAAATCAGATGTACAATTTGATTGCAAAAAGAAACTTCTGAAACGCTTCGTTAACTTGTTACACGGATTAAATATTATACAAATAGATTCCCCACATGCCACTGATACCCTTTAATTCGATAAATGAACACGATTACATCAATTACAAGTATTTAACCCCCAGCTGATGTAGCAATCCTGTCCAAAAATCAGCAAGAAACGCCAGGAAATCGGACCAGGACACTCCCAAGAATACTAAGTGGCTAGTCGACCCAAAAAAAAAGCCAAATTGGAATGTAGCCAGAAGAAATTGTAACCCAATACAAGCTACACATTTCATACGAGTAACTTCTTATTTTGAAAGGCATAGGGAAGAATTTTGTTTGTATAACTGAAATGTGAGTTGGTTTACAGTGCCCGGAAAAACCACAATCATACTAGGTACCTACATATTATATAGCTGTTCAATACGTCATCGTATTCAGTTGGTATGTAACGTATATATGGGGAGGGCTTCGAAGTCCAGTTTTTTGAGGAACTGGATTGCTTTTACGAGTAAAGTTAAGTTTGTTATGGTGGAATTTATATACAGAGATTTGGCTTACATTCAATGGAAATCTGACGACGTTAAAACTATACAATGCCTGCGATTCGGGAGGCGACACGAAATATACTAAGCAAAGTAGTTAAAATTGTGTGTTTGTAAATACAATCTGTGGCCACCGCGCAAGAGCTGTCTAGGTTGTCGGCTTAGTGCCTAAGCCGCTACTCACATCACATGCCTGCTCCTGCGGCGATCTAAGAAGGGGGGCGGTCGAAACAATGTCCGAGCTACTCTACAAACACGCTTGCAAGGAAGGAATCGCTGCTTCCGCCACTCAAAATGCAACTCAAAGTCTAAAATGCCAAATGTTATTTATTATTTATTATTCGCTTGATCGTCTCTCGAGATTATCGCTGCCCCTGCCGTAGGGCGAGCCATAAACATTGACCCTGCTTGCCTATGCACTTTACAATCAAGGGAGCAATTCAAGGTCATCCCCATTTTTTGACCGTCCCCCTTCCTAGATCTCCGCAGGTGCAGGCATGTGAGTAGCGGCTTTTAGTTTAGTGGTTTTGACACCTCCCAAATTGCCCCCAATAGGTATTTAACTATATAGGTAGACCGTGCGAGCGTTGCATGAAGAAAGTTAAAATAATATGAAACAAAACAACCCGACTGCGTTGTCTTTGAATTCCACATACCTACCTAAAAACATGGAGTATGAAAGTATCCGCACCAATAATTGTGTTAGCTTATATTTAAAAAAAAAACATGAACAAAAAAAAAGTGTAATTTTCGAACCTGCTTACAAAAATTCAAGAGAATCGGTTGAGAAATACGACTTGTAGAGGAGAATAGCCGGACATCCAGTCAGCTATAAGAAAGTATTTTTGTTAAACCTGAAACGGAGACACTCGCGAGCCGATCAATAAGTATATACGCTCTAAGAAACATTTTTCCTAAATCATTTAGGAATTTTTCAAATTGTAGCAGTTCCGTGCCAATGGCATCCATGACGATAAATTTGCACGAGAGAAAACAGAACTGCTGGTACTTCGCTGATGTAAACAAAGGCGCCATAATTACTAAATTGAAATGGCATATTGTTTACAAACAAAATGGCTCTTAGATATCTTCTCGAAATTCCGGTATTATCAGTCATTTAGTGTGTGAGTTGGTTGGCAGTCGGCCAAAACAAACTTTTCCATTAGTGTTTTGTGATTAGCTCGATTCTCCAGCTTTGACAATTCGGATCGCAATGAAATTGGTATTTTGAAGGATGTTTACACCTGAAGTCATGAAGTGCTTTTACACCAACGTTCTATCGCACAGGGAAAGTACGTGTGACTGAGATGCCGCCATACGATACAAGTAAAGTGGAATAGCGTATTTATCTTGTGTCGTTTATGTTGTTGTGTTTATGTATCGTGCTTTCCCTGCGTGATAAAACGTAGGTGTAAAGGCACACAGAGAAAATTTTGGTTAAGATTGCGACTGTTTCGGAAAGTTTTAGATGAACAGCAATGGCAATACTCCCGGCACTTCGACGCTCACTTCATACTCGAACACGGTTCAAAGTGTCAACAAATACAGTGCCATAAACTTAACTGAGCCGGTGGCGGTGCCCAAAACTAGAACTATAAGGTCGCCAATGTGAAATGTCAATTCGTATGTTATTGATGCTAGCGTCGCCGCCACTGGTTTGTGGCACTGTAAATGCGATATGAGAGTGATAGTGGTAGGAGATGCGAGTTGTTGTCCGAATTTTACAGAATTGACAGTGACTTACATGCCTGCTCCTGCGGCGATCTAGGAAGGGGGGCGGTCAAAAAGTGGGGATGACCTTGACCAAGCTTATAAGTAACCCTTTCAAACAAAAAAATAATTTTTGAAATCAGTTCATAAACGGTACCAGTTTTGATGTAACACACATTAAACAATAAAAATAACGTACATCCAAATTGAGAACCCCCTCCTTTATTGAAGTCGGTTACAACCATAATACAGATACAGATACAGATTCGATTGATTAATAAACTTAATAATGAGAAGATAGATGAGAGGACAGCAAGCCAAACAATTACCAGAGTGAGAGAGTATGCGAGTCTAGGTGAACTCACCTTTATCTAACATGGTTCATCATTGGAATCACTTATATATAGACACAAAGCTTGATTACTAGTATTATTCTTACATAAAATGTCACAGCAGGGAAGGAAGGAACGTTATTGGGTAAAGGAAGCAATTTTATAATACGATCTATTTAATTTGTGACAGATTGTTCTAACAAGGACAAAGGTATTACAATTTATCAATAGCTACTAATCTTCAAAGTGGCAGTAGTTCACCCAGAGGTACATAGAGGACCAAACGGTCGCAAAAAAATAACCGATCGAAAATTGATGGGCCCGTGCCGAGCGCGAAAAATTGTTCTGCAGTTTTTTTTCTATTTCGTTTTTTGCGTTTCCGCACTGCGAGTTCCAAGCCTAATGGCCGGGAATATCTCTTCGTAAAAGCTTTTGGCTATGATCATAGTTAGCCGTACAGATGCGATAAGTTGTGTAAAGAATCGAAGTTTTTTTTACAGTTACATTACCGTTACATCGGTGATAGAAAACATCTTGAGCAAACTTTTAACAAAACCAGCTAAGGTGGTGGGCTAGCCACTGTCATGCAAATTGGAGTATTGAATAACTGACTTCACGTTGACAGAATTGTGCCACCCTTCTGATATTCCATAGAAAAAATAACTCACCAAGTCAAAAACAAAACCGACCAAATGCGAGTTGGATACGCGCACGAAGGGTTCCGTACCATTATCAATAAAAACGTCAAAAAAATAATGTCTGTTGTATGGGAGCCGCCTTAAATATTTATTTTATTCTGCTTTTTAGTATTTGTTGTAATATGTAGCAGCAACATAAATACCTACATGATCTGTGAAAATTTCTACTGTTTAACTATCACGGTTCATGAGATACAGCCTGGTGGGTGACGACGGACAGAAACAGACAGACAGACGGATGGACAGCGGAGTCTTAGTAATAGGGTCCCGTTTTACTCCTAAGGTGCGGAACCCTAAAAACTGGCTTCAAGTCCCACCTTTTTCCATACACGGTGGTAGAGACACAACTGTGTAGCCATTTACTCCGTTGTGAATCTTTCGCGACAATGGGTAGTCTGTAAACTGGGCCCTATTGTTGCTGCAACTTGCAAACGCTTTGAAAAGTTGACAGTTGCGTCAGTTGCCAGAGTCCTGCACAGAAAAGTGGCTATCCGTTATTTGAAAACTTTTTTAATGCAACAAAACGTCATATTATGTCATAACATAACCTATAAAACCTCGCTCCCTCCTCGTCCGCTTCGAATCGCTCGAATCGCAGGTGCGCGAGATTTTAGAGGATTCCATATAAATAAAAATAATAAAATAGAAAGCCATTTATTTCCAATTAGTATCTAAACATAAAGAATTATAGTGCAATTATATTTTTATTCTATCTATATTTCATGCTTATAATAATTATTTGTAATTAAATGTTTTATTAATTATTTTATTCTATTATATTTATTAACATTTCAATTATTTATTTATTACATTTAATTCAATATTATTTCTGTTTAATCATTATTATTATTATTTATCTAATTTTAATTGGGCACCCATATTTGGGTATAGGCCTCCTCCATACTCTGCCATTTTGCTCTGTCTTTGGCTTGCCGCGTCCAAGTGTGACCTGCCACCTGCACTATGTCGTCGCACCAGCGCCGCCGGGGTCTGCCTCTTGCTCTCTGCCCGTCTCTTGGGTGCCAGTGGAGGACACGCTCGCTCCATCGTCCGTCCGTTGTTCTGGCTATGTGGCCGGCCCACTTCCATTTAAGCCTGCACGCCATTTGCACAGCATCTGTTATATTTGTTTTGCCTCTTATCTCAGAGCATCTTGCTCTATCTTTTAGTTTTATGCCCAGCATCGATCTTTCGGCGGAGCGTTGGAAGATTCCATACAAATTCAAAATACGCTATCGATTCGTTTTACCTTAAGACAAGGGTTAAATTCTCTAATATAAAACTCATCGCAATGACATAGCGATTTCGTTAAGCTTGAAAATCAGTTTCCGCCGGCGACAAGCCAAATATGACATACCTAATAAGCATTATTAGGAGCACTCTAAAGTATAATGTATACATTCTATACATTAGCTATGTTTTTATTTACAGAACAAGGCCTCAGATCGTTATCACGGGATTACCATAGGTACCGATTGTTTTTTCTTAGTTTCTATAGTTTCTTGTGCCGACTCTACGCGTGCAGAACGCCATAATTCCAATTATTGAATTACTGTCCATACAGGAGCGTGGTAAATTTTCACCAATCACTCATTGTTTCGTACTCGAATCGTTAAAAAAACATAATTTGTCGTGTCCTGTGCAACATGCTTATGGCAAAAGTTGTTTATTAACAGCTACGTAATAAAAGTCTTGTAAGATGGACATAAATGTAACTTTATAAGGCGTACCTATAAAATAAAATGTCTGCCTCGTTCTTAAAGTCTGTAGTCTTAATTTCTTTGTTTTATACTTAGTTTTTGTTACGAGTATACGGTGAGGGATTTACTGAGAAATCATAAATTTAAGCCATGAAGATGGA
The DNA here is from genome assembly GCA_963457715.1 of Argyresthia albistria. Classification (NCBI taxonomy): domain Eukaryota; kingdom Metazoa; phylum Arthropoda; class Insecta; order Lepidoptera; family Argyresthiidae; genus Argyresthia; species Argyresthia albistria. The sequence goes on along the minus strand of OY735262.1, from coordinate 1,606,261 downwards.
TTCCTGAAAAAAAAGTCAAGGTATGAAATTTTAGATTTTATAGCTAACCCACGAGAATCTCATGGGATTTTCATTGGTTTCTAATACTAAGGATATGCTTTTAGTTTCTATGCGATCAACTCAATCGTGCTGTCACTGACTCTCGCTTGGGAAGTGACCGCGACTTTATCCAGAATTTTGCATTCCGCTGTGCCTCTTTTTCAGGGTGTACGATCAGATATAACAAGCTCTTTCTATAGTAGTCTTCATGGTAGATACGTTACAAGTACGAAACGCCTCTTCTGGCTACCTCGTTTTCTTCGCTCAGTCGGTCAGGGTTGGCAATTACAAAGAGAGTTACTTAGATACAAAATAATAAAACGTAGCGACACACAGTTTCCTACTTGGGATGGAAAAAGCACAGTCATCTATGGATCATTTGGAATAGCATCCGAAGCTTTTAAAGAATGAAGGTGATTTCTTCAACTCTATATAAATTGGCCAGATACAATACATAATAGGGGTGTTATGAATTTTATGCGTCTGTTGGTCTATATGGTGTATCTTTAATTCTTGGAACTCTAAGAGCGAATTTTAACAAAGAAGAGTAACTTTTTACTCGAGAGTATCTTCTACTTTTTCATAAAATGACCCCACTTTGAACTGTCATTTTCATACAAATTATCCCCGGGATAGTTATTTTCGCATGACTTTTTGTTGGTAACATCCAGCCTCAGAGGTCAGACAGGCGGACGAATTTCAATTGTGATTTTTCGTAATTGGTCGTCGACTTCACTGTTGTGTTCTAAGCAACTTTTTACTATATTCTGTAAAATGTTTCAAGCAAAAGTTATGACTTATGTTATGAGCGAGCGAGCGAGGTTTAGATATCTATATAAATAAAGAAATTAAACATATTTTACTTACCTTGCAGCAATGCAGCAACATTTGATTTCCAAAGAGGCTAAACAAAGAGCAGCTGGAACTAATTGACTAGTGCCATTGGACATTTTGACCAAAGGCCTCATAACTCCGCAACGCATGGCGTACCACCGGAGTCTTCATTATTACATTTCCGTATGTTTGCTGCATCATATATAAAGCCCATTTATGGCACAAATTGTTCATCATGCAGTAAGTGCTAACCCTGCAACATCCAGCTAAGCTAGAGAGCTCACGAGAGTATCTCGTAATTTGGGTCATACTGCGCTGGGCTGAGCTAAAGTTTTGGCCTCGCAAAAATGTAATTTGATGGTAATATTTGAATTGCTAAGAGATCTGGAACGCTAAAACTTTCGCTGCTACAAGTTTCTTGTAAGAATAGTTTTACTTTTTCACTCACGGAATAGTTACCTAGTCATAAGGTCTTCTCACAAAGAGTTTATATTACCTTGTTGAGATGTAATTCAGTATTCATGATAGTAATTTTCCTCTCATAAAAAGGTTTCCAGTTTCGCTCAGGTATATTTGTTTTTACTCAGTACATAATTGAGCAGTCAGTTATCCGATGATGGATGTACAAAACAAAATATGTAAACATATACATAAATTAACATTGCTATTTATCCCTATACTTACACGTTATTAAAATTGTAAATCCTGGCTACTATCTCTATTCGGTCGTAAAAATATATCAGATTCCGCAGCTTGATAACTTCCTTTAAAATTTTACTAGTTCTTTTGTAAAGATTTTGTAACAGAACACTTATATTCATATTTTTTATTGCACTGTTACTTAATATTAAAACTTAAATAATATTTAGTGCGCAAAGGCGAGCTTAACTCACTTCTGATAGTCGGGATAGCCACTAGCCTCGCCAATCGCCCCATCAATCCGCACTGAGCCAGCGTGGTGGAGTATTGCTCAATCTTTCTCGTAGCCGGAAAAAAACCCGTGCCCCTCGGAGGTTACAATAATGGGCTTTTTATTAGGTATACAGTACAATACATTGCTTTTGGCAGGACACAGGTACACTATAAAATGTGATTAATATTGTTAGAACAACTCGCTGTCAAGTCCAATCGGTAAGAAGAATCAGAATTAATACCTTGTAGTCCGATTAATCAAACCATCAAGAAAAAGAGTTCATGTCGTCCGATCGGTAGGACAAAGGCAGTCGCACCACGTGCCCAGAGGGCAAATGAGAAACGTGATGAGCTGGGGAATAACATACATATTAAGTCAGATTGTTTCTAGCAAAAGTGCTGATGAAATAAACCATTTCAGGTTTCCGTACCCGAAGGATGCCAGATTGCAACTTATTGCTTAGCCTCCTCTGTCCGTCTGTCTGTGTCTGTTTACCGAACTGTATCTGTATCTCATAAACCGTTACTGGTATAGGTATACAATTCTAACACAATACAATTACAGCATAAAATATTTAACTACACGCAATTTTAAAATAAAACGATGTACTTATCCATACAGAGTTGGAGTTGTTTGCGTTTTTAGGGTTCCGAAGGGTGCCAAACGGGACCCTATTACTGAGACTTCGCTGTCCGTCCGTCCGTCTGTCTGTCTGTCCGTCACCGACACCTGTCTAGACAGTTGAAATTTTCACAGATGATGTATTTCTGTTGCCGCTATAACAACAAGCACTAAAAAAATAATAGAGGCTCCCATACAACTAACGTGTTTTTTTGCGGATTTTTGGGGACACGCACTTGGCCGGTTATTTGGTTATGTTCTTGCTAAAGTAAGAGCATTGAATGAGCATTGTGTATATTTCTGTACCAGAATTGGGCCCCTAAAGGTTTGAAAGAGATGCCAAAGATAACCTTGTCAAAGGTGTTTTCCTCTGAAATGCAAACATATACTCGTAGCTGCTTTACTATCCCTTTACCTGCTAAAAGCTATTATAGAGGCCTTACATTGCCGTGGTCAGCCTTCGCCATACAAAAGTGCTTTAAAGGTGCCTGGGCATATGAGGTGTCTTTCAATGAGCGAGGCGAACACAGCTGTACGAAAATTTTAATTAAAAATTCGAGTGGTTTTTTCTCTTTGATGTTATAAAAGTCTCAGAACATTAACTAAAGCAATAAAAGTTATATAACGAACAACATGTCCATGTCATGATAAATTGATCTTTGTTTGATTCCTACAACGAGTAAAGGAATTAACGCAAAATGTGAAATTACTTTGCCAGGGACATCATTATGAGCAACTAAACCGTTTTGATCAGAGCAACTTTATTTTTCACTTCCCAGTATATTTTGGCCTGAGTGGGTCAGCTGATTTGTATGGAGAAGTGAAAAAAAAGTTGCCCTGATCAAATCGGTTTAGTTGCTCATAATGATGTCACTGGCAAAGTAGTTTCTCATTTTGCGTTAATTCATTTACATCTTGTTAAAAGTACGCAATTTATACTTCAAGGGCATTCCTTTTAAAATAATGTTTAAGTCCAAACAGCAATTCTGTTAATGACATGTAATTATGTTGTAATATTTGCAATCGCTACTCAGTAGTAATTGACGATCTAAGTACTTGTGACATAAATAAACAGCCAGAATAAAATTGTCTCATGTTATCTGATGAATGCAAAATCGGCCAAAAATAACTTATGATAGATATACTTTATACTATTATACTTTATTGCACAAAAACAGAATACCGACTTAATAATGAAAAAAAAACATGTACAAAGGCGAGCTTATCTCTAATAAGAGATCTCTTCCAGCAAACCTAGGATGGACAGGATTAATTAACAAAAGATAGACCTGCATATGTGCACAACGATAAATATTAAATTAATAGACTACTTACTAATAAGTACATACATACATAAAAACCATACATAATATAAAAAATAATATAAAAAATACATAAATATATAAAAACTTAAATATATTAAGATAGAGAAAGATGATATATTATAACATACTCGTTGGTAGACGAATAATGTTTTATATTCAATGACAAATTGGGCCACAATATGGGGCATATAATAAGGGTTCTACCTGAGACTTTCAAGTAAGAAGACAAGTTAGTATGTTCTGACGAACTTTTTCTTAGTTTATTTTCATACTCGTCATAAGATTTCTTGTTAACGGTAAGATAACGTTATTTTCATAAAGTATCAACATAGTTCGATAATCATAAGTACATAATTTTATTAATACAAGTGTTTATGTCAATACCCAAAAAAGTCGAATGAAAGATAGTTAAAATAAATTCCAAGAATTTATAACATGAAAATATACAGCTACATTTAAGGACCATTTTTTATTCAATTAAATAAACTTTAACTTTAAGTACAATTCTACACGTTCGTTAAGTTTATAAGTTCATAGATTTAACAACACAGCCTTTAAAAATACTGAAATCATAATACAATGATAGGATTTATACAATTGGTATCGATAGATAGATATGAAATTCATGTCAAACATAAATCTTTGTAACTACTTGGAAGTTTGTTAGGTTGGTACATATCTATGAAATATGTATGAAATTTACAATGACTTGATTTAATTGACAAAAGAAAACATCGACGATCCTGAGCCTTTATAAATTGATATTAGCTAAATAAAGAAACAATGGTTAGTTTCTTACATCTATTATACAGTCTTTAAGATTCTAAAATATATACAGTCGTAGTATCTATACTCGTTTGTTGCTAGTGGTTTATAAATGAATAATAGGTTATTTTTGTAACATGATAATAACTTTTGTGTGATAAAGTAAAAGTAAATAAGTACAGTAAAATTGTATTTACGTGTGAAGTAATACTAAAGGACCAGTCAACGTCACACTTTTGTCTCTTGATAGTTTACTTTACAGCGCAAGATGCCGTGACGATGACGTGATGACGCAGTGCATTATTTGAGCAGCATTTGACCATAAAGTTAACACAATTTCTTTCGGTTCATCGGAAATAAGATATCTCTATATTCTTGTCGTCATAACAAAATATTTTTTATTGGAATCTTTACAAATTGTAGAGAGCTTTGAAGTAAGTGTTGTGAGCAATGAATTTTGAAATTTTCATAACAAAGACATAACGAGACAGCTGTCGATTAAATATTTACATCATTTATAATACGATTTTTATGCATCGATTAGGCTTCCTGATCGTGAATAAAATACACCTGTAATTTGAGTCGATTCTTAATCATTGTTTAAAACACCACATTTCTTCAGATATTTACAATTACACTGTCGCTTAGCGTCACTTTCACTTTACCGCCAGTGAGAGTCACTTTCACTTTATCGTCAGTGTCACTCACTTTAGACATAATTGTAAATATCTTCCATGTCTCATACGTTCATCTCCGATATTGCAGCTTGGGGAACCCTCGACTTCTGGAAGTGTTGGGGGGGCGATGACGAGGGGGGGAGAACCGACCCATTCCCAGGCGCCTGGGCCTGACCAGTTTGCGCCTGCACATCTGGAAGGTTACTTCCGCCGCCCATAAAAGTTGCATTCTTCGGTAGAGTCATGCAATTTGTTGGGTTACACATTTGACTCTGGGTCTGATAGGCGAAGCCAACTTTCCGAGGTAAAGTTGTACATTGCCCACCTCGGCCCGTAGGTGGGCTAGATTTCTGCAAATTCGACATTTGAATACCCGTATGGCACACATTTGGACAGTTAGAATTCGTGAAATGCGGCACTCTATTCATTGAGATTATCGCGTTCTTGTCTTGGTGATCGATGTCGACAATTGTGCTGGAACTTTGAGAATGGCCAATAAAGTAGTGAGGGTGTTTGGACGACACGCTGTCAAAGGTCGAATTATGATTGCGTTTCTGCTGCTGCTGTAACGCTTTCACTTGCAACCTTGTCTTGTCCCTTTGGTAGTACACTCCCGCAAAGATCAATACATTTAGGATAAGCAGTGAGCATCCAATAGCTATAGTCACACTGAGAGCTGTAGAATACGCTGTGTATCCAGCGACTTCCAAATTCGAAACTTCTTGCGCATGCGAGTTATTGACCTGCACCGCGCTAACTGCAGTCCCTGGCCTCGACGATATCACGCTTATGCACGTCGTCACGTAAGTATCCATAGTAGTCGTGGGAACGTCTAAAGTGACATTGTAGATGGGTTTGCGATAAATCTCTAGCGTCGGGTCGAAGTAGTTAGTCCGGGTCAGAGGGTCGGGTCTGACGAGTCCGTCGTAGAGTTCCGGGTCGTTGTGGTTCCGGAACAGATTATGTTTGGCCACCACGTCCTTCATTCCGGCTCGGTGGATCTCCGGGATGAGGCGCAGCCAGACCGACAGCTGGTGGGCGCGGTAGTGGTTCTTCATGCGTGGTTTCATACCTGCGAAACAACTTACATTTATACATACATCAATCAATTCCCCGATGCACCAGAGCCAATAGCAATTGACAATTGACTTCACAGCACAGCTTACTCAGAATGCATCAAAATAGAAATGGCCATTCTAGCCTCGCACTAGGATACCCTTTATCGTGAAAACCAGAAACAGCACGTCATACATACATATAAACATCCAAGACATAGGGGTTTTCCTCCCCAGCCGGATTCAAAACTGGGATCTCTCGCTTAGGCGATATAAAGATCTATGGTAACTTCATGACACACATAATCTAAGGTAAGCGCATATTAAGATCACAACGATCTACCCACAGTTATTTGAATTATACCCTGCAGACCTGCCGGCGCCGTAGTAGACCCATAGCTCTGTCCCTTAATTATTGTAGAAACTTGTATAGCGCTCATTGAAATAAGGGCCAAAAAGGAAGCATGGGATGTCTAAAACACGGGTTTTAATAAGGTAATCGAAAGTTGTGTACAAGCCGGGTCGGTTGACCTTTTATTAAAGGGTCGGGCCGTAAAGAAATTTCCCTTTGGAAGGCTGGTTCTTTGGAAGCTATTTACGAATTAATTTTCGTGCTCTTCATCAAGGATGTTTGAATTTAGACTCGATAAAGAATTCAGGCTTCAATTAGGTACATTTTTTATATTATGTTTAGCTTCACCTAGATTTTCCAATAACATTTATAAGAAATTTTTCATCGTCAATATTTTTTTTTATAAAACACTCAAAACATTTCTCCACATCAACCCTTCAACTCAACAATGATCCGAGCAACTGAGTTATTTGCTCGAAAATTGCAAAAGGAATACGCGGAAGTCACTCGACTTGTGTTACGACGTCAGCAGCCACGATCGCGAAAATACTTTTATGGCATCGAATTTCCAGACGTACCAATCTCGAGATATTTCTGGTGTAGTGTGTCGTATTCGTCCCACACGATGCTTTTGTACCGGTTGCGCTCACGAGATATCGGCAGCACCGATTCTTGACGTTGCGCCTCGTTCGGGTTCCTGGAAACATACGATTGCATCAATATTTATCTCCACTGGACCCGTATTGGCTGCTTTGGTTTAGTAAGCAATAACACTGGCTGGATAGAAATCGGTTGAATAGGTGCTGCGGGTATCAACGATTTGTGTTGGCACAGTTCTTTATGGCAAACGTAAACGTAAAACATTTATGTCAAGCGTTGAATAAATGGCTAATGTTAAGGACATAATATATCAGGACGAGATATTTTGCAAAATACCTACATAGTTGAAATTTTTCTAGATATAATAGCAAAGATACCCTAAGGTATTCTAAAATAACAGTTGTTTGTACTTGTATCATAGCCATCCTATCCGTTTGAAAACATAAAAAGGGCAAAAAAATCAAAGCTACAGACGGAAACCGACCAATAAATAATAAACAATATTCAGCATTCCGCTCGACGCTGCCTATACAAGAACACAGTCTAACAAAACGTGAAGCCAGGCAGAGAAGTCTCGCCCCGCTACCTTCTTTTCGTGACCACTGAGCCATGAAAACAATGGTCTTATCCTGTTTGTTTTGCTAGATTAACTACTTTCCATAAATCATGCTGTGCGGATCCATTGAAAGTGGATTTAAATTGCAGCTGGATTTTTGTTTCAGGTCGGGTTGAAATGTTTGTGGAATATTGCAAATGGGTATCGTTCGTGAATATGAATGGTTCTTTTGTAACTCTCATGCTATGTTTCGATCAATAGAAGTGGTAGCTGCCCATGTTTATTAATATTCGATAGGTCATCTAGGTCGAGGGCTAATGTATTTTGGCTTCAAAAAACCTTAGCTATCTCTAAGTTAAGAATTATTGTTACTATCAATGGTTTTATTCACAGATTGCTTAGTACATAATACTTACAGTTCATATCTTATGAATGGTAATAAAGAAAAGAAACACAATGTGACCTTTCCTGTGACTTGTCCAATACCATGGCAGAGGCACCGTTGTATGTGATCTTCATCAAATTATAATTGTAGATGAATACATATGATTTTATCGACTTACCCAGATCTAACGAAATTAGCCACATACATGATGAATGCTTCGGACAGGGCTACTTCAGACTTTGTATAGTTTTTAGGAAAGTGACCCAAACCATCGACCAAAGGTGCTCCAAAAAGATACGGCAACTCTTCTCCATGAACAGAGCCCATGCGCTGAAACAAATGAATGCTATTGATTGGATCACACTTGGAGAGCGTAACACGTGTTATTAGGTTTCCACATAAAAAAACTAAAATATAATGTCATCCATGTAATAAACCAAAGTAAATATTTTTGTAGAAAGACAAAAATTTGCAGTTTTCAGATTTTTTCCTTTACTTGTGCTATACGACCTTGCTTTGTGCCCAATTCCATGATTGTAGGCTTACGGGAAGTACCCAATAGGTTTTGGGTCCATTTCGATTACTATGAAAATCCAATTTTACAGCATAAACGGTCGTATCGCTCGATTGTGTTGACTTAAAAGGTTGTTTTTTTACAGCTATATGCGACTACAGACTTTAAAAATTGACATAAATTTCAGCTTGATACGTCTACGCGTTCTTGGTGTAAAAGGTCTTGACACACAGACAGACAGACGGACGGACGGACGAAACCCAGTTTTTAACTGAAATAATTATGTGCATTCTGCCATGCAAAATGGGATAATGAGTAGCAAAACATGGGCAAAATTATGTTTTGTACATGCGTGATGCATCACACCTTGCCTATACGGTTTGGCAGATAAAGATACAATACTTAGTGCCAACGCCGTTGTTCAAAACTCCAACAGCGTGACAGAGGTCTAGCCCATCGCCGCATCCATAGAGCAGTGAAGGTCTACTTGAGATCCCATTTGAATTTATTAATGAATGAGAGTTTCACCTTATTTCCCATGAACGTAACTTTTTAAAGTCAAGAGTGAAGTGGTTACAAGTCCCCTGCAGGTAATGATGGAAAATTTCCATTTAAAACTCTCTTACTTTTCCGTCTCGATTAAAGGATTCTGATTCATAAAAAATATTATGAAATGACGAGCTTCATATAAAAATAACATCTAACTTTTTGATTTGCCTCCCTCAAGCTCATTTTATGATCGATCCGCTGAGCCCCTAACAAGAACGTCAAATTAATATCAACAAACTTATGCCTCAGTACCTACCTAGTCTAGCAAACATGACCGTTTGTTTAGGATACCTTTGATTGATGAGCGAATCATTTGAGACCCATGACGATGCATTTAGTATTTTACAGACTGGTTTCAATGTAGGCACTGTTTTAATTAATCTCGCAAAATCAAATATTGACATGACTTTTTATTGTTTGTTTTATGTTAGAAATAAAACAATCAACCAATTTTGCAATCCATTTTGTTTGATATGAATCTCGCTGATCAAGAAGTTTTTAGAACCATTGATCAACTTTGTGTTTGGTTTAGCTATCAACAAAAATAAAACAATAAGAAAGTAATAACACGATACAATGATAAACTATGTGGACTGTAAAATAGCATGATTAGGAGAGAAAGAAACATAAAAATAATCTTAATACATATAGGTAGGTACATTGTTTGCAGCCTACACTATACTTTTCACAAAATAAATGGTCCGTTTTGACAGTTCACGCCCATGAAGTTTTAACCCCTAATGCGTATGTAATAAAAGCCAACTGTTGCGTACAAACAAAGAGTACAAGTTGCACCTAGGAAAACAGCTTCTATTAACTACGCGTTAGGGGTTAAAACTTCATGGGCGTGAACTGTCAAAACGGGCCTTTTATTTTGTGAATGGTATAAGTGTGTACCATAAACATCTTCGTCAGTGACGACGAAGAAGGATGGAAGGCTGTTAATGTGTGTGACGAGTCGTCGTCTTACATCGACCTTTTGGCGTGTGACGTGAGTGACGCTTACAGGGGGTTCTATGCAACTTAAACGATCCTTCCAAAAAGCGTTAGTTCCACCTGCTACTGCAAGCTGAAATTCGTTAAAAAAGTAGTCGAACCCGGGACCTCTCACTTGTGTGGCAGAAATTAATCAGTTACGGTACAGAGGTCATTAACGCTCTATCACGCTCTATCCTATATAAGAGGAAATTTGGATACTACCCTTACCTTTATCCTTCTGCTTTTATACTAGGTATGCTCGGATATAACTCACTAGAGGTGAGACGTAACACTGAACAACTTCTGACTGTGTGTCGATTGTTGCGAGGCGACAGTGACTGCGCAGCGCTTGTCAGTGCAGTATGCGCGCTCTACGTGCCTGACAAGTACCTACGCGCGCGCAGGCACCAGCTGCTAGCGGGCGGCACGCACCGCACGATGGCGCGCCGGCAGTCTCCGCTGGTCCGGGCGCGGGACAGCCTTAACGCAATGTTGGCTGCAGCACCAGCGAATGATCTGTTTGGTGATGCATGGAGGGACATAGTGCGAGAATGTGGCAGGTTCTGCGAGATGACTGTGTGACTGTGCTGTCCTGGATTATTAATTTTGTATATCTTGTAATGAATAAATCTGTGATTCTAATTGTATTGTATTAGAATTGAATTGAATCGTATTGAATTGTTTGAATTGTATTGTATTGAATTGTTATGAATTGTATGGAATTGTATTGAATTATATTATATTGATTTGAATTGAATTGAATTGAATTGAATTGTATTGAATTATCTAATGGAATCCATAATTAACAGGGATCGGATCGAAGGTGTGAATTTACCTAAAGTTTGTAGTCGGACATGACAAGGAGCAGTTACAACGACTTGAGTTGAGTTGAAAAAATGACTGCACCTTTCAATTACAATCTGTATGAATGTTTTATTTACCTCGCTTGAATGATGTAAAGTACAATACTCAGTCATTTTTACGACAAATTGAAAAATAAAAAAGTTATGATTTTTTTGGGAATCAGCAGTTTGAAAATGTTTATAGTTCGGTGTTTCAAATGTAAGGAACATGTAAAACTAATAAAAACAAAAATTAACTGGTTAGACAAAAACCCGAAATTTAACAGGTGAAATTGAAACCGCTTCAACTCAAGTGGTTGTAACTGTTCCTTGTTATGTCCGACTACAAACTTTAGGTAAATTCACACCTTCTTCGATCCGATCCCTGATAATTAATCATGGAATACCATTAATTAATGAGTATTGTATTTGTCTAGCGCATTGGACGAACTAGTCTGTAATGCTAAACAATTTAATTTGAATAATAAATAAATCACTGATGGACTCACGCTCTATCACTGATGGACTTTTTCTTTTTAACCGACTTCAAAAAAGGAGGGGGTTATCAATTCGGTTGTATGTTTTTTTATGTTTGTTACATCGAAACTGGACCGATTTCAAAAATTATTTTTTCGTTCGAAAGGGAAGCCCAACAGTTTGCTCCCATTTTTTTAAATTAGGAATCAGTCCAGCAGTTAGGTTTCTAGGTGAAAAAAAAACAGTGAAATTTAATCTTTTTTTACCTGGATGACTTTATACATCCAGCATTTTCGGTGTTTAAAGACATTGTCACGAGATAAAATCTGCCTGTTGGGATCGTATATTCGTTTATTAATGTAATACGTATGGACTTTACTGTCATGAAACCGATTTCGTAGGCTCGTTTTCGGGTATAAAGACGACATTTGTAAATCGAGCGGGACTGTGATAGGTCATGAAGTCGGGTTTTTTAAGTTTTTAACTTGGTGAATTATCTATCATATTTTGTTATTTGACTCATATTCGTTATTTCATAAATGCCTATTATTTACACTTCCTAAGCTTCCCCATCACTCTAAATGTTATTAGCGTTGATAAACGAGCTTGCCTTTCTCTGTTTACACTTCTCATTATTTTAAACTCAATTTAACTACGAGTAGCGTTGAAAATTAAATTTTCGCAGTTGAAATAGTAATTAACACTCATAATTCAGCAAGATTGCTTGATCATGTTTATTAGTTGCTAGCCAAGTCTGGACAAAATGTTTGACAGAAAATGGTATCTAATATGGTTGTTAAGGAATTAACTCCAAACAAATCACTTCATCACACACACAATCAGTTTCATGATTGGATAAGACATTTATGGGTATAATTATTCTACTTAACTTTAGTTCTCCATACAAATCGGTAAGTCTTAGGTATGAAAATGCCTACCATTTCAACTGTACACATTTTGTATGCTGTTGCTGTGCGCTAATCGACAGTCAGTTAGTCACAATTTCAGTTAGTGAGCGTTAGCGATTTATTAATTTTACCACGTGATTTCCTTTTCTGGAGTTCTGAAAACGTGACGTTGGCGAAATCATTGAGGAAACGTTGCCACGTGATAGAAGGAATCCTTAACTTAAAACTTAACGTAGGTATATATATAGGAGTCTGTGCGCTAATCGAGAGTCAGTTAGGACGTCAGTCTACATTAGTCAAGGACAGTGGACAGTAGACAGTGGTGATGTTATATGAAAGCCAAGTTGACTCGCCACTGTCCGATCGATTTACACCACTGTTCTGTCATCTGGTCCACGGTCCACTGTCCACTGTCCTTGCCCAATCTATACAGCCCATTAGTGACAATGTCCGTCAGCGTTGTACCACGTGATTTCCTGTTGTGGCGGGCTCAAAACGTGACGTTTGCGAAATCATTGTGGTAATACGGGATAAAAGGAAACCATAACTTTAAAACTTAACGTACGATAGGGGTGTCACCCCCTGCCTATTTTTGATCATTATTGAGACTTGATTCAGGCAGGTGTCTATCGTTTCATATATGTATAACTCGGGCTTATTATTCTAATATAGACGCAAACCTGTAGAAATTTACTTAGTTTCCTGCCCCTTAATTTTGCTATAGACCTATGTTGTGTACCTAGCGAGAATGTTCTTTGAATGCATTTTTGGTAAGGGTACATTCAAAGACAGACCCAACAGTTGGATCAAATGCCATGGGTATAATTTTGTTGTGAATAAAATAATTGTCTAAAAGAGGCCGCTACGTGTTGGACTTATATTCCCACACAAGCCTATAAAATAACAGGGACAGTATTGTTACCTGATAATAAAACTATAGTAGGTAAAAGGTACGAGAACAGAAGAAATTACTTACCTGAGGATAATCCCCATCCTTGGTCTGATATTCGAAGACATAGAAAAAAGTCTTCGGCCCCGAGTCGGGAGAACTCTTCGCCACGCTAAGAAAGTCCCCAGTTTGCACCAGTGGAGCCACGTATTGGGCATCAGATATGGCCAGTACTGCAGCGTCTCTAGTGTTTATTGGATGCTGAAAGGACGACAAGTATTTAATTTGAAACACTTGTAGCACTTGACTGGTTAGATCTTGCAGGACTGAGTCGAGCATTGAAGATCGGTAACGGAAAGTGATTAGATAATTATGTGAGTAAGCAAGATACTCTGGCATGATTCTCGCGAATTCTATATACGATATCTACACCTACATATATCGAGTGATTTTGTATGGGAATCTGTCAATATAGGTCTCGATATCCGTATATCGAAGGCGCGAGAATCATGCCACTAAATAGATCAAATATCATATCGAACCAGAAATATTTCTTCACAGCCAAGTTTTTAACTACACCGAGGTACTATTTTAAGTCCAGAATAGAAGTTTAGACAGGCAGGCCATGTTGCTCGCAAACGTTTTAGGTACTCTGAATTTAAAATATCATTAGGTACTTATGTGTGGTTAAAACTAATGCCAGAGAGTTACATTATTTGATTCGAAATTTACTAAGTTGCTACTTTACCCTGCATAAAGTTCAATAAAGCCGATTAAATTCCTTTGTTGAGTTTCTCTTTAACACAAAATGAATAAAAAAAGATATCTACATTGAAGTGGGTTGAAGTAGGATCAAATATTTTATTCAAGACTCGTCTAAGATTCTTAAGAGCTCGACAGTTGGTGAGATTAAAGTCAGATTTAGATACTACTAATTTTAAAAGTCCTACGTCAATTTCAATTCTCTTCGTCAGTTGTAACAAAGAACTTAGGTCTTTCCAAACCAAGTGTTGAGATTATTGTGATTTAATTACCAAAAAGTAATTACCTGAACAGTTCGCTCCCAATCCGTGTACTCATTGACGATCGTAAAGAAGATCTCGCTCAAATGATATGTGTAAGCATTCCTTACGTAAGTCCTGCAAATGACGATTAAGTTATTGCAACAGGAAAATAAAATACACTTTTTCAGCAACAAAAAAGTATCCAAGGTGTGCCGACCGGAGCTTTGGTCGACAAACACCAATTTATTGTGCAAACAATTCTTACCTTATTATTCTATCCCTACGCTCCCCTTCAAACCCATTCTGTATATCTTGCGCCGAAAATTTCCACAGCGCCTCACTAGTCACGACTCCGAAAAGCAAGTCGTATTTATTCTGCCCGCCCCTGATCCCGAAAATCCTTTCTCCACTTCTTTTATCTGCCTTGATATTGTTCACTCCGGAGACACTAGTGAATCCTTGCAGATCATTCGGTATGAAATATGTTAAAAGCTCCTTTGCGTAATCTGTTTTCACAACAACTCCATCGACGGAAGGTCCAAACGCGGTCAAATAACTCGGTGTCGCAATCTCTGCTTCCATAAGCTCGGCCAATGGCACTTCTCTGAGGCAATCGACGATTAGTTCGTGATCTTTTATGATGTCATCTGGTATAGTACAGTTTGATTGTTTGGCAAGTTGGACGGAGTAACTAACAGGATCTTCAACTAAAGCCCACGAACTTAGCGCTGATCCAGAGAGTAGGATTGCTCTGTGAAATAGGCCTGAAAATGGACAAACAAGTTTAGAGATCCGGGCCGGCTTAGCGGATTTACAGTGTCACTTGATGGGCGGCGGAAAGCCACTGATAAAACTATTTTAGAAAATATTTTTTCTCAAGAGTGAACTCGTAACTTTTATAATATGATATAACTTCGTCCAAAATACTCGAAACCGTGCTCTGAGGTTATTTAGCTGCAAATGTTATATTAAAATATGCGCTCGTGAAACCCTAGGCTACCAAGGGAATACAGGCAAAACATATATTTAATATTATAGCGGGCGCTGACATGACCCCGTGTATGTGATCTTCGTTGCATTTATAGCATTTATGAAACTTACCAGGCATGACAGTCGGTGATATCATCAAGAAATTAATGCAGGCTGCGCCAGAGCCGTGTCCCAGCATGGTGATATTACCAGCATCGCCACCAAATAATGCTATGTTCTGCTGAACCCAGTGTAGAGCTGCTATTTGATCCATCAACCCGTAGTTGGCAACTCTGGCTTTTAGATGAGGTATTGGATTGGCGTTGAGGAATCCTGAAAAAAATATTGATATAAGAAGAGGGAAGTGTTGAAGCCTAAACTTACTAAAAAACTTGTCAGGAAAAACATGACACTATGTTGGGCGATGACGCTAAGTTACTGCAACGTACACCACCTATGGATAAATTGTAGCCTGATTTTGTATTTCTTGACAATTTTGATTGATTGCGTTGTGAAGATTTATCAAACGTTGAAGTTACCTATAACATCCTTTGTAGATCAATTTGAAACACAAACACTTTAGGTAGAATAGTTATCAGATATGGAAAATAGAACTACTGTTTATATGCTTTTGAGCTAGAAATGCGCTTCAAATGCATTTATGATTTGGAGAGCAATGTGAATGTCCCATCAGTCCACAATATTAATTACCGACTTCAACAAAATTCCCCAAATTCATGAAGAAATATTCAGATTCATCAAAATTTCCAGTTCATGACATACTCATCCCACGCGTCCCATATTCATTTGCCGCATATTTTGCATTTCACATTTCCATGCAGCTGAAAACATCATCGCGAACAACACGAGAGTAACCCGGCAGTCTCACTGAAGTAACGACTATAAATAATGGTAGTTAGGGTTGAGTTTCAAGTGGACGCTCATTACCGTAAGTTTCTAAAGCAAAAACTGGCGCAAGAAGTGTTTAATTAAGTAAAGTGAAACGTGACGAAGCGATACAGAGAAGCCTCGGGAGTAAGGATGGTATCGCATAATTAGATTGCAGTGAAGAGCAAAAAGATGTACCCGCCACAGGAATTTCTGCGCGACACTTAAGATATCTGGTGTTTTTAATTTGGTTGAGAAGAATGAAGTGGAATGAAAAATGAGCTTATTTTATAAACGTCTTAGGTCTTTAGTTTCTTGGAAGAAATGGAGGTGGAAGAATGAGCTAGGAATTTACCTATTGAACCAAGCTGGGGTTTAAATTGGTAGATTATTATTTTTCACACCTGGATGACCATTACCTATTGGTTCAAAGTTGTTGAATTGTAACTGAAATTGTTATAGGTCCTTTCATCCGATTGCACACACACACAATGCAATATGCTCTGCATATGATATTTGATGCGTGATTGTCTATTTTCACATTCAAATCTCAGCGGCTCATATTGATATATGTTTCTCAATCTCTCCATCCAATGATGTTAATAAAATACTAGTGATTTTTTGTTCTACCAGAAGTTTGATGAATAAATAATGACACAAATCAATACTGACAAAGGCACAATATCTGAAAGAGTGGTTTAAATATGAGTAAGGCCTATTAGAAGGACAAGGGCTGTTTACATTTGTAGTTTGCGGCATATAGTAAATTATGTTTACTGCAGATGATGAGTCGCGAGAGTGTCGAACGAGACAGCGAGCAAGGTAAGTTACTACCGCTATCTCGCTTACTCGTTTGGTAAATACACTCGCTGTCTCGCTCAAACGCTCACGCGACACGTCGTTGTTTTCTGCAGATGAGGTTGGCCACGGACTTGAACTTAAATTAAAGCCTTTCGCAGGACTGCTCCAAGGCGACTATACAATTTCGTTGCTCGTATGCGTCACTATGGACGCAAGCGGCAGCGGTTTCATTATTTTCGACATTTCGCGCCTGCCTTAGCCACCGCTCAAGCCCATCACTCTGGACGAGGCTTTTGAGTATTCACATAATGCAAAAGGCCTTTGTAGAAAAATGTCTTACCTAAAATACCCAGTCTATAATTGATAGTGATGACAACGACGCCGGCGTAGCTAGCCAGCACCGCGCCATCGTAGACGTTCCCTGAGTTCCACTCGAAGGACTCGCCGTGGATGAAGATTATCACAGGATACTTAGCTTGGAGAGTCGGGCCGACTGTAGGGGTGATAAATGAAAATATATAAATATAGCCTATTTATGTTCCTACAAAGAAGCACGGATCTATATCCTTTTTACGAGTAAAGTCAAGCCCTACTCGCCCACACCATAATCTAGGAAATATATATTTTGGGAAACGACTGTTGTGGGACGGATGTTTTGGAAATGGATGTTTTGGGAAAGAGATAGCCTGTGCCGAAAGGACTGGCTCAATGCGGGTGGAGAGGTGCCGGGCTAGTGGCCAAACCGACCCGACCCGTGCGGATGGTAAGAAAATTAACTATATACACCCAAAGCATCACAGATTTTCTCATGTCGTGTGGCAGAGTTACAGTTAAAATGTTCACGTTGAGTAAATAATTGAATTCTTTATTTTCATTCTATAAAATACAATAAGAAGTGAAAACTGTTTCGACTAGACAAACAATATTCGTGATGTCACACCAATTTGATTTGGTTAACTACAATAATTGAATTTTATTTTTTGATAAAAATGTCTTTAGAATATCTAGATCACCATGTAGCTCAGGCTACTCCATATAAGAATACAAGCGTGAGCGTACTTGCATTTAAGGTATCTGATGTACCTATTTGAAAAAAAATACGAAAGGTCCTCTACCTCCTGCGAACACGTACAGTTATTTCCTCAGACAAAGACCGAAAGGGGCGAAGATATTACTTACGACCCCACTGGGAAAGGGTTGCATTGGGAAAAGGGAAAGTAATATTGAAGTCTCACAACACAACGCATATGGGCACGCATAAAAAGATATCGAAAAAATATCAAACGATAAAGTACTACGTCCATTCTTATTCCAAGACGACTCTGTTAAAGAGGAACGATAAGAGGTTAATTAATTATTACGTATGACAGTCAGGGCCAAAGGAGTCAGATTTTGACTTTTAAAGTTTACGACGCTTTCTTGGGTTTACTGTTTTTTCAGTGGAGGGTAAAATTTGTCTTAATAAACAGCTTCTAATATTAAAAACATATTAGCCGTTTTCTACTCAAGCCTGCTAACATTT
Organism: Argyresthia albistria; assembly: GCA_963457715.1. Classification (NCBI taxonomy): domain Eukaryota; kingdom Metazoa; phylum Arthropoda; class Insecta; order Lepidoptera; family Argyresthiidae; genus Argyresthia; species Argyresthia albistria. The sequence continues at coordinate 1,587,798 of OY735262.1, read as the reverse complement.
GGTGTAGCTCGAGCAATACGAAGTATTGATCAAACGTTTTTTAGTAAATATACAGCGTTAATGAAAATATTCAAATGAAAATAAATAAACGCAAAGTACTGTAGAAAACCAATACAAGATACTCGACTTTATCAGCTTTTTACATAAAATACTCGATGAACTCATGATAAAACGTGGCTTTGGAGAGATTCCAGCGGAAATGAAAACAGTCCTTATTGAATACGAAGAACAAAATACGTGTTTGTAGTCTCGGATAGAGAATAATATAGAAACGACGCGTAAACTTGCTTCCAATAAGTTTTGCACAGTTTTCGCAACAACACGAAGATTATTTTATTAGGATTAGGAACTATGTTCATAGATGTACGTTTTGGTCTGAAAATGACTAAACCCTAATAATACAGTCCATTTGTACTTTAAAGGGCCCCTAGTGAGAAAGTTTTGGGGTAGTACTAATTTATTCATTCTATAATGTATTTTGGGGTGCTGAATCCGAGTCTGAGGTTTGCGGACAAAATTGCGTGGCGCAACATTGAACAAATTGAAAAAAAGCGAAAAAAAACTGCCTTTTTCCAGTTATTCACGTTCAATTCGAGAACAGTCCTAATGAAACTTGCATGAGTAAATCAAAGAAGACAACATGATAAACAATATACTAAAATTGGTCCAGAACTTTTGCTTTTATGGGGGTCCAAAATACGCCTAAAATAATCAAGATGGTTTTTCAGTATAGAATAGTTGTTCCATCTCTAAATACGACAATCAATACTAAATATTGAGACGTCCATGACTCACTTGAGCGCTCAAAACGAAGACATGAAAAATAAACTCGAAACCATGGAGGCGCAGACGAAAAAGGACCGAGAATACATTATCCTATTGGAAGATAAACTAGAGGATATGCAACGTTCAAGTAGGAAAACATGCATTGAAATAAAAAATGTCCCTTTTAAACAAAACGAGACTACAGAAGACCTACTGAAGATAACTACTGAACTGTCAAGATCAGTTGGATGTCCAGACTTCTCAAAGAGTCTAGTGAAAGACATTTTCCGTATACACAAAAAGGATAACAACAAAACTGTGGTTGTAGAATTGTCGTCAACATTGTTGAGGACTGACATGCTTGCTGCCTGCAAAACCTACAATCGCAAAAACAAGTCGGCTAAACTGTGCGTTAGACACCTGGGAATCAGTGAAAACGGAGACTCGCCCATATTTGTATCTGAACAACTGACACCAAGGGCAGCTCGGCTGTACTTTCTTGCTCGAGATCTCTCTAGATCACATGCATTTAAGTACTGTTGGACTGCGTTTGGCAAAGTGTTCGTTAGGAAGGACGACAACTCGCCTAAAATTCTGATTAAATGTGAAGCTCAAATACAGGGCCTAATAAATTCCAGGTGACTAGATATTCTTATTTGTTTTCAGTTACAAACATCAACCTTTCTTTTATGCTTGTTAAAAATCATGTCTGATAGACAAAATGTTACACATACGCAAAAACCACACACAAACACACCTTATCATCATGAAACAAATAAAACAATCTTACACACCTTACAAAACACACCCACGCACGCATATAAACATACATTCCTGAATAACAAAATGGCACCAGTACTGTATTATTTCTACAAAACCCTAATAACGAATTTTACCAAAAGTGGCAAAAACAAATATATATGTTTGATAAGACAAAACTTTACCTCCACCATCAGACTTATAAATAAATTTAAATATGGATAATTCTCTTACAAACCTAAATGAAATAGATAATTTTGATATTGCGCGCGTTGTAAAGTGTGACATCGAAGAACTAACTACACGTTTAACTATTAAAGACAACGATCTTAAAATTTTCTGTCAAAATATAAGGAGTGTGTACAGTAATATCGACGATCTTAACTTAAACCTTCAAATGATAAAAACACGACCTGACATAATTATCTTGACGGAATGCCGTCTTAACTTAGATAGACCAATTCCGCCCCTGGAAAACTATACATCATGTGCAACAATTCACAATCTTAATCAGAATGACGGAGTGGTAACATACATCCAAAATGATGTAATTTTGACTGATCTTAAAGAGATAAAACTGGTCCATGCATCGTGTATTCAAATACGAACAATTGACACCGTCATACTTGCTATATACCGTTCTCCATCAAATACAGACGCGGAACAGTTCATCAACTCCCTTAGCTTGCATTTAGATACTTTGAAAGCCTACAAAAATATAATAGTTACCGGGGACATAAATATAAACCTAATTCGAAAAGAAAATGAGAAAACCTACTTGCAGGAAAACAGGCTCAACTATGTCAACATGTTATCAATGCACGGCATTTTGACAGGACACCAGTTCCCCACTAGGGAAAGAAGTTGTTTAGATCACTTCATGTTAAAAATTCAGACAGACAAAACAACTGCCCAAATCGCTGTCTTAAATACAAGTATAACGGATCATTGTTTGATATTTTTAAATTTATCAGGTCAAACCACTAAAAAAGAATGTAAGAAAATTAAAACCGTCACAGACTTTCACAGCGCGCTTATCACTTTAGCTAAATCAAATCTAGAAGAAATCCTACTCTGTGATGACCCTGACTCTGTAGTAGAACAATTGATAAACAAAATTACCGAATCCTTGAATGAGAATACGAAAACAATACAAATTCCAAAACTGAATCGTGTTATAAAACCCTGGATAACTCCTGGCATATTACGATGTATAAGAAATAGAAATAAGCTACAAAAGAAATTACGACTCGATCCACATAATGAAGTCTCTAGAATAAGCTACAAAAGGTATCGCAACTTCTGCAATAATTTAATAAAGAAACTCAAACGACAGTATCAACGAGAACAATTGGCTAATTCTACAAAAAACTCAAAAACACTATGGAAATGCATTAAGTCCATAACAAACCTTAACAAAAATAAAACAGATAATATTAAACTACTAAATTTAAGACCATCCCCTACTGAAGCAGCCAATCATGTAAACGACTACTTTGTGAATATTGGAAAAGACCTAGCTGAAAAAATTATGTCCATAACTAACACAACAACTAGCACATCTTCCACTGATAGACCAGCTGCCCAAACAAATTCTTTTGCTCTCTTAGAGACTGATGACGAGGAAGTTCATGCTGTAATAATGGGCCTAAAAATTGACAGCGCCCCTGGCTGGGACAGTATACCCACACATTTTCTTAAAATGGCTAAATTTGAAATCATACCAGTCATCACTCACTTAACTAACCTTTGCTTTAGTCGAGGGATTTTTCCTCATTTGCTGAAACACTCAATAATTACACCAGTGCATAAGGGTGGGGACACTGATGACGTCAACAACTACAGACCCATATCTGTTCTATCCTCAATTTCAAAAGTATTAGAAAAGTTAATAAATAAAAGGCTAATTTCTTACCTAGATAAATACAACATAATATCAGACTCACAGTTTGGCTTTCGAACAGGAAAGTCCACGGAAGACGCCGTAACAGCTCTAACCTCACATATCGTTGACCAGGTAGACAATAACAATAAATGCCTTGCAGTGTTTTTAGACCTTAAAAAGGCCTTTGATACGGTCTGCCTTCCCATTCTTGTGCAAAAGCTTGAAAATGTTGGCATTAGAGATACTCCTCTGGCTCTCTTTCGAGATTATCTTAGTAATAGGAAGCAAAAAGTGAGGATCGGGCTACACACTAGCGAAGACTCTGAAATTGTCTATGGCGTGCCTCAGGGGAGCGTTCTGGGACCTACCTTGTTTTTAATCTACATAAACGATTTAATTACCCAAAAAATTGACAACGCTAAAATTATATGTTACGCTGATGATACTGCTGTAGTATTTTCTAATAAGGCCTGGGCTGGAGCTCGTATGCAAGCTGAGATAGGCTTACACAAGATTTCACAGTGGCTTGGGTCCAATCTGCTGACCCTTAATGCTTTAAAGACAAACTACATGTGCTTTACCAAGACAAATAAGACTCAACCGAAAGATGATTTCACTATCAGGGTTCATAATAATTGTGCCAACTATGGCTCTGACTCAAGTTGTGACTGCACAATCATAAACAAAGTAAGTACGTTTAAATACTTAGGGGTCACAATTGATCAGAGACTGGGGTGGTCTGCACAAATTGAATTGCTTAGCGCTAGAATGAGAAAACTTACTTGGGTCTTCAAAACCTTGCGAAATGTTGCTGCACCTTTATTGCTCAATCAAATATATGTTGCCCTGGGCCAATCCGTTCTATGCTATTGTATCACCATCTGGGGGGGATCTGCTAAAACTAAATTAATCGACGTAGAGAGATCACAACGAGCACTTTTAAAAGTCATGTACTTCAGGCCATTTAGATTTCCGACTGTGGACTTATACTCACTATGCCAAATGCTAAGTGTAAGAAAGCTATACATACTAAAAGCTACCCTAAGAGTCCAAAAAACCCTACGTTTTGACCCTAAGATTTTTGAAAAAAGGAGAGCTCACACTGCAATTGTAATTAAAGCCAGGCAGTCTAAATTTGCTATGATACAATACGAAACACAATCAGCCCGTTTATATAATACACTAAATAAAAATCTAGACATCTACCCCAAACAATACTATGAAGTTAAAAAACTTTTAACTAATTGGCTAAAGACACTAAATTATGACGAAATAGAATTGCTCATAAGTACAAACACTTAGGTTTAGGTACCTAATTGTTTGTACCAAGCCTAAAACAATTAAAATAACTTACCTTATTATTCCCGTACCCGTAAAAGTACAAAAGTACTGGACCAACCTCCATATACATACATACACACACACACACACACACACCCTTACACACAAAACATACACACACAACACACACGCACTCACACAAAAACACAATCATTTTTCTAAGAATGTTTTTCTTTTCTTCTCGTTCACTTATTATTATGTTTTTTTTTTTTTTTTGTCTATTTTAAACTTTAATTTAAGTTATGTTAGTAAAAGCAGCACCATTTTTGTTAGTCGGTCACGGACGTGAGGGAGCGGGGTCTTCTGATACAGGTATTATTACTTAATAGAAGGCCCCAGACGAAACTTATATGTATCATTTGGTCATTGAATAAACATATTTTATTTTTTATTTTTTTTATTTTATTTTATCTCTTATATCTACCAGGCTGCATCACCATAGTAACTTTTGCGACGCATTAATACATCCAAACTGCATGCTTCAGAACATCTTCCAGGTCCAAAAGGTTTTGGGTCATACCCGTTCAGGGCTTTGAATACCAACTTTATTTGCAACTTTGGATTATAGACAAGAGCTATATCCAGGTTCCATAGGGCTACTCCTGCCTGTCATCTGGTAGAAGAGTTCCCACTGCGTGTTCAACATCACCGTCTTGGTCCCAAAGTTCTTTGGACGATATCCTTTCAAGGCTTCGAATACCTACCAACTAAACCAGAAATTGGTTTTCTTGTATGTTTTTTCAAAGCGTTAACAGGATATCGTCCGAAAAAAATTTGGGACCCAGATGGTGATCTAAAAATGCAGTAGGAACTTCTCTACCAGATGACAGGCAGGAGTAGCCCTGTGGGACCTGGATATAACTCGTATCTCTAGTCCAAAGTTGCAAATAAAGTTGGTATTCAAAGCCGGGTATGACCCAAAATCTTTTGGACCTGGAAGATGTTCTGGAGCATGCAGTATGGATGTGGTATTGCGTCGCAAAAGTAACTATGCTGATGCGGCCTGGTAAATACAAGATATGGAACACATACTATTTATTCTATACTGAAAATCCATCTTGATTATTTTAGGCGTATTTTGGACCCCGTAAAAGTCTAGGTACTGGACATATTTTTTTGTCATCAACGCGAATTGATTTATTCATACATTTTTTTTTTTTTTAATTTGGACTGTTTTCTAATTTATCGTGAATAACTGGAAAAAGACAGAAATTTTTCGCTTTTTTTGCGATTTTTTTTCAATGTTGCGTCACGAAGTTTTGTCCGCATACCACAGATTCGGATTCGGCCTCCCAAAATACATATAGAATTAATAAATTAGTACTACCCCAAATCTTTCCTAGTAAAAACATAATTTAACTGAACTATAAAAGTTTCTGGAATAGTGGCCAAATGTGACAGGCCATTAATCGATGATTAATTCAAAATAGCGGCACGTGATTAGCAGTGATTAGTTAGTTTGTCCAGTTGTCAATGCTATTTTTGTTTCGGAAACTGGGCGTTAATCGACTTGTCAGGTGGCAAGCAAAAGAAGTTGTTCTGGTTGTTAAAAAATATGGTACCGTTTCCAAGTATTAGTTAATAGACATCTAGAGATCGTCTATTCTATTAATTAAATGCCTGTGATTGATTCTACCAATACAATACTATGTAAGTATACATACTCCATATAAATTGTATACAGTATGAATACAAATGTATACAGTGTACGTACAGTACAAAGGGAATGGTTCAATGCGTAATGATCATTGAATGTAATATAATGTACCTTCTAAAGAGATAATATGAGTGTTTCAATAGACACAGACAGCTCCCTCTTACTCAGATTCCAATGCTATGTCAAAGTAATACCTTAATCATTGTGATATGTGAAGGCTTATCTTTTGAAAAGAAAGTGAAATTCGGTCTTCAATTTGTGACATGACATGGCTTGTAACCCTTCAAACTGAATTTCGGAATGGTTGAAAGATCTTTTGGTAAATTATAGTTGTTGGAAATCTCTTACGTTAGGGCCAAATCAAATCAATTGAAATTGACTTTTGATTAGATAGATATATTATTATTTAAAAAAAACTGACAAAACGTGGTCACGATTGTGCCTGTGCTGTCTCTCAGTGTGATAAAAGACGGGATGCTATGATAATTTATTGTCGGTACGTTATCAGGATATTTAGGTCTTGCTCCTCTTATGGCAGAAAATGAGAAGCCAATTACTATTCCGCTTCTATACAAAGACACATTCCTAGTTTGTGTCTCAACATAGTTCCATGACCATGACATAGGGCAGACGGTCATCCGTAATGAAAACAAAGCTTAATTCTGCCTTTCAGAAGCTGATAAATCTAGATATGTATCCTAACTTTGTCAAATTTCAAACATTTAAACAAATGATTACCTAATCGATAAATACACATAAGTATTATTATATCAATAGGGTGATAAGGAAAACAAAATAAAGACGGTAAGACGTTAAACTAAATAAGACGTTTAGATGATAATACATACCTTGAACAGGCGTATAAATATTCATATACAGGCAGTCTTCGCTCTGGTTCTTCAGGCGTGGCAGGAGTCTTCTCAAGTATTCTAGCCGTCCCTTTGGCATTCGTTCGAGGACTAAAGTATCATTGGAGATGTCTGGCAATCGCTGAGGACAGACTGGACCCATTTGGTCGACTGTTTTGAGATCGTCCCAAGGTGCAGGAGCTCTTGTTGGTGCAAACCTATAGAAGGTTTGAAATTGTAGCTTTAAGTTTGCGGATAAACCCTCAGTTTCACGAAATGATTTTGAAATTTAAGGTTATCTCCTCACTGCTTTGGGCAAGAATCTCAAACGATTGTCATTTGTTTCTGATACTTAAGGATATATTAAAATTTCAAAGTTTCGTGCAACTCAGGGATAGACAGGTAAGTAAGTATCTAGTATGGGCGTAAGCTGGAAGCCACGCACAAAAGATTTTGCAAGGCAGGCAAATAAAAGAGGTCACCTGCCATGCCTTGCTTTTATTCTGTGTGGTCTGCATCGACTGTATCTCAGCATGCTCACTTTATTCGTAGTTTGATGATATGACAAATATCAGGTTATCGGTCAAAATGCCAGAGATGCTAGGATTTTGCCAAAAGGCAATTGGATCACGCTAGTATAGAGAATACAGAAAATTACACATACCTATTTGATCCCGTAGGAGGAGTGGCGTAGGGCACACCCAAGTATGCTTCAACGGGCTTCAAAAACTTATGTTGATCCATCGGCAATATCACACCTTGCAATTTACCGTATCGGGTACCTACTATCCTAGTCCTAAGCATAGAATTCTTCCCGCCACTAAAACTATTTGCGCTTATATTTTGAGTCATTAGTAACACTAAATACAACACTATCTTCAGCCTGTCTGGGATATTTATTTTAGCGGCTATCCTTAGAATATTTAGAAGCAAGTCTTTCGTTTTTATAATGCTATTTTTTAGATTTAATTTGGTATACTGTTTTATGGAATTACATAAATGTAGTGGCAATCTGTCTGTGGCCATCTTCTGCGCGTATCACCTTTTTAGGCCCATCTCTCTTTACTACAGGGTCGTCACGAGGTTTGAAGTAATCTGCATAAGGGCTGTTTCGTGTTAACGAAACTTTGTTTTAAACATTTTCGAATTTATTTAACGCGCTGGGCTTATTCCATCTCACATTTTGGTACCTGTAACAAGAAACAAGAATTTATTAGATGATGAAACCTAGATTAAAAACTTACTTTTATTAATGCGGTGAAAAGATTTGTTGTGCTGCCTAGTTGCCTACTTTGGTATCTAGATTATTCTTTATTCTTTCATTTACTTCAGTTTTTACCGTTACTGAGTACCGTTGTGATAATGGAGCACATTGTTTTGCTCATTCAACATTGTTTGTTTTAATTTTAAATTATTTTAATTTCATTTTTTTGCTTGTATCAAATTTACAGCTTAAACATGACGCCACCAAATCAATGTTACGATCCTCTTAAGAGGGCGGGCCTACTAACTCATAAACACAGGCTACCTGTGAGCCTAGTAATGATAGTAGTCAACAAAACTATCTTTTGTTATGTTATTTTTACTATGAATAAAGAATTATTTTATTTATTTATTATTATTTATTCTAACTCTAACCTTGCAGTTCATGAATTACAACTATTAGAAAATTCTGCCGCACGAAGTATTATCTATATTTGACACTTTGATACCCGTTCGTCACTTCTTATTGCGTAATATTCCAAGCACTCAAAACAGGAGTAGTAAAGTTCCAAATTTCCTCATAAATTACGAGAAGCTAACAAACAATCGCTTGCAAACTTCAGCTCGGGTATTCAAAATTTCACAGGCAACTATTTGGAATTCTAAAATTGTGATTTATTTCTGAAACCTTTCAATTGGACAGCGATCAGCAACGATAATTAGTCCTGCTTCACCGCTAAAACAAATTTCGTAGAATTGGTCCGACTATTGGTTAAAGTTTCTGGCAACACCGGCGAAAATCCAAAATTTTGGTCCAATAACGAGGCGTGCTATCGAATTGGCGGGAACTCAATGAACTTGTTCTATTGGATACTTGGGGATTATCTATTCCTCTTTGTACCATTGCCAAGTTGGTCTCAATTAACGTTTTCATGGCAAAAAAAATCCAACTTCCAAAGCCAAGCTTTTAAGCTGTAAAAAGTTAGCTGACGAACAAAACCGAGGAAATCATTTTACATGGATTTGGGGCATAGAATACTTGATGTAATGAAAAGGGGCGTAATCTGATCTCTGCGCAGCTTAAGGTTTAAATAAATAATGCATTTTTTCAGCTCAGTGCGCTAAAAGCCATGGGAATTTTTATTCACTTCTCGATAATGAATACGGGATAAACGAGCCCAATTTCCGTACGTGAATCAAATTTTAATTGATTTTATGAGTTTAATACAAACTGTATTGAACGCCTATCGGTATTGTAACTATGGTGTATCCATCTATGGTCAATCCAAAAATTTACCATTAACTGGTAAATTTTTGGATTGACCATTTTAATTTTTGGATTGACCAATTTACCAGTTAATAAGTGTGTCAAATGTCAAACAAAATTAGTAAGACCCAAAACCATTTTCAGCTCTCCTATCTTCAAGCTTGTGAAAATTACAAATTTACCATTTATCAAACCGTTATTATGTTAGATATGGGTAAAGAATTTTTTCTTAAAGCCTGTCATAATACTTTAAACTTTATTCATATCTTGATCAAAAGCAGCACGGACTCGCCTCTTGATGAAGTAGTTGCTCTGCTGCCCTATGTTTCCTTATTCTACTTGGCCTATCTGCGTATTGTATCTCTAGACCGATTGATACTTATCAATATTGTTATAGCTGAGATTACATTGTGGTATGTATACATTACATACCACACTTTAGAAATATTAATTTATTTAACGGTTTTGAGTTTAAGGCCCTAAGATTGTGTTTTGCTAGACGTATATTGTTGTTGATACCTAAGGGGTAAATGGTCAAACAAACAAATTGCTGCTCAAATAAAATAAAATAAAGTATCATAACTGGTCAACTTGATTTTGTCCGAATCCACTCTGTGTTATTTACCGAACGACAAATCTTACTCGGACGAAAACGGTCGGTCAAATGAGAGTTGGTTGTGCGTGCATCCGGAGCAAAGAGATTACATTATGCCGCTTTATTTTAAGACAACTGCTAATCAAATAAATACGGAGCTGGAGTGACAAAACACTGGCGAATAATCGGTTAAGTGCGGGTCGGTATCGCACACGAAGGGTACCGTACCATCGTACAACAAATCAAAAGCACTCAAAACAATAAAAAAATAAACAAAAAGAAAATTTAAAAAGTTTATGCCTTCACGAGATTTGAACCGACGACCTCCGGATTGAGAGTCTACATCATACCGCACCGGCTAACCACAACCATGTGGGTTGACGCGAAATATGCTATCATATTTAAATATGTGTAGTATATGTGTCTATGACATGGTTGCTATGACAATAAATAAACAGTTTCAGTCAAGATCTCCATTTTGAAATGCGTAAGTGTATCTAAACACGTCTCTTGTATCGGGGCCCCCTTTAATTTGCAATATCTCTCGTATTTCAGTATTTGTGGTTGGTGCGGCAACAGATATACACATTCTGTGAAAATTTCAGCTTTCTAGCTATTACGGTTCGTGCAGACGGACCCGGTGACCGTCAGGACGGACGGACGGACGGACGGACAGACGGACAGCGAAGTCTCAGTAATAGGGTCCCGTTTGGCACCCTTCGGGTACGGTACCCTAAAAATGTTCCTTCAGATCTTTGCTTGTAAAATTTAATTTGACTTTTATTCAGGGATCCGTTCTAGACGTCGTCGTCGCTTTTAGTAATAAACTTAATGTGGTAGGCGGAACAATAAAGCCTGAGTTTTGATACACGTTTTTATAATCAAACTAGCGAAGATAACGGAAGTAAAATAATTTATTTTGTATATCGACGGCATATTTTATTATAAATAGGTTAAAACGTTAGGTAGGACGTAAAAGTATATATAAATCGTCCTTGTTAATCGTCTAAGTGTAGTGCAATTGGTAATATTTGTGTGTCTCCATAATGTCTCTTAAATTTAAATATCGCGATACATAAATCACAAACAAACCCTATCCAAAACCTAAACCTAAATTGTGCCTCTGACATTTATTTTGTGTAATCGAACCGTATATTGTTAACTATAGAGTTTCATCAGAATATAATATCTTCTTTTGGTGGCGGTTTGAACCCCCGGCCTCGCCCCCTTCCACCGGATCACCTACTGGAAAACCAGTGCCATGGGAACCAGATTCGGTAATGTATGAGTGATATGTATGTACTTATGTATGTAGATACCTATGTAAGTTGGTAAACAAACAATTCCTTAGATCAGTTAAGGCGTTGCCGTTGTTATTAAGACGTTATTCAATTTTAAAAGCAATTTGACTGCTTCTAATTGGTGATGTATCAAATTTAATTTGTTAAATATTGTTTGCTATAACGAAGCGTCTTCCTTAGCAGATGTGTTTATATTTTAGAAGCAAAATTGATCTGATGGCAACTTAAATTAGATTTTGTGGGTACTTAAAAAAATGGTCCGCGATTTTCAATCCCATATCTTGGTAATTATAATTGAAACAAAAAGTAAAAAAAAAACCGACTTCCACAAACCCTATTAGATTAGAAACCAATTTCAAGTGCTTTTTCATCATTCAATTTATATAATTGCTTTGTATCTGTAATAGGTATACTCTCATAAGGACATAGACCGAACAAACTTACAATGGAGAACAAAGACGTCGTCGGAGCGAGAGGAGAGTAAGTTAATTTCATATTTAATTTTGCATCGTTTCCAAGCTTAATTAAGTATTCATACATTTATTTATTAATGAAAAGTATGCTTTGGCGAATGCTGAAAGCATTTTTGTGGATTAAACGTATCTGTGATTAAACATTGAACGCTGGTAAAGTTCTGATTAAATAATACTACGTTAATGTGATGTAAAATAGTAATGAGGAACTGAATATAAATTGAGGATAAATATTTTGATAGTAAACTATTAATAAGCTGGAAAAAGATACTTGACTATTTAAATACCGCACTTTGAATAGTAATAACTACTAGAGTAGACAAGACTAATAATATCTAGTCATAATAGAGTGTAGCCGCCCCCCCCCCCCCGCCGGATGGTCAAGCAAAGCTTCAATCAAGTGGTAAAATGTGTTAACGAAGCCCTTTAATTTGATGTCCACCACGGCCCGGCTCTAAAACTTTTTAACATAATGCCCTCTAGAGGGTGCTTACGAATGCAAACCTTCCTAGGACAAAAACAACAATGCGTTAATCGTAACTTTTCAGTTCATAAACTAGTTTACTGTTTATCTATAACAAAGCCTTTACAAAGCTGCTAGTTTAGAGAGATTCGAAAATTTATCAACGTATTAAACCGCATTTCAATCATATTTCCCGTAAGTGAGAGGAAGTCAGTCTTTCGCCGCTCTCTAGAGGAATAAATTAAGCACCTTATTTTCATTTCTTTTTTGTGTACTACATTTCCGTTTTGTTTAATATTTTACAATAATGGCTTCCAGAAACCAGCATGTGCTTGTGCCATTAGGGACGAAGGTCCATTAAAATATGAAGAGGTTTTTTGCCCGTTTCTACTTTGAGATTGGGAGTATTGGGACGTTCTTAATTAAACCATTTTATATATGTGTAACTGGTTCACCGACACATGTTATATAACAATAGTTCGCCATTGTTCGGTCGTTCGAGTCGTGTGCTTCTGATTTTGGAATAAAAATTTGAGCGGTCGCTGGGATATAAAAAAATCTGTCTTCTCGTATATTGAATACGATTTGTAGGTTTGAGTAAAGCAATTTGTCAAAAGCAATAAGGGGGTATGTGACAGGATTAATCTGATATTTTACATACAAAATTTATGATTTATCTGTTTTATCGACACCGGCAAGGTTTAAAAACGATGAACAAAATGATACGCGATTTTAACAGCCAGCCATTATTCAAACGGTAAATTGGACCAACAAGTCACGGACAAAGTGGTCCAAAAATCGTCACGTCCACAGAATCTCCCGCTAGCCACTAACGACAGGCTGAATGCACAGTTTTTCCAAACTAAAAAAATAAAAAAATATCGGCAGCGCGCGTGTCTTTTGGACTTGCACAAGATGGGGTCCGTATCGCCAGACAAGATGAAACCGTATACCATATCGTAATAGTAGTATTTTTTTTATCTTGCACGACGTAGTTTTTATAAGACACAGCACGCAAATAACTCATGACTACTCTTATTTTTTCATCACTGGTTTCAAGTTTGCTGCCAGGTAAACGAACGAACGGACAGACCTACTGGTTTGGTACACTAGGAAGGCTTTGTAAGAGGCTCCAGCTGGCACCTTCTGGTACGGAACCTTATCCAAATTCATGCTACTCTGCTCTCAGTTCCACAAAAAATTTTAGTCACCCAGCACTTTTTAACATGTTTTCCTTAGCACTTGAACGCTTTTGGTCATTTTAGTAAGTCGCACTTGCTCATAATGAGGCATTTATTTGCGAAAACTAGGCAATACAAATTAACAACATAGAAATTGTACCTAAATATCCGAATACAGCCCATAATCCTACCGGCATTTGTAGTTGGCTATTAATTCGTATACTGTATGTTTAGTTCGGAGCAATAAAATGCTACAGTAATCAAATTTGAAACGATGGTATACATTTAACGACTTTACATTTTACGACAATGGAAGTAGATAACTCAGATTTTGTTTGATGTTAACAAAGTTTGAAATAAGTAGTCTCTTTCAAGACATAGAAAAGCATTAATTTGTCATGCATGAATCTTCTTTACACTTTATTTTCGTTGCTTTTAACAATCAAAAGTACCTCGCTATTTTATTTAGGTTAAAGATATTTATATTAACTAAACTAATGAGTAATTCACTTTGAGATCAACAGGATAAGGTGGATAACTGTAATTTTAATTATGATGACGTATCAATAAAATAACACGGTGAGAAAATTAAAAATAATTGTATATTATGCTTGCAAAGTACAGTACGATAATTGGCCTAGGCCCAGGCCCCGTTAGGCCATTACATCGCAGCTCAAAGTGACATAAGCCCCATTTTCGTTCGTTAAAGCCTTACAGAGTGGGAAAGCTTTTCATGCTTGGCAAACTAAGAAATCCGCAAAGTAATGCCCTCTCACCAACAGAAACGGGTCAAGATATGCTGAGACGCACTTTTATTGCCCTGACCTCCTTTCTCTGGCGACTAAGCAGTTTTAAGCGAATAAAAAACTTAAGCTGCTCATCTTTTTTTTTCACAAAATGAAACATTGGAATCATTAGGCGCAGCGAGGTTTAAAGATAAATGGGGGTACGGTTTTTGTGTGAATGTAAAGTACGTTTTGGTTAATGAAAATGAGGTTAAGTAGCTGAGTTTTTATTCAGTGTCGTGTAATGGCGGGTATATTTAATATACTCTGTTGAGATAAAACGCAGTTATTCTTGACAAGCTATAACAAAATTTCTGCTAATATGTTAGATAGCATATTTTTGGACAGCACTGAAAATCATCGTAGGTCACAGATTAGTCCAAAGAGGTTCAATTTAAGAACAAAGGAGCTTTTGGAGTTTGTTTAGATATGTGCATTAACTAGAATTAAAATCAAGTAGGTGTTAAGATCATGTATGAGCGGGATTCAAGAGATTCTTTGTCAAAGTTCAATCAATCAAGTACAAACTTAAACTTTAAATGAGTTTGAGCCCTGAGCCCTCATATCCTTAGACAAGAAGCAATTCGAAAATCGCTTTGCTATGAGTAAGAAACGAAATTTCACGTGCTTGATATTAGCGAATTGCATGTCGTAGAGGGAGATAGGAAATAGGAATACACAACACTGTAAACTTCCCTCCCTTTTTGTCCCGTATTTCCTAGAAGCAATACAATTACGTTCACAAGTGACTAGCTTCCATGACGACTCTGGATTACGTAATGCAGTTTTCACAACTTACAAACTTTTCTTTTAATCACTTGGAAGAAGCAGCGTTTCTTTGTTCGCAAGTTTAGAAACACGAGTTCGCCTCGTTGAGCTAAAAGGCTCCATAAAATGTATCGTGGAATCTTAATGTTGGTTGTAGGGATCCGTATTGAAACTTATAACATGTTCGGATGGACCAAATAAAGTTAACTCAATAAAAAAAAACATTCAGCAAAATCACGCTCAGGTTCGGGGCCTAGAATGAAAGAAAATGGTTTTTTGGCCCAAAACAGTAAAAGAAAGAGATAATTAAAATAATATAGGTCCGTTCTATTGTTCATAATGGTCTCTTATTTGTATGAAAAGTGTCTTTGTGTAATGCCTAATGCGGGATATTAGGCTTTTCCGGGTACATCTTTATTTACAAAAAGACCGCCGTAGTTTGGTGGTATCACGCTTTCTTCTCACGCAGAAAATGCGGGTTGGAATCAGCCCCCTACCGCGCAACCGGTGTCGGCATCAGCATCGTGTTTAAACGGGCAAGAATGAACTTTATCATTATGACAATACGGCAAGTCAATCACGAAGCCAATGCCGACAGCAGCTGCGCGTTTGGGCCCGTGCTGACCTTAAGGGCGGGCCCTAGGCAATCAGAACTTAGAATATCGTCCTTAACTTATTTTTAGAGGAAATTAAATAATAAAAAAAAGGTTTAAGCCAAGCTAAGCAAGTCTAACTGAGGAACATACTGTGCCATTTTTATAGTAACAAATTCAGATGCGGTGCGAAATTATAAAATAAAACACTCCCGACCCACAGACAAACCAAACTAACATTTGGTTTTGTGGGATGTATGTGTAGCCTATAAGATTATAATGCAATAAACGTCTATTCTATTCTATTCTATTCTGGCAACTTCAGGAGACTTTTCTATAGAGCAAAATTAATAAAATAACGTTTATGAGAAAACAAAGTCACGAGTGTCATCGTGATAAAGAAGCTAGTGAAAAAACATACAGCAATTAATACTCGTCATTCCGAGCGTTTTGTGTTTTGCTAAAGGCTGTTTTTGCCTAAGGCACCGTCTTAAACAAATGTAGAGTAAATGTAGTCCATTAAAGTCCCAACCGAGGGGCACAGGCTTTTACCCAGATACGAGTAAGTTGACCCATACTCCACCACGCTGGCTCTGTGCGGGTTGGTGGAGGTGTGTGTTTCTATGTGGTGTCGGACTATTGCCAATCCAACTGTCCGAAGTTATCAAGCTGCCGTTTGGAGCTCCTGACACAGTTGTACGACTACTACCACCGAGTAGCGATAGTAACGCCCGAAACAAATGCCACATAGAAACGGGTGACCCATCCAGAACCCGTCTCGGCCAGATGTTCCTGTACCCACACGATCGTTTCCGACGCGCGGGTACCGCTCTGCCACGGACGCTTCTATGTACCAATGAGATAAAGATTCATTATACAGAAGTTCTAACGGCGGCGATCGAAAACATTCTTAGGCGATGGGCTAGCCATTTAATATCCACAAGCATGCCAGTGCTACCACGTATGGGAAAAGCCGTAACGCTATATTTTGTATTCATTAGAAACATTTGATGTTTAAATGTTGGAACCGTTAGATATGCGTTTTATTACGTTTTAGGTCTGATGCGTGATAGGTCCCACTAGCCGTATTATAGTTAGAACGTCTAGACGGCTCTTTAGTGATTGAAAAACATTGTCATTCTAAATTCCATTTTCATTTTGTCGGCTGATAACCTTATCGGTCCAAATTGAATAAAAAATTCAAACAAAAACGTCTAAAATGACATGGTTTGGCTTAATAACTAGTAACAAACTAGGTTCCGTTTATTTGAATATGCCACTTCAGTAAAGTAACAAGGGGAAACAGTTCCAAAGTATTTCACGTCCTTACGTGATATCACACACTGTTCACCTTTCGTGTATCACATTATTAAAAAATATATAATTTTCCGCCCATGTAACCGAAAGTCGTGACGCACGAACCTAACCCGTCACGTAAGGTTGGTAAAATCCATTACGTTGGTCAAAACACGCCTTTGAACTCTGCATACTTGTTTTTGGGTGCCGCATTTTCATAATTTAGATTGGAAATTTGAAGCATAAAAGATATTAAGATTGAGTTTTATGAAAGAGAGCCTCGAGAAAAATGCTGGCGTTGTGTTTTGATTGAAAGTGGATGAAATATCGGAAAAATGCTGCTTATTTACTCTACTATTTATAGAGATAATGCTCAGTGCAAACGGAGAAATCTTACAGTACAGAATTTTTTCCGTGTTGGAGATTTAGTAATTTTCAAGAATCTTGAAAACCAGATGATCCGTGTTCCGTAGGGGAAGGATTACTGTTTTGATACAAATTCAACGATGATGCTTAATAGCATTGGGTTAGGTTAAGTCTAATAATTGGTCTTAAAGTAGAGATGCCTTTATTCATTAGGTACTGGTAACAGGAAAATAGATGAAGAGTAGAATTAGGTCACTGTACCAGTATGTTGCTAGTTTGATGGAATCGAGTAGAACTCCAAGCGCTTGATTGGGTAGATGGATTTGGATATGCATTCTGTTGAAATGGACTAACTTTTACTTTGTGGATGAAAATAGGACATTCTGATTTGCAATTTTCATCTGCGATTTTTGCAGCTAAACGGTGATGTTACAGTTAAAACATAATAACTTCAACTAAGGAGTTATTTAACGGTGCTGGATATGATATTAGGCATCAGTACCCTGCATTTACTTGTCCGGTGTACTATTTGTGACTACTATTAAAATTTGTGAAGGCAAGTTAATTGTACAAGCTCATCATAGACGCCCGCTGCCCCGCCGCCGTATAAATGTATACTTGCTTAATTGTTAAAAAAAAGATTGACGATCTTATCTCATTACACGGGTGCTACCATTACACTTGGGCATTTTTATACGCAGCGCTGCAAATCCCTCAACCCCACATCGTCTAATTTATGACGTAATTTATCAGAACAAAAACGACCGAGAGAAAAAGTAAATAACAAATTTCGCCGCCGTTGTTAAGACCGAGGCTTTTTGTTTAACGAGCAAGACAGCAAATCGGTTATGGCCGCTCTTTATTGAGTTCAGGATGTGCCAGGGTCTGTGTTTTACAGCTTTATACGCGATATTGATTTTAAAATTGTTGGGGGCTGGATGCCGGAGCGGTTGGACGCTACGCTAACTCGACTTACAGATTTTCAGCGATCTTTTGGTATGCGGTGAAAGGTGGATAGAACTAATGCTTAACGACAGGTTAGTTGCGTAAAGTTGCCTATAGTTGAATTTCTAATTCATTGCCAAAACCGTAAATACATGGGTTGCCATACAAAATTACATTTTGTCTAATAGTAGATTACTATTTTGATAAAAGCGGCAATTTATAAATGAATTTATTGGTAGGTCAACAGATAAAAATCGAATTATTTGCTTGATATACCAAACATACCTTAAATAAAATCGATAAATATTTCATCAAGACTGTTTAGTAGAATTTATGAACATATTGCACGTAGCCCTTCAAATGTGACTTGATGTTGAAGGTAGGTTTACAGGGCGGCGCCAGTTCTACGCAACTTAATGTCAAAAAGCGGTAGTTTCACCCTGTCTCCGCACCAAAATATTGTTGGAAAGCGCATCTCCAATAGACAATGACACGTGTTACTTTGGCATTGGGGCCAATTCTCTAGGGCACACGCACTAAAATTACTTGACAATATTAGCTCCGACGCTCTTACGCGGTTGCAATAGATTTCATTTTCGAACTCACTTTTGAATTAGTTCATCAGTACATTAAAATAATTCAAAAGTAAGTTTGAAAATGGAATCTATGGCTACCGCATAAGAGCTGTCGGACTTAATATTGTCAACTAATTTTAGTGAGTGTAACCTAGAGAATCGGCCACAAAGACGTATATTTTTAATAATCTTTTTGGCACTGAATTAGAAATACAGGTATAGAAATAGCGCCCCCTGTGAATGTCACTCAAATGGCAAAAGATCGTTGGAAGACACCTCCATACACGAGAAGCGACGATAGAGTTCGATACGTGATCCCATGCGTACGCCGCCAGACAAATTCGTTGGGGTTAGTAAAAGGTACACGTCAAACGTGTCATCGATCCATTAAAATTGTAGTGCAGTGATTCGCGTAGGATTGGTACGCGTATCAGACTGCCTGCTTGTAGTCCTCTTTGCGGAGGGCCTAAAGCGAAATAGATGTACAACCAGCATTTTGTGATTAAACACTTTCCTGATCATTATTCAGTATTTAATTAATTTAATCACTGATATTGTAGTTGACTCTCTTATCGACTTTAGGATGTAATATGATAAAACGTTTGCAAAGGTGCAGTCTACCCCCAAATCAATAGGTTTTTCATTCTTACACCAGTAAAATTATTCTACCTAAACTAAAAATATCTGCTCACTATAAACCTCCAAAATTTTTTTTTAAACACCCGTTCTCCTAACACGAGAAACTTTACCCATATTCTAAACTTCCCCACGCTCAGTTCTTAGCACTGATATTAAAATGATGAACAACCTTATACGCCTTGCAAAAACCACAGGCGGTTATGCTAGAGAACAAATTTGTCATAACAACTCCCTATATCGCCCTTTCTTTCCGCTCCAGAAACACATTCTCATCTCTTACCGTCAAGAAATAGCCTTTATATCGTCCACACAAAGTGCTGTCAGGTTGTAGATACGGATAATATGGAATAACTTGCGAATATGGCGACATCTTTCCCGGGATAATGTGTGGAAATTCTGGCGGGTCGAGATTGGTCGCCGTATCTTTCTGTGGATGGCCGCATATGTAAAATGGGTGTAGACGTTTGCACGTGCCCAAATGTGCACACGGATAGCTGAAGTGCTAGTTTCCGAGATGAGGATAAATGAAAAGGAAAATAGAATGGAAGGTAGCGAAGGTATTCACTGGACGGTCAAATGAAATGAGATGAGTACTTTTGTCAGGAAAGAATCTTCCTAAGTGTTGAATTGTACCACATAGTTGAGTAATTGGTATTCATTTCATCATGATACCTCATCTTGACAGACGGACGATTGGTAACCTAAAACGCCCATCTTTGAAGAGATCTACGAGGAATATTGTTATGGTTCATGTGTCTAAAAATCAGTAATCGATATCTAAGAATTGAATGTTTGACATTTTAGAAATAAATGAGTTGTTTGTAAATAATTAATAAACATCTTTTTTTTTTCGTATTTTGTGCCACAGCGATGGACCTACAGCCAAGTTGTAGTGTGAGTTATGAGCTTATTTGCAAGACATAAGACATACGATATTTATTGTATTTTTTTTTTTATTACATGTCAATTATTTATATAAATGGGTCTACTTCCTATGTAAATAAGCTACAGTTTTCAGTAGACAACATAAAAAATGCCCCTAGTAGTAGATGTACAATAAATTTTAGTAAAATTTTCATAAAATGCTGGTCATAATAACAATAATAATAATGAATGCAATCATAACAATATACAATATAAGGTACTAAGGTACGTCTCAAATTATCCCTTGGAGGTAATAGCGAACTCGTCGTAACTATAGGGTGCCAAGTCAATAATATGGTGTTTAAGTTTATATTTGAAGGTGTCTTGTGTTGAAGTACTAGGGGCATTTTTTATGTTGTCAGGGGTTTCTATTTAACATGGATGTGTCCACAATCACCAAATTATGTTGCAAATTTGACACTACGGAAGCCTTACAGGTACGGAAACTTAAAAATACGAATTTACTATCTGCCCCTAAAATAGCCAAACAATTTGCTAATTATAATTATCCGGTTCCAAGGATTACAAATTTCGATTTCATAGACGAAATCCGATTTTATCAAGTTTGAAACACACAAATACAGATTACCCATTCAGTTTTGACGAAGGTCTCGTAGAATATGATTTACAACTTTCCTAACGGAAGATTTAGGACTTTGGAAATTTCTAGGGGATAGAGGATCAAGTCAAATCTATTAATATTAAAGAGAACCTTTTGTTGACGTAGGACGCTATCGGAAGACAAAAACTTAGTTTGTATTCCGAAAATTTATGACATCATGTTTGGGCGATCATGAAAAGTTCAGTTCAGTTAAAAAAAATTATTGACCATAAAATTATACATGGAAAGGATCAAATAACCATGTTTTAGTGACGAAGACTAGTCCTTTTTTCAAGGCCGATACAACAGTGAGTGCGCTTGACAAAACTTGATACTCAAAGGCATGCCAATGCTGTTGCACTGCTTTGATGTAGAAGTTGTGCATCCGGTTTATATGACGCCATATTTTAAATTATCAAAAAGGAAAACTATAAAGACCGAATGTAATGGAAACGTTTGTAACATTATGGTGCGACCGGAAAAGCGTAATGTGGAAAATTCCCAACTCCTAACAAGTAATGGAGCGAAAACTCGTAAGCCTTCTTAGAAAATTAATAATTCCTTATCTACAGAAACACACAACTTTCCTGATATCCCTCGAATGTTAGTCACTTACTAACAAACTCACTCAAAGACTCGAACGAAAGTTTAGACCAACGGTTCTGAGATTAAAGAAGTTCCCACTCAAGTCCTAAGAAGGGAAATATTCGATAAAATCCCGAATAATTACTTGAGAGGGTAAGAATCCTTACATTTCTTTTCTTATCTATCATTAAGGGTATCTTAACGGGAAGGGTCGAATTTCGATCGTATCGAACATTTTGGATCTCAGCCAGTAGGCTCGGATTACGCGTTTTTTTCCCACGTTTTCTTTCTTTTGCGAGATTAGTAGAAATGGCCAGTTATATAACGGAAACGGTTTTCAGACACGTTTCTTCATCATTGTAGTGATTGCTTTGTTTGATCGGTTTAATTATAATAGTTTTTAAGGTTTATTTTTAGTTTCGGGTAATGATAGAAGTTCAACTCTCAGTAATTTGACATCCGGGAAAGTACTAAGTAATAAGTGTCTAGGTCGGGTAAAAAGTTTCTTCGTATTTTATATGAAGACCGTAATGAGTCGAACAAAAGGGTGCAACTTTGACTTAAAAAATTCCGGATTGAAAACGCTTAAGCCAACTTTGTGCTACTTTTTCTGCCAC
Organism: Argyresthia albistria; assembly: GCA_963457715.1. Lineage (NCBI taxonomy): Eukaryota > Metazoa > Arthropoda > Insecta > Lepidoptera > Argyresthiidae > Argyresthia > Argyresthia albistria. The sequence continues at coordinate 1,565,366 of OY735262.1, read as the reverse complement.
TGAATACAGTAATAGGTAATAAGGTTAATAAACATCATATATTCTTTTCACGGCCATCTTGCATGTCTTCCTTTTTTTACTTTAAAATTTATTGAATTTCTCCAATAGATTCACTCATTTTGACGAAGAAGAAAAAATTGTCGGAAACAAAATTTTATTATATTTATTCCTTTTTTTAATATAACCTGTTTAATGACAACAAAACCAGCCAAATACATTTATTACATCCAAGATATTTAGATAAAAAATACGAAAAGATTTTTTATCGGGCACTAGGTACTCCAGTTAAATGTGAATTTACAAAATTTTGAACTCTGATGTTAGATAAAATCAATAATCAGTTAGTAATTTCACTTGTTATTTCGTACTATGAAATAAAGATGGAGTTCAGTCCTGATCATAATAATAAGTTATGCATGTAGAACAGTATTGTGCGATAATTCTCCTCGAGAGGAGACTTCAAAAGCGTCTCTGGATTCTGAAAAGGGAATTGATAAAAAATTAATGGACTATGTTTTTAGGATATAGAAGAAATATTCGATTTTAAATCCGGAATCACAATAATTAAAATATCACACACCTTTTCCATCCACACTTCGTTCTCTCAGCACCAGCACTATAATTCGGCAATCTTCGAGGTCCCGGGAGGTGCACTCGGCCGTGGCGATGATCTAGGATAAATCCAGGAAGTGCTGCGCGATCTGGGAGACCAGCAGGAGAATGAAAAACCAGGAGCAGAAAGCGAAAGCTGCTGATGGTCGCGCGTCGTCGATACGAGAACTGACTTCACGATAAAAGTGAAGGAAAGTGCGGGTACATATAATCATTGCAATACCCGCTCTCAAATCAAATATGAAAATACGAAACAAGTATGACTTTACAGATTTATTGATGGACGTTTTATTAAATTGTTGAAATTTGCTTTAGTATAATTCCAACATTAAGCTTTTGGTATCTGTAAGTCATCATGAGTTTGATAAAACAGACACAGAGAGGCGATAGATTTAAAATGGCGTGCACTGGCGAAAGGACACTAATACGAAATTATAACAAAACAATTTCTCTTCAATCTCTTTCCCATCGCAGCCTTTTCAGGCTTATAAACCACTGTGGTTTATTTATTCCCTTCATTATGCCCGCAGACGGCTAAGGTTTCAGAGTACCCGACGCTGTCCCCTGATTTGTGTCGTATCTCGTAAGTATCGCACCCGAAAAGTGGTCAGGAATAAATTTTCGCTGCGTAGCCGTATTTATTTACAGATTATACTGTTTTGGTTTTGAATTGAATAGAATTTGCCTTTTTTGTAACATTAATGAAATTGGCGTCTCGCTTTTTACGGACGGATAGGACCTACTTAGTAATTGGGCATCTGTAGGCCTTGTAGTCTAGAAAAATGCACCACTTACTTCAAGCTTGGTGCCCAGCATTTATTTACAGCATGGTGGCTTAAAATAGTTTTTTTTTTCAGACGGACAGACGGAAAACAAATGACATATTTATGTTGTCAAAATCTGATGCTAAAAGTACGTATAGATTGAGTACTATCTCAGCATCAGATTTTACTATATTCTGGCTTTGTGTACTTTGGCTGTAAAGTAAAAATACTTGGGGTATCTTGCTATTTAGTTGGGTATCTATTTAATGGACGCGACCAAGAAAAAAAAACCTGTACAACAAAATGTATACTTATCGGTTTAGTATCCAAACCAAACCCAGTTCCTATTTTCAACCTCAACTACACACAAAAACGGATACAAAAACATCAAGATCCGAACCCTTCCTTGCTTCCATTGTTTATTGTTTATAAGAAATCGCAACAGGAAATATTTATTCCAATGAATACGTTTCAGAATCGTTGTACCACAGGCACTCTCTCTCTCTCTCTCTCTCTCTCTCTCTCTCTCTCTCTCTCTCTCTCTCTCTCTCTCTCGCCTTAAGGGGATAGGTATACGTTGTTGTTTTGTGTCTGTTTTTCATCGAAAACGAGCTTCCAGGGGATCTATCAGAAATATTTATATGTATCATTATGTTCTTGCGTCCAAATTTCAACCACTGCGGTTTGCTACTTTTACCGATACATGAACCATAAACATAAACATGTATATACAGGCACACACATTGCTTCTCGCCCCACCACTAGGATACCATAGGTATCGTGGGAACCAGAAACAGCGACATTAAAAACGTGTAAACATCCAAGACCAAGGTCTTATTTTTTTGTTTTCTTTATCCCCAACCGGGAATCGAACCCAGGACCTCTCGCATGGTAGGCAGAGACACAACCGCTGCGCCACAGAGGTCGTCGTTAGAGCCTTTATTCCGCCCTCGGGTCTTCAGCCTTACATTTCCCATATTTTCATACCCGCACATTGTCTCCCAAACTTTTGGACCAGTGCCAAGCTGTATATTCCACGTTTTGTTATCTCTTAACCCAAATTTAATGTTATGGATAACGCGTATTGAATATTTATATGTAATTTCTGTTGCCGATTTTTACATTTCGAAAGTGCGGATAGAGTTTTGTGCGGCGCCTGTGAATGATTTATTGTGGGATTGTTGTGTTATGAAATCAACTAGAGCATACACGTCACTAATTTAGATGAAGTCTTTTATAGGTAGAAGTACTCACAAAAAGCATTTCTCAAATCTCGATATTCTAGTAAACAAATCTGAATCTGCCGTGAGTTACTTGATGTGTAGTGAAACATAAAACTCTTGAACCTTTAAAAATCATTGGATTTACGTTTTTTGGATGAATTAAAGACCAAAGCTGCCACAAAGGCAAAAAGTACAGATATCAATGTCAGTTTTTCTCCCCATTTCGCGTCACACATTAGACTACGCACTATCTTTCAGTATCATGATGAGAATACTTAAGAAGCACTTCCCACTCGACGCCTCGGGCCTTCGGGTAACAAACGACATTTTTTTTTCTTCTGCTGTCTTTTCAGGATTCCTGTCTCATTTGTAAACGGAGGACGTCACTGCCATTAATTTGTGTTCTTGTTCTTACGAATACTAAGAACTAACTTTGTCATTTTATTTGCTATTTATTGTTAAAGTATATTTATTATATGTGGTGGCAAGTTTTCAATTAAATTTATATTTCAAATATTGTCATGCCCTGCTGCCTATAGCATTTTATTGCTTTATTTCATCAAGCAAGGGGGTGATTAGGTGGGTACTAATATTATAGTATCTGTGATACTACTATAAAATAATCTCATAAGTCCAACGTAGAGAAGACGTAAACAATTATGTGTTCTAAGTATCTATATTTGTAGTAATTCAGAAATATTAAAGTAACGAATAGTTTAAACAAATTGCATTTTAGTATGCCTTGTTTCATGGTAAGAGTTAGGCAGAGAGCTGCTATTTCTAACTTTTGCTTCAGTCATATACAGTCGACAGTCTCAAAACCATCGTGGAAAGACTTGTAAAAGCTTCTCCGTAATCAATCGATAGAGCTTACGTGCCGCATCAATTTACGTTCTTGTACGTTGAATAAAATATTTCAAGCTTATTTAAGCTACAGCTTTTTGACTCTTTCAACCTTGTTTGATGAAGCCTAAAGACTAAAATTTATGTGCATGACTCGTTACAACGAACTCTGAACATAGCATAAGCTGAATAACCTGAAGCATTTATTCGCTATGATGCGGAAACCTAAACTGTGGAGACGAAATTTCTGACGTGGTTTAGCATAAACAGCACGGAAATACGATTTTAAAACCCCCGTTTCATATCAGAATACTTTGCTAAACCGAAGTAATTTTCAAGTCAAGTTATAAGGTCAATGCCAGCTATGGCGCAAAATACAAGCATGCTCGTTGTATATTTTTACATAATAATATGTAGAAGGGGTTTGTTGAAGAAACGATCAACATTTTATTCGTTGTTTGGTATATGCCCTCATCTTCTTTACCGCGCTAACTACTCTCCTGCACCCACTGCCTGCAAGATACGACAATGATATCATCAGGCTGGTGGTAGTCAAACCAGAATACCACAAATAAAAATACCTATTGATAAAAAACATAGCGTCACACCATTTATCATACGGGGTAGCAGAGGCTCAGTTGCGCTTACATATTCCATTTTATTTTGGACTCCTTTTGCGTAACAGGGGGCGAGCCTATCGCCGCAACAATGCATAATATAGAAAATAAAAACAGATTAATCTATATAAATCCGCATTGTTCCACCTCGGTTTTACAACAAACAGACTTGCGTGCCAGTAATGTATGCGTGACGATAGTTTCTGACCTTTAGCCTTGTAAATGTTATAGTTTCGGTTTATAGACATTTCCTCGATATTATGTACCGATGAAAATCCGGCATAGCTACGGTATTTTATACGATATTCTTCTAGGTAAGTATACGTATGTTTTACTGGTTTTAAACAATAAAACAGTTTCTTTTAATATCTGTTAACATAAATAGAAGTAAACTGAAAATTAACCTCTGGGTTTGATGGATAATGTGACCCTTATGACGTTGGTTTTAGAAACATAATGCTGCCCATTATACACGCGTGCGGTAATAATATTACCGCACACGAGTGGTTATGGATATAGTTTTTGGACAAGTAATGACAGTAAAGAGTTTTCATGCTGGAAAAATGTTACTTTAATTGACTTTAATTATTAATTATATATTATTGTCAAAATAAGATGACTAAACATATATTTTCGTCAAATTACAAGCAAACTAAGAAAACAGAGATCTATTTCGTTCACTATGGTGAAATTTAATATTTGGCTGTTGTTTGGCTTTTGCATTGCCTCCTGGCAGTCAGAGTCAACGAGCGAAAACAAAAAAAAAGTGCGAGCCATTTTCATCCAGTTTCCAACAAATAAAACTTTTCATTCATTGTTTTTATTGTTAAAATGTTGCGTACCGATGAAGATATACATTTTTCCTCACAAGTGATTTGAAAAACGTCGTATGAAACTCGTGAGCGTTATGAATTGGTAATAACATACTCGATTATTTACTAGGGTAAACCAACCTCTTCTATTATGACCAACTTTGCTCCCTTGTTTCATAATGTTGTATTATCATATCACATTTTATATTAATAACCAGCTTATGACCCGCAACTACGTCTGCGTTTTACACTTTTTGATCGCATTTTTACGGTTGCGATTCACTTGCATGTGTTCACTTATGGGACATAAAAGGCCGGATCATAGGTTTGTGTTAACTTGGAAGTTTGAAAATAAAGGTAGGTAAATAAAATTCAGTACAAAATTAAAAATGGAGATACCCATCCAGATGCCGTCTCTCCCGACTGGATGTTGCCTAACCCGCATCATCTTTCCATGAAGTTGTGCAAGTAACCGCTAGGCCACGGACACATTTTCATAGAAATTCCTGCTAGTTCTAAAATCCATTCCTAGTAAAAATCAACCTCCTTACATTTTTATTCAAAGCTGGCTGACACTCTTCCCTCGAAAGACTTCCACATTTGATCAAAAAAAATAGACGAAAGACCTCAGATCAATGAAACCCTTTGGAAAGACAGGCCTTTTCTGAATTTTCATAGGTCATACTTACAGAAAGTTAGGGCTCAGGTGTGTATAGGGCTCAGGCATAGGTGTTCAATATTTTTAGGCCCATGCTCTGCGTCCTTAAATAGTTAATCCGTTCTCTTCGTTTGCGAACCTCTGGTATAATTCAACCTGCTTCAGAAAATATCACCGTTACATGTATACCTGCTATCAGAACGCGGTGTATAAATACAAATTATTTTAATAGTTCAATCACCAGCTTAATAGTTTATTTTCTTCTTATATCTTCTGAAGTTATCTTTCTCATTAATTTGAAAATAAAGAAGTTCTGATAAATAAATTGTGTTATAAAAATTGAGAACAAAAAAGTTACAATTTACAACCTAAGTTTTGATTTGGGCTTAGATTTGTTAGTCTTACAATCTCGTTACTTTGCAAAGCAATTTAGACGAACTCACGGCTAACGACTATTTTTAAGTTTAAGACAAGATAGCTTGTATCATTATTAGAAAACCAACTGTGATTTATTCAGGCTTAACTAAGTGATTTTTTACTTGCGAGAACCCAGGTTGGTTTTTGTACTTTTGCTTTTGTAAGGTTGTACGTGAAGTTTAATCATAATTATACGAGGTGCTTTGTTCTAAGATACTAGTATTCTGAAATATAACGGGACTAAAGTAGCTCTTTTAGCCCATAGCTTTTTAATTTCGGCGCGGGGGGCGGGGCGCCCTGCGCTGCGCACAGTTTGTACTAAAGCTTTTTTTTATTTGTTAATTTTGGGGACGGGGGGCGCGGGCAGCGCTCTATCCGCACTGTTTGTGCTGTCTCATGGTGTCCACTACATGCTGTGAAATATCAACAATAAATAAATAAAATATAAGAATTACAACTATTTTTGACTCGAGTGATGTATAATATTATAGTATCTTAGTAAGGCAACTTAACGAATTACTTCCGCTTAACACATTGAATCTTTTATTTTTATTTAATATTATTATTACCTACCTGACAGATGTGTTAAAAATGGCTCTAGGTTTTATTTTCAAAACGTTTTTATTACTTTAGTGTTAAGTTACTTTTTAACTAGTGATAAATAAATAATTTGTGTTAACGATATATATAGATTTAGTGTGATTTAACATAATATTTTGATATACTTTAATAAATTTCGACTGTACCTAAATAGCTTTAAGTTAATACTTTCGACTAGCTGTAAGAATGGCTGTGTGATTTTTGTTCATTAAGTCCATTAGTTAGAAATGATGCTTAGCACACCATCATCACACGGGTTATCTAAATCTATCAACTCACGAAAACGCCCAATTTTTTAATTCAAGCAGGAAAACCGAACGGAAACATGAACAGACAGAATAGAATAATTCCTGCGAAGTCAAAGGTCTTCGAAACACCTCTGCGATTCATTCATAGCATTCCGAATACTTCTTTGAAGTCCGTCTTTTCAAATGAAACAAAACGTCTGTGAAGATGAGTCAGAGTGATAAGCGTAAATTACAAATCCAGGGTAAGATGAGATGAAGCTGAATTTTCTATTTTCTTTTCCCTGTAATAAATCAGAATCGTAACCAAAGTGACGTTTTGAAGGATTGCATTTGTTTTTACAGCATATTTTGATTGCGACGGTTTTGTGAAGGATTTGATAAACTTAATCGTTTAAGTGTTGTTAAATAAAACTCTGTTTCAAATATCTTGTCAGAGACAGTGAATCGCGATGCTGGTTTTTCACCTAAAGGGAAGGTGAATTTTGATACTAGTTTGGCATACTTCTGTTTTCGGCCACGACCAGGGTATCCTAGTGTGGGGCCAGAAGCAACGTATGTGCCTGTATGTACATGTTTATGTTTATTACTCACAGCACAGATTAATAAAGAGTCTCACAGCATAAAACAGTACTCAGGGTCCAGTTTAGTCTTAATAATTTATACTAGTGGCTCTGTGAGCTGTAGACCTCGCGAGTATGTCGGTGGGAAAGCTGAACTGCTAACACACATAAAAAAATAACCCAAATAATTTTCTTTCAATAACACATACAAACTTATGAATGTACCTGGTTACGTACATGCAGTATGAAAGTAGCCGCACCAATAACTTTGTAAACTACATTTCGCGATCTTTAATACAACCTATTGACTTTTTACTAAAATTATATAGTCTGTTTCACTTTCATGGTGTTTACAAATCCAACGACACCTCATTTGTTAATATCCATCGAGCCGTTTGGGTTGTAGCGATTTTTTTACATTTTAAAACCCCATATCTCCGCCATTTTGAAAAAAATCTAAAAACTGGCTCGAGTAAAAAATTCTATTTATTTTTCCAACCTGCTCACAAAATTTCACGAGAATCGGTTCATAAATGCGACCTGTAGAGGAGAACAACCGGACAGACATACGAAAGCATTTTTGCCCAAACCTGAAACGGAGACGCTTCGCTCGCTTCGCTCGCTCGGTCAATAATACGCAGGCAGTTGACTTTCACTAGCGACTTTAACAGTGGCTCTCAGAGAAATGACAGTGGGGCCAATTCTCTAGGGCACACTCACTAAAATTACTTGACAATATTAACTCCGACGCTCTTACGCGGTTGCCATAGATTCCATTTTCGAACTCACTTTTGAATTAGTTCATCAGTACATTAAAATAATTCAAAAGTGAGTTCGAAAATGGAATCTATGGCGACCGCATAAGAGCTGTCGGACTTAATACTATCAAGTAATTTTAGTGAGTGTAACCTAGAGAATCGGCCACATTATGCCATTAATTACATATACCTACTACTCATGAAAACTTGATTGACATACTAAGTGATGCCGTATCATGCTTACGCAGTTTAACTCGACTCTCATATATTTTCAATACGTCCAAAGTCAGTACTCATCCTAGAGGTCGTGACCTCTCTCTCAAAATCTTATGCTGAGCGAAACAAAAGCTCTAGAGCAATACCCTCAACCCTTCATCCATGAAAATGGGTCCTATTGTAAGTATTTCTGTTTTGACGTATAGCATTGTTCCTACTAGTGGCTGTGGGTAGGCACAAAGGGTACATTTGACCCAATTAGACGTTTTCTCCCGTTTACTATAGGCCTGTGGTTTAAGGGTTGGGCTCTCTCGGATTTTGTTTTGAGCTTCAGTAGTGCAATAAGTGTATTCCGGTTCTAAGGGTCCGTTGTGGTTTTCTGTAATTTGAGGTCAGTGAAATAATTCCCTAATTTTCTTACTTTTTGGGACCGCAGTTCGTGATTAGAAATATCCAACATATCTTAAAAATAGTACAGTTCCCGTCACGTAAAATGACACTGTAAAATCACACATCCATCACACATATACACAATTCTATATTTTACAGGCTTAACGAGGAAGCAACCACTCGCAACATTTGTAATGATTTCTGTTAGCCTTTGCAATAAAACGTAGGTAATTTTGGCTGACTGTTACAAACACATGCATTTTCTTTTTGTTCTCTCGAGATAAACGAATCGCTTTATCTAAAGTCTTCGGTATTCCCGATCTCTTCTACCTACATCTAAAGCGATTCAAAGACAAATGGTGGAAAGATAGCGCGTTTAGTTCAAATCGTAAGGCGGTAGAAATGGACGTGAAATAATTTGGAAAATTGCTTGGTGGAATAAAGACTTGGAATTTTGATTGAAATGCATCTCAACGTTACTGTATACAATTCTTACATTATAATTTATTAAAAAAAAAACAAAAGCTTTTAAAAAGGAGTGATTTTCTTACAATGATGGAAAACATTGTGCGGTAAAACATCAATAGGTACAATGCCTTTTATCTCTGCCTCTGCTATAGCATGGGACCTTTAGTGCTCAAAATAACTGTAAAAAAATACTCCACCTACAGTTACGTGAATGCAAAACAAATAACCGGCCAAGTGCGAGTCGGACTCGCGCACGAAGGGTTCCGTACCATTATCTACAAAAAACCGCAAATAAAATAATGTATGGGAGCCCCCCATAAATATTAAATTTATTTTATTTAATTATTTATTTTTTAAGTAAATAATATACTCAATATTTTGTGAACATTTTAAGCGTCTACCTGCTACCATTATCAATATCGAGCAAAAATAAGCAAAAAAAATCACGTTTGTTGTATGGGAGCCCCCCTTAATATTAAATTTCTTTTGATTTTTAGTATTTTTTGTTATAGCGGCAACAGAAATACATCATCTGTGAAAATTTCAACTGTCTAGCTACCACGGTTCATGAGATACAGCCTGGTGACAGACAGACGGACGGACGGACGGACGGACGGACAGACAGCGAAGTCTTAGTAATAGGGTCCCTTTGGGCACCCTTCGGATACGGAACCCTAAAAAAAGAAATACTTACTATACCTTATTTTTGAGTTCGCTCATACAACAACAATGATAATTTCAAACTTTATGATGAGGAGGATATCATTTCTTAATTTATTTGGCAATGCAGGAAAATACCCCACAATTTTTGTAACTAAGCCATGACCGTACTAAATGGCTCTACTCACGATGCAATCTGTCTCGCGATTTGTTGCTGCAACTTGTTGCCTTGCAACAGATTGTAGGTAGATAGCATCGTGAGTAGGCAGGTTTCAGGTTGCATGCAATTGAATGCATCGAGATTGCATCTTGAGTAGGCAGGTTGCAGGTTGCATGCAACAAGTTGCAGCGACAAGTTGCGAGACAGATTGCACCGTGAGTAGAGCCCAGCAGTCCCTCTGCCACACTGTATTGGAAAAGGCGTGACGCTATGTTGATGTCGGTGTCAGTACTTTTTAACCGACTTCCCAAAGGAGGAGGTTTACAATTCGTCCGGATGTTTTTTTTTTTTTATGTTTGTTCCCCGATAGCGCCTAGACGGATGGGCCGATTTGCAAAATTATTTTTTTGTTTGAAAGGGTTTACCTTCCCATTGGTCCCATTGACACCAGGTCAAGATCTGATGATGGGATCCTGGAGAAATCGAGGGAACTCTTCAAATATTATAGGCAGACCTATAGTGATTTTTGTGTTTTTCATAATAACTCGTGCAAATGCACATGGTAAGCATAATATTGTGATGCGGAACTACTGATGAAGACCACACATGGCCACCAGAACTGCTCAGTACTAGGTACAAATACAATGCGTGGCTGATTGGCAGGCAATGCATATCCTAATCCGGTGGACCTAGAGTCATGAAACTTTGTACAGAGGTTCCTTAGTAGCGTGGGGTAGCACTGATATGGGATTTGACAAAATTAAGTCCCCAAGGGGGAGGGGGGGGTTATAAGGGGTAACAGTTTGTATTAAACTCAATCTAATCAAATAGGGTTTGTGGAAGTCGGTTTTTTCTAAAGTTTACTTTTTGTTTCAATTATTAGCGACCCGTGTTTGAGATGACCGTCGACTCAAGAAGAAGAAGACGGGTTTAAATTTTTCTGTTATTTACTGTGAATAATTATATTGTATACTTAACAGCACGCTCTCCATTACATAGACTTGTATTGTATATTAATATCGTTCCAGAAAACTAATTCTCTCCTCTGACGCTTCTTGGAATGCGTATAGAGTTACTCTATCCAATAAATCATTATCAGTAAATGGAAAACTCGAGGGAATAATACGGAGGAGGTAGGGAATAAACTTGAGACGTTACTTACATTTCATCTAGAATCCGAACCATTGGGTATAGATTAATTGGTATGTAGAAGAAGAATCTATGCATAGCGTCACGGATTTTTCCATACGTCATTGCATAGGGGCACATTATGTTCATATTATTTATTGCACAGTAACTTAATAATAAAACTTAAATAACATAATAGTGCGCAAAGGCGAGCTTATCCCTTAAGAGAGATTTCTACCAGCAAACCTAGGCAAGACAGGAAATATGGTGCTGAGAGGATAGTCCTAGTGCACAAAGATAAAAATAAACTGGATAAAACTACACTTGCTATTAATATAAAATAAATAAATAATAGGTAGATATCTACAAACTAAAACATAGATAATACAATAAATAAAGTAATACATAGTATAAATAAGAACTACTTAGCATGCATACATACACATACATAGGTACATAAATACTATAATAATAATACCTACCTATTATGAAAGAGAAAGGAAATTATTTTTTACTCTTTTCCTAAAAGTGTAAATTGTGGGACTGTCCCTTATAGCGCAGGGAAGTGCGTTCCACAAAACGAGTGATTATAGGCATATGTATACGTATATGCCCACATTTTGCCAGTTATTCTGTTTGACTTTGGGCTAGAAAATGTTGCTTCAATCTAGGTATTTTAATAAATAAAGTTGAAGTGTCTTGCATAACAATTTGGCTAGATTTTAACATACTTTATATTTTTCTGTACTAGGTTTTTTTTATACAAGTACTTTTGCACAAGATCAATTATTGTTAGTACATTTCCTGGTACATAATTTCAATATTCATGCCAAAGAACGGCACGGCTCAAAGATATAAGGAAAAATATGGCTTAGGTGTCGTTCGCTCCGTGAGTGGCTGATGAATATGAAATCGCGCAATATGGCTGTAACGCGTTTATGGCAGACATAAATATCCACTCGATTCATGTCTTAATCAGCGAGAAGACAGGATATTACTTATTTGGGGATATTTTCTTACCCACGTAATTGTAGATTTACAAGTAAAGCCCGTAGTAATTATCGTCTCTCAGATCTGAGAGCTATGTTATTATGAGTAAGTGAAAATTACAGTTTTGATATGGCGAAACAGGAATTTCGATACAAATCAGAGATGATACCGGTTTGATAAGTGATATGATAAGTGTTCGGGCAAGATTATGACTTGAAGTATGGTTCTATCAGTCTCTCACTGCAAGTAATAACTGTGACCAAGATCAAGCCTCTTTATTAAAAAATATTAGCTTTATCTCCATTCATTTTAGATACTTCAAGGACCTCTCATACAGTAGAACAGATATAGGTTATGAGTGAACCCCTAACGGTCCACACCACCATACCGTGAGTAATCTCTATGCAAATGATATCACCTCACCGCATTAAATATAAAAGATAATACTCACATCATCCCAAAAAGATTCCTCAGAGGACATTGAAACTATAACACATAACATAACACACGTATGTAATGTAGCTTCAAAACGCACCACTGTTTTTCTATTCACAGAAAAAATACTGCACCTCCTTTCGAAAACCACGCACTATTTTCAAAATTGGAACACACAATCGTCAGTTAGAAAAAAGAAAAATTTGCTGCCGATCATTCGGCTACCGGCGTTCGCAACACACTGAAACTTTACTTGGGCCCGGCCATGGAGTTGGGTGTCGCTGTCTCGCTCAGCACTACGGGATTTTCTTGTTCAGCAGCATGCCGTCTCTCTTGCACTGGTAGAGATGGCTGAAAGTACACGTAATATGTATAGGTCAATATCAAGCCTCCTCGGAGCCGGGAGGCTGCAGTTAGGGTGTGCTTGATAATGGGAAAGCGGGTCGTTTTATTGGGACAAAATTACAAAAGTTTTAAATAGCAATAAGATATAAGCCAAGTGGGGAATGGGGAGTCTTAATTCGAGGCATTTGGGTATACGGCATTTATTACTCTACACCCAGAGAGAGGCCTAGTCAGACACATGCCTGATTTGTGTATATATTTTTCAACTTTAATTTTATTATCTACTCTTTTTGCCTGTAAATCTTCAGATCATAAAACAGGTTTAAAAAACAAAGCTTAAAAACTGTATTTTACATAATTTTACCTTCTATTTTATAAACTCATGTTAAAGGTAATTAACCAACCCCGGTGTATCTGTCGCCCCTTATTTATTATTAAGACGTGACGCTATGTAATGTTTTAAATTAACAAAGAAAGATTTAAAAAGTTACTTTTTTATTTAAAACTTCACCGACTTACTTTTGTAAACAACTTTTGTAGTGCAACCCAATCAATCTACGTCTCAGAAAAAATGCAACAGAAACAAACAACTCGATAACGATTGACTTCCTCCTTGTTTCCGGTTCCGAGTTCCCGCTTGGCCACCCTACCCCGTCCGTCTAGCGTCCACGACGCATGCGCACTGCTCCAGCCAGGCAATGACGACACACACCCGAAAATTAATTATTTCAAACATTAGAAACCGGCTAGTTGAATACAATACGGCTTGGTCGAAGAGATATCTTGGGAATAAGCTCGCCTTTATACACTTATGCGATTCGTACTCACGTACCAAACAGTGCGAATCGTACTCGCATCACGATGACATACTTGTACTAGAAGATCTTGCTTCGTGCCGAATTTCATGATTCTAGGTTTAGTGATTGTTTGGGCCACAATTTTGGTCAATTGTCACTAAGAAAAAAAAACAGTTTTTTTTATTGTTTTATATTGTGACGTTTTCGTAAAATGTACTTGGATAAATTACATACATTACTCATTGTATTATGACCAAATTGATTCGGATTGCTTCAATTAGCATCTCCTAGCAAGCACGCCTATAGTCGCCAGTCCACGCTAGATTTTAGGGTTATTTATTTATTTATTGAAAATATGCACGAATGGAGTCATCGGAAAATATTTGATGAGTAAAACAAATATCATTCATCCCAACTGTAAATATTTTACGTTTCATTCATGATTTTTTATGCTTGTGCACATAGTAATTTGTTAAATATGGGTTGTAGGTTGGTAGGTAGGTAGGTAGGTAGGTAGGTATGTAGGTAGTTATGTATGTATGTAGGTATGCTGAAGGAGATCTCTTATGAGAGAAAAGCTCGCCTTCGTAAATGTATTTTCCATTATTTAATGTATGTATTTTGTTTCTGTACAATAAAGTTTACAGTATGCTTTTATTAAGTTCTACCTATCCCGACTCTGTTATTCGTCTGTAATCAAATCTCAGAATTTAAGTACGACAATTTTATTGTATTCCCGTTTTTGAATTTTCAATTCCGAAGCAATTGATAAATCAATGATTTAAAAAATATGTATAATGGTATATAATTTATTTGCTTATTATTATTTTGGTAATATTGTTTAATGCCTAAAGCCCTTTATAAAGATAAAAAGATACACATTTATTTATTTATTTATATATTTATTAGTTGTTTCACAGCAGTTTACAACGTAAAATGAAAACATATTAAAACAAATTGTGAAATGCCAATAACGAAACAAGACCCTTCAAAAATTTTGAATAAAGTGTCGTTAACAATTAGGTAGAATACAAAGCAAACAATTATGAATAAAGATTACGTTAATAAATGAGTTGAGTGGTGAACTGCGTGTTGAACGGTGCGTGTGAGTGTGTGTGTGTATGTTGTGTGTCTGTTGTTCCTCATACTGCATGGCAGCGAGCGGGTGTGCCCCGTTTATCTTGTTATTTACACTAACTTGCGAAACAAAGGGTTTTGTCCATCAATGTTTGTATAAATACACAAACGTAGGTTTAAAGATATTCAATCAAAACAAACGTTTATTATTACAACGGAGTCATCCCATTGTTGAAAAGTTGTTTGAAACCTTCAGCAAAAAAACCTACCTTACGAAAAGAAAAAAGTGAGATTAGGAAAGTCTTGACGAAGTTAAAGTTTGATTTATTGTGAGTGACAGAGGATCTCTAGCAAACTAGCACAATGACCATTGAGAACAAACTACGTAATACGTCAGTAAAGGCTAAGACTGAACAACTCCTGTAACTATAAGGCTGGATTTTACCAACAAAAAGTTATACTAGAATAACTATCCCGGGGATAATTTTTATGACACAGTGGGCTATTCTTGAGGTGTCAAAACCACTAACTAGAGGAACTAAAGGCACTAAACTGACATCCTTCAAATCCGACAGCTCTTGCGCGGTGGCCACAGATTCCATTTTCAAACACACGATTTTAATTAGTTTAGTTAGTATAGTCCGTGTCGCCTTCGGAATCGCAGGCAATAACAGTTCAAAATGAGGTGATCTGATCTGGTGTCTATGAAAAGTTCAAAGTTCAAAGTTCAAAGGTTTTATTAATCAGGAATAGTAATTAGGTAAGTTCTATAGTATGATATTCAAAATATGACATTAACTTATGCACCGGTCAGAGACCGTCTCGCAGTACGTTAAGATCAAGAGAATAAATCTACAAACTAATTACAGTCTAAAAACAGTATTAATTACAAAAATATACTTGTTTGCAGAAATGGGTAGATACGAAAAAAATGGAAAAATTATAATAATAAAAATAGATAGTTAATCCTATGGTTAACTATCATCCTATCATCGAATTGATTTGTTTGTGTGTGTGTTGCGTGTATGAGAGGGTGTGTATGTGTATGTGAGGAAGTTTTGTGTGTGTCTGCTAAAAAGTAGAAGATACTCTCGAGTAAAAGCGAGATACTCTTTCGTTAGTAAAATTAGCTTGAAATGTACTTTGCTTTTATATAACCTATCTCTTGCTTAGTATGTATTGTACAGTGCTCTGAAATCTCTATTTGAGGCACCATATTGCGGTCTATTTGCCTTCGTATCGCCGATATTGAGGTCAGCGTGCCACTTGACCCACGGAATTGAATAAACATGAAAATAATACTAAAACGAAAACGAGTGGAATTAGTGTGAAAGCTGCATTTTCAATCGTTCACTTTCATTCTTTCTTTAAATTAAAGATGTACAGAATGACTTCGGGGTCATGATTCTAACAAGTTGTTTCTAACTCGGTAAGTTGTTGCGATTTCAGCTATTAGTATAGTATTTGTAAAACTTACTAAAACATGTGGGTACTTAGAATTATTAATTATAGTTACTGCGATCTCCGCACTAGGCTAACCTGTATCGCGGAGACCGTCACACATCGAGTGCCATGAACATATCGATCGATCGTAAGCGGAAACGTGTTAGCTTTATTATGTGTGGGATATGAGATGATGAGATTTTTTTAGACTTTTCACTCTCTTACTTTAAAAGTTAGAGGGTGGGGACACACACAGTTTTTTTTCCACTTTGGAAGGGTCTGTCTCTTTAAACGATTGACTTTGAGGAAAAATATATTATATTTTATTTTTTACCTTAGCACATAGGCCTACCCGTTTTGAGATTTAAAATGTATCCTGTTCTTCCTGGGCTTGCTGGAAGAAATATATTTCTTTTAGAGATAAGCTTGCCTTTGTTCATGCCTTTTCTGTATTGTTTGTATTTTTTTCTGATATGTGTGACAGATTTGACGAAACTATAATTTTAGGGTTCCTTGTTTTTCTAACGGAACCCTAAAAAGGCAAGATGTAATACCCCATGGGGTAAAATGTAATGAATTACTTACCTTGAGATTTTAATTATCTGGCACGGAGTATTTTTTTAGAGTTTTAACCTTTCGGCCTTATTTTTCTCCCAAGAGAAAAGTCTCAGCCTCTTTGGCTAATTATTTTTTTTATTCTGGGCATTGAGCTGATTTCAGCTATTGGGTTTATATTTTCTTTCGGCACTGTTGGTAGATCAGGTAATTCAACTGAACGAGTAATTGATTGAGCTAATTTTACATACAGGGTGAAATTAAATTAGCTGACCATATTTTGAGAAATGATAGTACTCATCATTGTGTCATTAACAACTTTCCCTATGAAACATAATGGTCACAAATTAAAAAAGTTTCATCCCCCAGTACATTGCTCCAATCAGCTGTTTGGGTCCCTCATATAATTTGAAATTAACTACGGGAGCCCTAAAATTTTTTTCGTATGCGACCATAATATGTTCCTTGTGGAAAATTCTTCATAATGATGGCTACTACCATTCCCCAAAATATGGTCAGCTAATTAAATGTCACGCTGTATTGTAAGGCTGAAGTTGGAGTTCTATTCTAATACGTGACAACAAAAACCTACGACTTAGATTACACTCACATATGAGCAGCATGCGCAACAAGTACAGCAGTCGACGGCAGCCTTATAGTGTCGACACGGCAGCTGACAGCACCTCTGTCGATTGCTGTCGCATGCATGTCGTATGCTCTAACGTCCATTTTCAATAACCTATCTATCCTAAGAGAAAGCGTGGCCGACCCAGGAAGAGATGGAGTGATGAGTTGGGTCTATGAGATAAAGACTGGAAGGAGACCGCTCAGGATGGAATGGAGTGGAAGAGGGGGAGAGGGGCCTTTGCCCAGCAGTGGGACATTACAGGCTCGTAATAATAATAATAATAATAATAATGATAATCTATCCTTGGTTTTCACGTTACTAGAGTTAATATCGACAATTGCGCGTGAAACTTAGGTTAAAGACCGTACCTATGCAGATTGAGGATATATAAGTTATTGAAGACAATTGTAAAAGAAAAAGCGATGGTTTTACTACAGTGTAGCAGCAAAAAATAGCTTTCTGGTAAAACCTAAAATCTTGATGGCTATCCTCGATTGTAAACAGGAAAAGAAATTCGCGTCCCCGAACGTCTGTCAAGTCCAGCCAAGATAAATGATTTATGAAACAGCCTGTCACTTAGCCAGAAACGTTCGGCGTAAAAAATAACTGGCCAAGTGCGAGTTGGATTCGCGCACAAAGGGTTCCGTACTATTATCTATAAAAAAGCGCAAAAAAAAACACGTTAGTTGTATGGGAGCCCCCCTTAATATTAATTTTCTTTTATTTTTTTGTATTTTTTGTTATAGCGGCAAAAGAAATACATCATCTGTGAAAATTTCAACTGTCTAGCTACCACGGTTCATGAGATACAGCCTCGTGACAGACAGACAGACAGACAGACAGACAGACGGACGGACGGACAGCAAAGTCTCAGTAATAGAGTCCCGTTTGGCACCCTTCGGGTACGGAACCCTAAAAACGCGCGAAAAAAAAACTCTTGATCTAATCCGATACCAAATAATCTGGAATCCGGTCTAGAATCCTTCGAGTGGAACACGAGGCAGGCAAGATAAAATAGAATGAGGTAACGCGATAACATCGAATCAAATGATTTGGCTCATTTTCTACGGGGAACGCTTCGGCACCCCCTTGTAAATTGAAGCATGCTTGTACAATAATTTGTAGGGACATTTTTGCTTCCGTTGTTGTTTTTTCTTTTTTCTTTGTTGACAATTTCCGGCCTTGAATGATGCTGGCTGGTATTGATTTAATTACTTTGACAAACAACCTTCTCTTTATGAATGAACCGGATGTGAGTCTATGTGTAGTGAGTAATACAGTTTAAAGGCTATTAATTACAAGACCCCTTGACTTCAAACGTCTTCAATTCCATAAAAAACTGCACTTTGTGACCGGAGTGTGGAATTTTGCATAGTGTTCTCTGAATAAAACTGAACTATTTTGGCCCAGTACCCCATCGCTTGACACTGCACTAAACCGCGCTGTGCCAGCTTGTGTGAGTAATGAGCAAAAAGCAAAATCTTTGGCTCCTATCTCCCAAAGTTATACACACGTACAATACCGCTACATTGATAAATTAACGAAATTACAAAGTCTCCGCGGAAACTTGTTTCTCATTTCGTCACCAGACCACAATGGTTTCTCTCAGCCCGCTTGAGAGCCTCTCAGTAATTGCAAGTCATTGACCCCATCATGGCACTTTCATGGCAAGTCAGCAAAAAGGGAGCTAGTGGGAGAAAGATTGATCGGAAAAAGTATGTCGTGCGATAGCATTTTAGTATTGGTCTCATTTGGTGGGTTACTGCTTCTGTTGAAATCTCAAAGACGACGATTGATGCCATCATAGCAACGAAAGGAGTCTTATCAGTTAGAGATGGCAAAATATGTATGACAGACCCCGTAACTTGATATGGGTTAAACAAAATTAGGTTAGGTAAGGCTAGGTTTGTGTGATACAGCTTTCTGGTGATCTTTTGGCACGCGGTTATACAGGTGAAAGTAACGCTTGATGACAGTTTGTTGCTTAAAACTAGCGCCCCCTGTAAACTGTCTTCTCAAGTGCCAAAAGATCGTTGATCGTTTTCCCTTTTCCGCGTGCAAGTAATATGCAGCGCAGTGCAGTGTGTAGCTTATACCCCCTACTATAGTAGAGTGTCAGCCAATCAAAATGAATCCTTACTACACGTTATTACGGTCATCCCATTGCCGGTTAGTTTATACTTCAGGCAAACTGTACCAAACCATTTTCGGCGCGTCATCCGCAACGTTCGTCGTTTAGCCACTACCTATTTTGAGGCTCAAAGTTTTTATGATTCAACATAATGGGCACAATTCTAAAATTATAGTATTTACATCAACGTGAATAGTTTTGTACTTGTAGCTGTTTCTATTTTAGCAGCGAGATTGGCAATTCGAATTTAGATCGTTTCCAATATTTACCCAACGCGCCCACTCGAGAACCAAATATCATAAACGACAATGGGGTAAATCATCCACAAAGGAAAGATCCGAAATTACGAATGTATTTTTACATCCAACTACAAAAGTATTCGATTATCGTAAGGGAAACCAGGAATCTTGTGCCTCTTCTGTGTTCTCTATAAGGGTTTGTCTTTATGCATACGATAAGGCGCAAAAAAACACGTTTTGGTGGAGATAATTTTGAAGTAAGTAATTTTTGGTTCAGACTAGCACTTTCAGTTTATTGGTCATGCTCGCTTTTATCAATCACTATCAACAGAAAGCACAGACATAAAGTGACATAGTATTACCTACTACCACGGAGATCACGTCCTCCGCCGAAACTTTCCATTTGTATGTCGTATTAACCGGTATTATGATAAAGCCTATACCTACTCAACGTGGCTGATGATGATGAACCATCGGTATTTGAATAAGCATCATATGCCTACTCAACGGGCGTATCACTAGACCACGGAAGACGGAAGTTCTCTTATCAAGGAGCGAGCAAGCGAGTAAGATTCGCGCGCTAAGGGTTTCGATTACTACCTCTCGTAACTGGTGCAATTAAGTAACTACATAAGAAAATACAAGTATGATGTCATCTATATAAACAAAATTACGGCATAAACCGTCGTAGTGTTCAATTTAGTTACCTAGCTAGAAGGTTGATTTTTTCACAGCTTTAAGGGACTACAGACTTGAGTAATTGGTGTTTTCAGCTTGATTCGTTTACGCATTAATCGATATAAAAGGTCTTTTATTTTTAAATGTTAAATTAATAATAGCCTTGCCAAGATTTTGCTATGCAACCCGCTCGCAATGTATTTTCTAGCATACAAAATTTTATAAAAACCAACACTTCATCGCAGTAACAGATGGGTGAAGGTCGAGCTCTCTTCGGAACTACACCCATTGTCGCGTAAGGACAAAAGAGTCCTTGGAACAATATTGACATTAAAATTATAAATAACCGGCCAAGTGCGAGTCGGACTCGCGCACGAAGGGTTCCGTGCCATTATCTATAAAAAACCGCAAAAAAATGTATGGGAGCCCCCCCTAAATATTAATTTAATTTTAATTTAATTATTTATTTTTTAAGTAAATAATATACTCAATATATTGTGAACATTTTAAGCGTCTACCTGCTACCATTATCAATATCGAGCAAAAATGAGCAAACAATCACGTTTGTTGTATGGGAGCCCCCCTTAATATTAAATTTCTTTTGATTTTTAGTATTTGTTGTTATAGCGGCAACAGATATACATCATCTGTGAAAATTTCAACCTTCTAGGTACCACGGTTCATGAGATACAGCCTGGTGACAGACGGACGGACGGACGGACGGACGGACGGACGGACGGACGGACGGACAGACGGACAGCGAAGTCTCAGTAATAGGGTCCCGTTTGGCACCCTTCGGGTACGGAACCCTAAAAAAAGACATTAAAATTATTTTGACAGTGGGTACCAAGACGTCAATGAATGTCTAATTTTTGACGTTGGTACCCACTGTCAAACTAATTTTAATGTCAATATGTTTCCCTTTTCGGCCAGGAGAATGACAATGGCTTGACTTAGGGGGTTAACCGCTTTTCGCATTCACCAAAGCCCGACCCAAACAACAATTCTCCCCGAGATTGCACACCGTTACGGTTATCTCGACCCTCATTATGTATCCAGTTGGTTGTTTATTCTAAGGGCTAGGTAAAGAGGTCAGAGGTCGTACCTTCTTACAACTTGACGAGAACTTGAGCCTGATACATTACGTGTTTCAGTTATACAGGATGAGGAAGAAAGTGGAAATGGACTGAATAACCGAAATAGGTATATACAGGGTGGGCCAAAAGAAGTCATCCGATGTTGTTTGGCTCTCTTTTTTTTTCTAAATGAAAAACTTCGATTCTGTTTTTTGATTATGTTTATTTGAACCCTTAGAATTTTATTGGTCAAGTCGAGAATCTTCCAATAGAGTGATTTCTTTTGGCCCACCTAGTAGGTAGAAAAACTTTTGTTAGTTGGGCGCCTGAACTTTGAACATTTTACGCTACCTTTATGTTTCGGTTGTACCGAATTATTTGACTACCACATGTCAACACATACATGACTAGTGTTTTTCGTTTTTCCACGTGGAATAACTCTGATGTTGACAATAGGTTGCCTCAAAAAGGCATTCGCCGTCTGTCTACCATAACCATAACCATAACGTGGCGCAAATACTTGCACATACATTTGTATATATGTTTTAATATATATTGTTCATTACTGCGGCTGTTACTAAGTTGCTGTGGCAGATTTGATTGATTGATTTTCAGAATTCTTTATTTCCTAGTACACAAAATCACGGTCTACTAATAATAATGTTTCTTCAGGCTGGAAGGCACCTTTATAAAAACTTGTACATGTATGTACTAAGTATGTTTTGAAATAATTTTAATACTTACTTACTTACTTACTTACTTACTTACTTACTTACTTTATTGCACAGAAAAAACATAGTACAGACACTTAATATTGGAAAAAAAACATGTACAAAGGCGAGCTTATCTCTAAAAATAGATCTCTTCCAGCAAACCTAGGATGCTTAATCTTTTGACGCAAGAAGAATTGAAACAAGAAATGAAATAAAACCGGCCAAGTGCGAGTC
Source organism: Argyresthia albistria (assembly GCA_963457715.1). Lineage (NCBI taxonomy): Eukaryota > Metazoa > Arthropoda > Insecta > Lepidoptera > Argyresthiidae > Argyresthia > Argyresthia albistria. Next base: position 1,542,891 of record OY735262.1, on the reverse strand, counting down.
AGACTCGCGCACGAAGGGTTCCGTACCATTATCTATATAATTGGAACAAAAAGTAAACTTTAGAAAAAACCGACTTCCACAAACCCTATTTGATTAGATTGAGTTTAATACAAACTGTAACCCCTTATCCCCCCCCCCCAGGGGAATTAATTTTGTCAAATCTCATATCAGTGCTACCCCACGCTACTAAGGAACCCCTGTACAAAGTTTCATGGCTCTAGGTCCATCGGTTTAGGCTATGCGTTGCCTGCCCGTCAGCCACGCATTGTATTTGTACCTAGTATTGAGCAGATCTGGTGGCCATATGTGGTCTTCTTCAGCAGTTCCGCATCACAATATTATGCTTACCATGTGCATTTGCACGAGTTATTATGAAAAACACAACAATCACTATAGGTCTAATCGGTCTAATTTTCCAAATCGGTCCATCCGTTTAGGCGCTATCGAGGCACATACATACAAAAATAAAAATAAAAAAACAAACATCCGGACGAATTGTAAACCTCCTCCTTTGGGAAGTCGGTTAAAAAAACCGCAAAAAAACACGTTAATTGTATGGGAGCCCCCTTTATATTAAATTTATTTTGTTTTTAGTATTTGTTGTTATAGCGGGAACAGAAATACGTCATCTGTGAAAATATCAACTGTCTAGCTACCACGGTTCATGAGATACGGCCTGGTGACAGACAGACGGACGGACGGATATCTTGAGATTTTAAGGTACTTTCCCTCCAGGGCCCATTCGTTTGTTCCACCCTGTATATGTGTGATCTGTAACTGTATTTTTCATGAAATACCCAAAAAGTTTTGTTCAAATTATCATCTTATGTCAGAATAACTTTGTAGCTAGTTGAAAAATAACATTTGAATTGATTCAAAGCTTGCCGCACTTTTAGGGCCTTTAGTACCTACTAAACGCCGCCGTAAGCAGCACTGTCTACAACCTACTCCTACTGGAAAACGTGAGACACCCATCTACAATTTCCGTACAATGAGGTTCACTCACTCATTATGTCAATGTCATGCAGACTGCAAAACATCATTTCAACGCACCAAAGAGTATTTAATTAAAACATCACTGGCAGCCAAACTTGAAGTGGCCAAAAGGAAAAAATTAATTTCTGTGCTCTGAGATTTGTATGACAACAAAAGTAATTAAAAACTATTAATTTTATAATTATTTTCTAAAAGTTCTACATAATAAATAGAGTCGTCGTAATTCATCAATTAATATTTAAAGTCTTTGTAGAAGTCCGGGGACGACATTGCCATATCATTTAAATTTAGTTTCATTAAAAGAAGGCTTACCTACCAAAACAAAATGGCCTTGGTATAAACTTTTCAAGCGTGTTGTGAAGACGTATCTTGTACCGAGACCACTTTCAATTTGTAATATCTCTCGTATTTCAGTATTTGTGGTTGGTGCGGCAACAGATATACACATTCTGTGAAAATTTCAGCTTTCTAGCTATTACGGTTCGTGCAGGCGGACCCGGTGACAGACGGACGGACGGACGGACGGACGGACGGACAGCGAAGTCTCAGTAATAGGGTCCCGTTTGGCACCCTTCGGGTACGGAACCCTAAAAAAGAATAAGATACCAAAAGATAAATTGCTTTTGTATCACGGACTTCAATAGTAGCTTTTGTATATTATTTGTGTGCTTCAATAAATTATGGATTAAAAGCTGTTTGAATTTGAGATGAATTCTTTTACTTGGCTGGTGTAGCCGGTATTAAACCTAATTTTTTTACCTATTTTGAATTTCATTTTTAATGTAATGTATGGGCCCCAGGAGCCTAAAAATAAACGATTTAATTATAATTTAATTTAATTGAAACGGGTGGAAAAGTGGAAAATGTTGTTCCAATCAATTTATTACCTTTGCTTGAGTTATTCTAATTGGTATACCTAGTTTCAGATTTATATTTTATCTGCACTCAAAACATCTTTCCTTTACACCTTTTATAGTGCCCTAATAGAAAACTTAGGGGATGTATGTGCCCCTTACTTGACAGGGACACCTGCATAAGTTTTAATGGGTGTAGTGTGCCATTACGACGATAATGGTGCATGTTTCAAAAGTCGTCTATTTTACTAGAACAAGCTTTAGTGGGGCTTTGTTTATCTTTAGTCGGATTGTATTTGAACGCATTCAGAAACAAGTGTGGACATTAACAGCCTATAGGTAAGTCCTTCAGTGGTTGTGTGGTTTGGTTGTGTGGTGGGCTTATTATACTTAATACAATTAAGCAACATAAAAAATACATCCGATTATCTTCTTCTTCTTCTTTTTATTAATTAAATGGCGTCCTAACCTCTTTTGAGATTAATTTTGCCAGTGTCAAGTGGTCAGGTTCTTATTAGAGAACCTGGAAATTATAATGTCTTGAGATGATTTGATGATTATGATGATGATGATGATTTGTCGCTCGTTAGCACTACCCAGGGAGGACGTGAAGGACTGTGGGTTCCAAGTAGTTCCTCATCCGATTGTCGGATTTGAACGAGGATTTGAACTCACGACCTACGGATTGAGGGCCTAACAACATACTGGCTGCGCCACGACACAGATGCGAGTTGACTCATATTGATATGCGTGGGTGTATCAAAACACGTCTTTTGTATGGGGACCCCCTTTAATTTGATGTATCTCTCGTATTTCAGTATTTGTTGTTATTGCGAAAACAGATAATACACATTCTGTGAAAATTTCAACTTTCTAGCTATTACGGTTCGTGCTCTAGGACCCGCTGACGGACAGACGGACAGATGAACAGCGTGGGTTTAGTAATGAGGTCTCGTTTGGCACCCTTCGGGTACAGTACCCTTACTTTATTTTTTACTTCTCCATACAAATCAGCTGACCCACTCAGGCCAAGATGTACTGGTAAGTGAAAAATAAGGCTGCTCTGATCAAATCGGTTTCATAATGAAAGTTGCTCAGAATGGTGTCCCTAACAAAGTTTCGAACTAGCGCCCCCTTTAAACGTCACTTACACGCCAAAACATCGTTGGACGAGGCTGGAATCGTGTCACATACTCGTCCTATTACCGACTACAGCCGGTGCTGCGGTGGCAGTGGCAGAGGTTCTCAAACTCCGCAAATACAGAGACGAGTATTTGTTCATGCCATTCGGCTTTGAGCCTTCAAAGACATTTCCAAGCGGCTTGACGAAGCGTCAGGGGAGCGCAGAGCTGACACCTACCTCGCTCAACGCATTAGCATCGCAACACAGCGAGTTAACAATGTCAGAGTCTTGGGCTCCCACATGTTACTAAATTAGGAAACTGTAGGTCTATGTTTTATAAAGAGTTTATGTATTGTATACAAATATGTAAGACTGTTTGTTTCTGAATAAATAAAATAAAAATAAAAATAAATGTTTAGTTAGTTTCAGTTTTTATCCGTATAATTTATTTCATTAAATAACAATAATTTAAGAAGCTTTACTTTTAACGATAATTTAAAGTCGTCCTAAGAATTATTTATTTCTTTATAAAAGCACATTCTTTTTGGCAATTGGCATTATAAATACCTGTATTTTTCCTACCTCCATAACCCGGTTTTGATCCTGGGACCTCTCGCTTAGATGGTAGATCATCGAACAGAAACGCTATAAATAGCGTTAATAAAAAATAATTAATTATAAACAAAAAACCCGACTGCATCAAATAACCATTATAAAGGAATAAACAAGCTCTATAATTTAGTGTGAACAGTTATACAGTGTACCGTGTATCATATTTCATTAGGTACTGTCAGTAGGTAAATAACCATTTTCTAGATATCGATTAAATATATTTGGGTCTATAATTTTGTGTTTTTAAACCATTGCAGGCGGGGACAAACAAAGCTACATAACATTGTATCTACCATTAATCGAACATCAACAACCCCTTTTGTAGAAATGTAAGTAAAATTACTAGATCAATATTTTGGGTTTGGTTTATTTAACTTAGTTTGTTCCCGCCTGCAATTTTATTGATTTAATGTACCCAGTGTCACTCGCGCTATCAAAACGAATACAACGACACCTCAAACGTTAAATTCCTTCAAGCCGTTCAGGCTGTAGTAGGGAACATAGAAATCTACATACATACCCACATACATACAAACATTCATACATACATACACTAGAAAAACATAACCCTCCCTTCTGGAGGCAGTCGGGTAAAAAATAAATCAACTTCTTCCTGTTATTTGCATGAAACATCATATCATTTTCTTCTGCCTCGTAAGCCCGGTAATGTGAACCGTTGTAATCTAATTTGTGACGTCAGAATACGTTATCTTAATTAGCATCTACTAGTCGCAAAGGCAACGGAGTTTGTAACGCCTACCTCGCTTTGCCTCTCAGAGCAATTGAGATTAGAAGCGCCCTACAGAATTTCTTTATAGGAAAAGTTTGTCAGTTGTTGCGGGAAAACGGTACGAAGTATTAGGTAGGTACAAGCATTTTTTGGATTCCGTACACGAAGGGTGCCAAAAGGGACCCTATTGCTAAATTGAATATCATGAAAAACAACAAAATAGTAATAAAGGTATATTTTTTGAGAAAACGGCTGACCCTACTTAACCAGCTTAAATTAACTTTTCTGTTCAATTTTTTTTTTCTGTTATCCTAACAGTTACTGATAGAAATAGAAAAGATATATTGGTTTTTGTTTGCAACACTCAAATGTAACATTTTTAATTCAATCATCATCATCGAGAGTGAAAAAAAAACTACACAAAGAGGAAAAATTACTCAAAGGGGGTCTCCCTAACAAAACCTCCATGTTTTGCCGATACAAAATGTTAATGCTTGGCACAAATTGTTTAGCTGAGATTTACTCTGGCGATATTGATACTTGATATTAAGTAACAATTAATGAGTAACTCAAGTTTTAATCCTTTGCATGTGGATGTTTATCTAAGAATCAGTTTTATTGCTTTTTGTGTGTGTTAAAAGATGATGTAGATAAGATATCAACGGCCTCTTTGTTCGTTGTAGTTCAAAACTCCCAAGGTTGTCCCGGGGTTTCAATCCCGGCAAGGCAAAGGAAGATGAAAAACATACATGACAATTTAGCTAATCATTCAAATTCGTCTCAAAAGTGTCATCATCATTCATCAATCACGATATTGAATCACGAATTGCTAGCCGCTCAAGCGGTTTCAAGAATACATCTATATACCAAGTTTCAACTGTGTAGTCCTAATAGTTTTTCAGTCCTAATAGAGTTCAGTTCAGTTCAAAATTTTTATTGACCATAAAATCATACATATTACTTAGTCAACGTCAACATATTATTAATATTTTTGTATACTACCGCCCGTTCGGAAGTTGTGGGCTTAGGGATGGAGCAAAGAAGGGCAAGAAACCTCCCCCGTACCTCTTTTTAAAATATCAGAGCCTTAAAAATACAATGTTATGTATTTCTACTTAAGTCTAAGGAAATACACCGAAGAGAGACGTACTGACTCAGTCCATCGCCCCTCTTTGGATTTCTGTGCGCTGAGATGGTAAAGACCATGCAGTTTTGTCATCTAATTATTCTTTTACACTGTAATAAGACTTCTTCAATAGGCCGTTTTTGACATAGTTTTTGAACCTCCTTTCTGGTAGGTCCGTTGCTTCATTAGGTATTTTATTATAATAATAAAACCGGCCAAGTGCGAGTCAGACTCGCGCACGAAGGGTTCCGTACCATTATCTATATAATTGGAACAAAAAGTAAACTTTAGAAAAAACCGACTTCAACAAACCCTATTTGATTAGATTGAGTTTAATACAAACTGTAACCCCTTATCCCCCCCCCCCCAGGGGAATTAATTTTGTCAAATCCCATATCAGTGCTACCCCACGCTACTAAGGAACCCCTGTACAAAGTTTCATGGCTCTAGGTCCATCGGTTTAGGCTATGCGTTGCCTGCCCGTCAGCCACGCATTGTATTTGTACCTAGTATTGAGCAGATTCAGACACCTTGTCTTGGACCAGTGAGGTGATATGTGGTCTTCTTCAGCAGTTCCGCATCACAATATTATGCTTACCATGTGCATTTGCACGAGTTATTATGAAAAACACAAAAATCACTATAAGTCTAATCGGTCTAATTTTCCAAATCGGTCCATCCGTTTAGGCATTAGGTATTCGAGGCACATACATAAAAAAAATAATAAAAAAAAACAAACATCCGGACGAATTGTAAACCTCCTCCTTTGGGAAGTCGGTTAAAAAAACCGCAAAAAAACACGTTAATTGTATGGGAGCCCCCTTTATATTAAATTTATTTTGTTTTTAGTATTTTTTGTTATAGCGGGAACAGAAATACGTCATCTGTGAAAATATCAACTGTCTAGCTACCACGGTTCATGAGATACGGCCTGGTGACAGACAGACGGACGGACGGATATCTTGAGATTTTAAGGTACTTTCCCTCCAGGGCCCATTCGTTTGTTCCACCCTGTATATGTGTGATCTGTAACTGTATTTTTCATGAAATACCCAAAAAGTTTTGTTCAAATTATCATCTTATGTCAGAATAACTTTGTAGCTAGTTGAAAAATAACATTTGAATTGATTCAAAGCTTGCCGCGCTTTTAGGGCCTTTAGTACCTACTAAACGCTGCCGTAAGCAGCACTGTCTACAACCTACTCCTACTGGAAAACGTGAGACACCCATCTACAATTTCCGTACAATGAGGTTCACTCACTCATTATGTCAATGTCATGCAGACTGCAAAACATCATTTCAACGCACCAAAGAGTATTTAATTAAAACATCACTGGCAGCCAAACTTGAAGTGGCCAAAAGGAAAAAATTAATTTCTGTGCTCTGAGATTTGTATGACAACAAAAGTAATTAAAAACTATTAATTTTATAATTATTTTCTAAAAGTTCTACATAATAAATAGAGACGTCGTAATTCATCAATTAATATTTAAAGTCTTTGTAGAAGTCCGGGGACGACATTGCCATATCATTTAAATTTAGTTTCATTAAAAGAAGGCTTACCTACCAAAACAAAATGGCCTTGGTATAAACTTTTCAAGCGTGTTGTGAAGACGTATCTTGTACCGAGACCACTTTCAATTTGTAATATCTCTCGTATTTCAGTATTTGTGGTTGGTGCGGCAACAGATATACACATTCTGTGAAAATTTCAGCTTTCTAGCTATTACGGTTCGTGCAGGCGGACCCGGTGACAGACGGACGGACGGACGGACGGACGGACGGACGGACGGACGGACAGCGAAGTCTCAGTAATAGGGTCCCGTTTGGCACCCTTCGGGTACGGAACCCTAAAAACTAACACATACTCCCATAAAAGAGTGAGCAACCTTACTGAGTCTGAACGCGGGCATAGCAATCTTATTTCTATTTCTAGTGCTAATATGACCTAAAGTCTTAAATAAACCTATGTTTTTTCTGGTATACATGATATTTTCATAAATGTATTGACAGGTAACAGTAATTATATTGATATTTTTGAATTTGTCCCTTAGTGATTGCCTAGCATCTAGTTGATAGATAGCCCACGCTTGAAAACTGAGCTGAGAGTGGTTTACTAATAAAGCCATTAGGAGCTCATATAAAATCCCAATTTACATACACGCGTGCCAAATCTCGAGATTTAGAGCTTAGCCTTGGAGATTTCGTGTGAAGTATCGTAGCGTGTTTGGTAAGCATTAGGCCTTCGAGTATGTAAGTACTGTCGACTCAATGGGCGATTTAAAAAAAAATAACTTCAACTTTGGGAAATAAAGGGCTTTATTATTATTATGGTCTCTTCGACGTATAAAAAAGCCGATTTTTGCGTTTTGTTAAAAAATATTTTGGAAATTTCAACTTAATTTTCCGGAAAAACTAAGTATTTACTCACAAAAAGAAAAACACTTCTTAAAGGAAAGTGACCACCAGCTATCCCTTAAACACCTTTTGATAATTAAAATATGGATGAACGATATAAAAACCAACACCATGTCGATACAAAGCCATCTGTTGGCAGTTTCAGTACTATTTTCAGCTGTCAGAAAATCGCCTATTCACACTGATCTACTATAAGGCCTTTCGCCTATTACGAACACAGCAACGTGAGTCTACACGAAAGATTCGTTGTCAGCTCCGTGGTCTAGTGGGTTTCACACTTTTGTCTTACACAGGACAAGGACATGCGGGTTTGAATTCGGTGCTGGCCATGTACCAGTGAGATAAATAACATAATGACATGAACATTATACAAACCTTCTAATGGTGTTTTATTTAGTACCTTAAACTTTAGTTTCGGCGGAGTTCTAGCCCTCTGTCATGCAAAATAAGATGACTCGATAAACGCGGTACCTCTATCGTGTATGGGAATAGACGTGACGCCATGTTTATGGTTTTCTTTGTTTATGCATTAAGAATGAATGCCCAAAGTGGATTAAACATTTCTCAACGGATAAGTGACACATGATGAAAGTTAATCTTATCAGGTTCGGAAATATTTTGACTTCATGGTCCTCTGTGTCCGGTACTGAGATTTTAGGATTGAAACAAAAACAAACATGGAATATTCCAGAGTTGGGACTAGAACCAGCACTTTACGATCTCGTAGAGCACAAACACACTCCACATGTCTGATGTCACACTGTTTTGAAAACAAATGGCTAATGCTTGAATGCGCAAATAAGGTACAAGCACAATAACAGACTGTTGAACCAATTTTGTACTTCGTGCACATGTATGTATATAGGTCTAAGGGTAGAGATATAAAGTGTATTCATGTAACTTCTTTCTCATGCAGAGGATTTCCTTGGCTGCGCAGCGGCGTAACGCTGCCAGTGTCTGGCGCTGTCATTTCCTGAGAATCAGGACTGTCTGACTGTCTATTGTTCAAGCCTTAGATCTATAATTCTTGTTCAAGCCCAATAAGCAAAAAAAACGTTCTGTCAGGTCCGCCAAGACTACAAAAAGAAAAGTTAGCCGCACACGCACGGGCCACAAATAAAAACAAATGAAAACTACAGGAAATACGTTTTGTGACGCGGTTGATGCCAGGTTGTCCACACGAAATAGATCCGTGGCGGCGTTTTGTGACTTTCCCGTTTGTGACTTTCCCGTGTGGTACGTATGCGGCGATCCTAAAAACCATCTCATTGTTAAAGTACACCGTCCAAAAATTTTCAATTTGCTCGACAATGCTTCAGCGTTCTTCACGGATCACAAAGTTTGCGATGCCCTAATACAACGCTGTTTCGCGTTCGTTTCCCCCCATTTCTTGTGAGCTCTGGCGGGGGGGTTGGTATTTTAATTTTGACTTTAGCTTGCTCTTGCTTAGAGTAGATGGGTATGCTATTCTTTCTATTTCTACACTTTATTATGCAAATCAGTCCACTACACAATGGAGATGTTTTAGGTTGTAGATATCTACCTATTATTTATTTATTTTATAGCAAGTGTAGTTTTATCCAGTTTATTTTTATTTTTGTGCACTAGGACTATCCTCTCAGCACCGTCTTTGCTGTCCTTCCTAGGTTTGCTGGTAGAAATCTCTTTTAAGAGATAAGCTCGCCTTTGCGCACTATTATGTTATTTAAGTTTTATTATTAAGTTACTGTGCAATAAAGAATATGAATATGAGATAAGAGAATACATGTACAAATACGAGCTTATCTCTGGAGATTTTTTTCAGGAAACCTAGGGTGCTTTCATGAGTTAACTAAGTTTTTAAACGAGAAGCTCAGCTTAATATAAAGTTATCACATATACGCACCGACGAAAACGTATTTTGTTAAAAACCTTAAAGCACCTTAATTAGAATTTCTTTGCTATCGTATTGAGGTCTATTTTTTATTTTATGAGTGCGATAAAACACAAAACTTTTCATTTATAAAAACCTTACACACAAAAGTGTAAAAGTTTGCGTTTAATGATATTTAATTTACACAAATTGCCTCGTTTCAGTGTAAATGAAGACATAACTCGAATAATTCGTACGAATGAAGTATTCTATTTATATTTTCTCGTGGAGTAAGTAAAAGCTTTTTGCGTTCAAACTCACTATCTATATATGACTACGTGATGTTTTTAACTATCTATGTTATTATGTTTATTGTAATAAGTAGCAATTATGACATCAATATAAACATCAAATACGGCAGCTGGCGGCGGGGGAGTCCGCACTTTGCGGTTATTTCAGGATATGGTATGTTATTGAATCAAAACTATGCGACGGAACATTATCCTAGTCACCAGCGATACGTAAACTATTGACCCTGAGTCGGGGATGATTTTTCAAATTATCATCCTGCATAATAATTAATATTCAAGACCTTGGGTTTAATTTTATCGTTACCAGCTCTGGGTTTCGACTCCGGGGTCTCTCGCTGAGGAAGAGCATCGAAACGCAATGCCACAGATGTCATCAATTCATCATACATAACGGCGAGAATACAAATTCACTTCTCCAATTGGTCAAAAAAACGCCTGATGCGTTTACACCGAGCGCGCAATCGCATACCGCTCCGCGAGGTGTAAATATGACATGACGCGACTGCGAATATGAAATAAACTGTACAATCTAGGAGGCCGTTTGTTGTGCTTCCTCACGTGTGATATGAACATTCGCGCACTGGGGAGGTGTGGAGGCGCCTGATGAATACAATTTTAAATTAATTGTCGCATTAACCGCTGGGTGGGTACTTACTATTCGTAATAATCTGTCTGTTTTGCTATAAGCACGCCATTTTTTTTGCATTTGGGGTGGTTTAGCCAGTAATAAACAAAATCCGACAGTGTGGCACATTCACGAAAAACAAAATAATATTAAATTTTCTGCATTCTGCAATAAATAAATTCATTATCGCTTGCGGACTAAGGTCATTATAAATATAATAAGAATTTCATAATACGCAGCAGGTGTGTCTAGTAACCTGGATGATGGATGACAGGTGCGTTGGCAGCATTCGACAGCTTGAATCGTGTCGTTGCAGCGTCGACACCCTGTACCCCAGTCTGTGAGGATTTCGTTGTATGGAGAATTTCGAATAATTTCCCGGCGTTTGAAATTTGGTATGTGATTAAGTTAAGTAATAAATATTATAGATGTAAAATAATCCAGGTATTTTTTTTACGAGAAGTTATGTTTTTTCACCTAAATAGGGAAATCGTGTATAACTAACTCTCTGTGATTATGGCCTTGGCCTGAAATACTTTCTGTATACTTACGTTTGTACCATTTAACATAGGTCTAAATAAAAATCCAGCTTTTTTTACATGTTGGATATACCTAAAATTAACTTTTTAATATTTTTCACTCTAGCTTCTACAGGGAATAAGCTCTTTAATCTATTTACTTTTGATATGTTTGATATCCTAAAATACATAATTTCGTTTTGATGTCCAGGCGATGTTCCTTTTTAAACATCGTGAATTAGTTTTTTCTGAAATACTGAGTGTGAACTAAAGCTCCTCCCATTTTTTTAATTTTATTTAGTTATGAGTCGCTGTATTACAATAGATTTCATTATTATGTATTACCTAACTTTATCACATGCCAAATTTCAAACGCCGGGAAATTATTCGGTAGTCAAATGCCTCCTTGATTGGAGTACTGTCGGTTGTGCCGAGGATGCACAATTAAACCGCGGCAGCAGCAGCCAATAGCAATCGACAGCAGCCTTAAAAAGTTTCGACCTATCGAAGTCTGCTGTCGACACGTTTCAATTCAAAGCTGCCGACGACATAGCTGCTGTCTAAAGACGACTTCTTTGGCGCAGCAGTTGTGGCTGTGCCTACCATGCAAGAGGTCCCGGGTTCGATTCCCGGCTGGGGATAAAGAAACAAAATAACCCCGGGTTTTGTTTACATGTCTGAGATATCGCTGTTTATGGTTCCCACAATACACGGGTATCTTTTATATTAGCTATGCTCGGATAAAACTCACTAGAGGTGAGACGTAACACCGAACAGCTTCTGACTGTGTGTCGATTGTTGCGAGGTGACAGTGACTAGTGCTTGTCGGTGCCGTATGCGCGCTATACGTCCCTGACAACTACCTACGCGCGCGCAGGCACCAGCTGCTAGCGGACGGCACGCACCGCACGGTGGCGCGCCGGCAGTCCCCGCTGGTCCGGGCGCGGGACAGCCTCAACGCTCTGTTGGCTGCAGCAACATTGAACGATCTGTTTGGTGATGCATGGAGGGCTATTGTGCGAGAGTGTTGCAGGTTCAGCGAGAATGATGTTGGATTGTACTGTTCGCTCATTATTGAATTTAATTATTTATGAATTGGAATTAATCTAATCATTTAAATTTTGATTATGTGAATACGTTTTGTATGATGTTTGTAATTATTTAATTAGTAATTTTGTGTTTTGTTTGTGCCGCCTTGGCTCGTTTGCTGTAATGGCACAAATATAAAATGGTACCTATAAATATATAAATCTTGGTGTGGGTCCAAAAGCAATGTGTATGCCTGTATGTGAATGTTTATGTCTTGCCTACTGCAATTTGATAATATTAAAAGCTTCAATTCGTCTCCACGCCATCCATAATCTCAGTCGCGATTACTCGCGTGTACATTAACCTTTCTCGTAATATTCTTGGAGAACATCCTGCAGTAACGACCTTAGATACGTGGGCCTAGCGATTATGCAACGTGTATTATTTAATTGTACATAAAAATCCGTACTCGCGAGCTTCGCACGAATCGCATTACATAAAGTAAAAATTTACCTTTTTGGGGTTCCAATCTTTAAAAGTTAAAAGGAACCCTTATATGATCATTTCTGTCTTTTTTATCAGGAACGCGTACTCTTTATTAATCTGTGAACGCGTGGAGTATCAAGCTGAAGTATATATTAATTGATCCCGTAGATCTGTAAGAAATCGATCTTTATTTATTTTATTTATAGACTATTGCAATCAAACACTATGACCGTTTATACTTTAACTCGCATTTGAAAGTTTATTTCGTTTTTCTTGTGCTTTTAGACCTTCAAGTTTTTCATGATTCATAGGATCTCTGTTTCAAGCATTCTCAATATGATTGATTTATCTGTTATTTTACGTACAAAATTTATGATTTATCTGTCCAATAATAGGACTTATAGAGACAGCTTGAAACAGACCCTCAACGGGAAGAACCCCATAGTTGTTGATTCCTTACCTCCACCTATGTTGTCTAAGTATATATTTTTTTATTTCTACAGGCAAGTTTCGCAGACGCGAACGTGTGTTTCTGAGTTGTACTTTTCGTCAGACAATGTTCATCATACATAAGTATTGTGAGAGTTTGGCAAGCATGTAAATTAAGGACGTTACCAAAAAAAATCTTAATTATTCTGAGGGTTGAGTCTAAAAGCGTTGTCTCGTTAATGCGAGTAACAAACGACGCTTAAAATTACCGTAAACAGTTTTTTTTAACAGTCATGCCAAAGAATTCTTATGAATTCAACGAAACCTCCGTCACAATTAAAACGCAAGATTCATGCCACAGTTAAAACAAAACAGGAAGAGAAATGAAAACGGTTACATGGGTTCCGCAGGTGCTACAATGTAGCTAGATGAAAAAATATTCTTTATGATGATTAATGAATCTTCATTATATAGAAGATTCATTAATTATATTAAGAATATTTTTTCAGACATACACAACCTACACTACTCACCCAACCGACACACCACATTTATAAAGTTAAACCAGATAAAGTTTTGTTGTAAGATGGTACGGTAACCTTTGTGTGCGATTCCGACCCGTTGACCAATTTTTAATTAAAATGTTATGTCTGCATAAGTTCCGCAAGTTTTCTTCCGATGAGTGACATATCTGCGTCCCGGCATAATTTCACGGCAGAACCCCTAAAAAGTAAGAAGGAAAGATATAAATCCTCTTTGTCACCTCGTAGCTGTCAGCCTTCAGAGATAAATTCTACTAGCAGCGGCGCGTTTACTTTTTATTTCAGCAAATTTTTACAATAGTCGATTATTTTTGTGCCCCTCCTTGCATACCTGTACCAAAATGCCGAATTAATATTTCACCCGAATTGCCTAACTCCTGCTCAGGGATTATTAAAAAGCTGATGTGACAGACAGTAACTTTGAGAACATCTATGGATTGTCAAAGATCTAACATTTGTGCTAACTCTCTGTATACCTTTCGTAATAATAATGTTATTATTATTAATGTGCCCTCTAGTTGCACTGTATAAAAGAAAAATCTACCTTGCACTTGGTACTATCCCAACAATTCAAAGTCAGTGCTGCAGCAGGTTTAAATGACACAATTAAAACCAAAGTGTACGTAATGTAGAAGACAACCTATAAAACTAACTAAAACACTTCATGTAAGTTTTTTTTTGTGTTCTAGAAAACTTATTGCAGTCACATTACCATAAAAATACAGGCACAGTGTTTCCAATGACCCAAAACTGTCTAGTCTAGGATATATTGCAGACAGTGATTGAGAATGACTACAAAAGTAGAGGTTTCCTGTCGCATCCATCAATTCAATGAACAATCTAGAGTGCAATCTGACATTCCACTATTCAAAGACCTATTTACGATGACCTATGTGGCATAGTGATCGATTCTTTGTATCACGAGCGAGATGTCTGTCCTAGCTTAGTGGTGGTACTTTTGTGCCCCCAAACGTTGAAATTTTTCATAAATACTCCGCCAGAATTTTATCTCGAGAGTTCGGGTCCAGAAGAATCCGATTATATTGAAAACACTTAGCAGTCAAACACTCTATGCATGCACATTTTATTTCACTTAACCCTTAACTGGTATCGTGGGTCAAAGGTCACCCCAGTAAATGTTTTTTTTATCATAACTATACAGTTTGCAACTTACAAAGGAGTGAATCTAGGTATTCTCATTACGTCTCGTGACTCGTGAGGTACGGTGGGTGACAAACCTTCGTCACTCTAAATTAATTAGAATCGGAGTTGCGTACACTGTTGGAGTCAAAAGTTATCCCCGATACTAATTATTTGTTTTTGTTGACGTACTTACATTTTTAAATATTTAAACTTTATTTTACTGAATAATTTGCACCATGGTCGGTATTTTGAATAAATATCAATAAGTAGGTATTGAAAAACGAAAATCAAGATTCTAGCACAAAGTCTGTTAAAAAAATGTAAAACATGAAATGTAAAAATAATGAAAATAAATAAATAGCTTGAAATAACTAAAAAAAAATACGCTTTTATGTGCACTCAAAAACAGAAAATAATATTATAAAATGTGATCTCTGATTCGCTCGTTAAAGTCTAACAGAAAGCTATGTTTATATTTTTATCGTATACAAAAATTTACAAGGAAAATAAACATCGCGAGTTCTATTTTCGTTTCGTATACAAGAAGCAATATCTTTTTTAAAAGACTTCTAAAAGCAACAACACCCCTATCTGATCTCGTCTTGCAAGGCCTCAACGACATCAATCAATGTCCCGTATTAGGGATCAGCAAAGCATAATGTATGTATTGATGTTATTTAGTTCAACATTTTTATAGGGGTTTGGGGGCGGAAGTTTACTTTTTTTGGGTCGAAGTTTATGATCGGTAATAGGTTTGTTTTGTGCGTGTTTGGGTTGAGATTGTAGGTTGAATAAAAAATTGTTATTCAATTTAACAAGCTAAATCCTATCAAATGTTGAACCTGGCTATTAACATTTGAAAACCAATGAACATTTCTGCATGCTCAGGCCCGATTAAAGGTTAAGTTAAAACGAAACAAATATAAAAGAATCTACATTTTCTTACATTGAAATAGCAATTTATTTAAGCAGTCGCTTGACTCGGCTTTAGACATTTTCCGAAATCTTTGACACAAAAATGCGATATCATATAAAAATATGGTACAAAAAACACAAAAAAGAAGCAATTTTGTTTCCTTCAATAATTTTGTAAAAGTAATTTGAAAACCAAGTCTCTACTCGGGACAATAATCAAGATTATGCATAAAAAACGTCTCGACATCGAAGCGGGAAAGTTCGATAGCATCTTATTTGTATTCTGTGCGAAGAATGTCGTCTGACGAACCCGCCTACAGATTATGCCACCCGAGAATGAAGACGCAATAATGTTCCTTTGTTGTCTAAAAATAAATAGGTACGACGAAGTTCTGCCTTTACAAGCGAGAAGTTCCGAACCCGACCAAAAAACACAAAATAATTATAGCTTCATCTTATATAATTATCTTAGCATATCCCGATTCCCTGCCAAATTCAAATAACAATTCGTTTCGTGAAATAATCGCGTTCAGCTTCCAGAATCAGTCTCAAATTTTTCGCGTATACTGTTGAACAACTAATTTATCAATAGTTTATCAAAAGTAGCTCGAAAGGTTTCGGCAAAGGCTTGACCAAACCAACGCGTTCAGCTAGCGTCCGCGGTGGCGATCTGTGTTGCAACTTGCACTGCACAAGGTTCAAATTCGTACACAAAAACTGATCGCCACCGCGGACGCGAGCTGGTTGGTTGGTTGGTTGGTTTGTTTGGTCAAGCCTTAATACAACCTGTAATACTAGCCCATCCGTTCAAAGCCCACGGCCCGAGATTTCCACGTACCCACATCGTAATAAAACTCAAAACCTATGAAAAAACAGAACGAAAGTACTGGGTCTTTTAGTCCGTTGGACGAGCAGGTATATATAATACTTGATGGCTATTGCGCCTAGACATGGCCTGACACTGACATTAATGTATTGTGTCTTGATAGTTAATTTGTATGTAATAAATAACGTTTTACCTATTTATACCTTGCTTTCTAAAGAGCAAATCTGTACATGCAGATAATGTATTTCATGGTGGCTGGGTTTATCTAGTCATACATGTCTATTTCCTAGATCATCATTGGTAGCACAGATACTATAATATTATCTGGCAGTAACCTAATCCAGGACAAGTACTGTTTCGGATGCTGCTATTGGAATTAGTATGGGCGATACAGATCCACCAGTAAATACATCAGTATCATAAGTATCTATAGTATACAGTATGCCCAGGGTTGGCTAGTGTATAATCTTATCCATCGATAATTTAAACCTTTAAACATTTACATACAGACACATACATTGTTACTGGCCCCACACCAGGATACCCTGTGTCGTGGGAATTGAATGAAATGATCAGTATTCAGACCAATGGATTTAAGACATCTGTGTATTAAGGAAAATATATTACTAAATCATTTGTACGGTATAGATGTTAACGGCTAATGTTATGAGAGCGGCAACTTTATCTAATGTTACATGAGTGCAGAAGTGGGCCAGGATAGGTGAATACTCTTGTTGCCCTTTATCTTTCATGTTAGGTTGACATGTATGAACAAGTTAAACGTAAATGGCCACCTAACATTAGCCGGCTAAACTTTGGTTTAGCCGCTAACCCAACGTAACATAAACATTACATGTTGAAATCCCAATTAATTAGCACATTTAGGTAGGTCTACCTATCGTAAAAACTTGATTTACTGGAAATAATCTTCATTTCATTTATACTTTATTGCACAAAACATAAAAAAAAACACGTAACATTTACAAAAAGGTATGTAAAAAGGCGAGCTTATCTCTAAAAAATTGGTTGCCTGTAAAGTCGGTATACGGGCGAAAGTTTTACGTGACAACGACTTTGAGTGGTAAAATAATTTTAATGTGAATATTCATTCGTATAGTAGGAAGAAGGATGAAATAATAGTAACAATTTAAAACATTTATTTATACAAAGAATTATATTTAAAACATTAATTTATACAAAGAATCTCGCACTGAATTTCATATTAACAAAATTTTATTTTTACCTTTACACATACATACGTATTTATGTACAAATATACATACAATAACTTGCAATACATTTGCGTGCGACGCGTGCCTTTCACTTTTTATGTCTGTCTCTCTCGCTCTTAGGCGGGCTAACCATGCCCGAGTGGAAGGGACGCGTGCCTCTCACTCGCTCTCATTGTGAGCGCATAACGTGAGCGGAGCGTAACGCAGTTTCTTGAAGTGTCACCCGGCAAACCAATTTATAAGACGTTGTCACGTCAAAAGAGATTTCTTCCAGAAATCTTCCGTTAGATGACTTGCCTTTGTATATTATTTTTCCGTTTCTAAGTGTCTGTATTCTGTTTCGTGCAAAAAAATGTATAAGTAAATGTTTTGTCCTGGAGTCACTCCAACGACGCAGGTATTAGTGCGTGTATAAAACCAGGGGTATACGCTTTTACAAATTAAAATACACACATCTCTCCGACTGTGAACATGCCAGTGACTGACAGAGGCTTATGAATATGCGTTCAAAGAACTGAAAGCGAATCGCAGCTCTCGCGGAAGCTTGTTTACACCTCAGCATTGCGAAGTCTTCATTCCGCATGACCCAATTCTGGCATTCGTACTTTTCAGCGGTATGGGTAAAGTGTATGTGTTAAAACTGAAAATAATTTGTGAGTAAAAATTTGCATTTGCAAATGCTCAATATAGCTCAATCTTTCTCGTATCCCGGTAAAGGCCCGTGCCCGGTGAGGATGTAAATGGGTTTAATTATTTTTTACCAAATTAGTATTTTAAAATAGGAAACGTCAAAACGTTTATTATGGGCTCGTATGCACTGCGATTTTTGTCTGCCCGATTTTTTTCTGCAAAGTTTTGATTAACGTGGAAAAAAAAACGCTGTGCGTACGAGCTCTACTTCTTGATATGTATAGGTTCGTTGTCGGGAAAATTCCTGTAAATTAAACTATTGGCTAAATATGAGTCCAATTGTGTCTCTGCCTTCCCGTACTGGAAAACACGTGACGTATTTTAAACCGTTGTTGTACGTGCTCTGTCTCCATTTGACGTAAGGGAGATATTTTTGGTTGTTTCGGATGTATACTCGTAGCAGCTGTCCAACGATCTTTTGGCGTGCGGTGATAGGTAGAAACTAAAGTTTTTTGACAGCTTCATAGTATTAGGTTACGTAGAAGTGACGCCCCCCTGTAAAAGTCAATCACACGCCAAAAGATCGTTGGAAAACTATATATATATATATATATTTGAGTAGCACGGTACTCAAACGTGCTCATATGTATCTGACGCTAACTGTACAAAGCTATGTATGATATGATATCAATCAACTGTCTTCCAATCAACAAATAACTATTAAATCGACAAGGGAAGCAGCCGAGTTGGACCAGAATGATCGATGGGTTCGGAGAAATAGCGAAAAGGCATCACTCAATCATGCTTGTGATGTCGGGTTTTAATTTCAGTTTTTGCAAAGACCGCAATACTATTAACTCATAGATAAAAGGTTAGAAGTTAAAACTTATATTTGTAGGCGTTGCTTGCCACCGAGGTTATGGCAAGCGCTGGACACCTGCGTAGTGGCGGATCGGTATTTCGATGGAGGGATGACCTGGATAGGTCACTGCCGTAATGGACGGAGGCAGCACAAAAGCGAAGAAAAGAAATTAGGGGTCTAACTACAAAAAAACTCCCGTTCAATAGCTGTTTTAAAACATAAATTCTATAGGTTTGGAGGCTGGTTTTAAGGTTGCACTAAGTCACCATTTTTTTTGCTCACACGGAATGGTCTAGGAAAGTTGGAAGTGGCACTCATAAGGCTTCTTTTAAAACTCAAAGTTTAACAGACACTTATAGTGCAGCTCTCACTCTCTGTCACTTGGAAATTGATAGCCCTAGTTTTTCA
Source organism: Argyresthia albistria (assembly GCA_963457715.1). Taxonomy (NCBI): domain Eukaryota; kingdom Metazoa; phylum Arthropoda; class Insecta; order Lepidoptera; family Argyresthiidae; genus Argyresthia; species Argyresthia albistria. The sequence continues at coordinate 1,523,224 of OY735262.1, read as the reverse complement.
CAAATGTTACTACCGATCGTTAAAATGATCAATTTTGTTTCATAGGATTTTAAACTTATCTTAAAGTGTTAAAGTTCAAAATCACGATCCAATTTTCAAAAATCCAGTAACATTTGGGTTAAGCGGAACTCTATTTGAGCAGAAGTATGTGTATTTGGGAAGTTTTATGATATGTACAACAACGGTGTCAAAATGGGCCGTGATTCTGTAAGCAAATCGCATGACAAAAGCTAGAGCTCAAAATTCCAGTTTTGGCTTGTCACTGGTTTGACGTGCCGCGCCGGCGACATCAAACCAGTATTTTGCGCTCTCGCTATAGCCATTGACATGCGATTCGCGAGCAGAATCTAGCCTCTGTGTAACTCCGTATGTCCATGTAGTTACCATAAGGCAAGTTGTTAGGTGAGCTGGCCAAACTAAAATAGTGCTACGAAACACTACGGAGCGCTACGCGGTTTGCTACGCTGCTTTGCTACGCCCCGGCTACGCTAGAGTATCGGAGTACTTGTAGCAGAGAAGAGATAATAGTATTAGGTCAGAACGGCTACTCCCTTCCCCGCGCTCTGATTCAAATACCGCACCTCACCCCGCACTTCATCAGCCTCGTCGCGGACTCTTTGTATAGGGGCTGAACTGAACGCACACATTCACAAACGAACGAGTTTACGCACAGATTTGCACGTGTACAAACGTCATTTGATTATGTAGTATTAATAGGTGATTAATTAACGAGCGTTGTATAAAATGTCCGAGGTGTAATTGCACTCTAGCAATAATAATGTCGCATACTAATGTCGCATACGATACATCGCTATTCAAAATGTAGTGATAGTAAAGATGATCGCTCTCAATTGCCAATCTACCGCGTGCCTACTATAGTTTACTTACTACGACTGCTTTGTATAGTTTTTCGTTGTTCATCTACTGACGAAAATAGTAGATACCTTTATACCAGTACATTGCGGCAAAAATGGTCGTTGAAAAAAAATAAACCCGACTGGGTACAAAAAAACCAAAGGTCTTGGATGTTTACTTGTTTGTGATGTCGCTGTTTCTGATTCCCACGACACAGGGTATCCTAGTGTGGGGCCAGAAGCAATGTATGTACCTGTATGTAAATGTTTATGTTTATGAACGGCGTCTATGAGAAAAGAGACCTTTCCCAAGCAGTTGCAACCACAAGCTTATTATTGAAGAAAGGATTTTTTTCAATGGTAAATATTAATAAATAATTAACAGCGAAGCGCAACCGTGGTTTTGTCACGAACTCCATTTCAGCACCAATTACTCGTTCTACCCTGAAATCTTTTTCTCATTTTAGGGTTTCGTACATCGAAAAGAAAATGAGAAACCATTGCAGTATGACGTCAAAGAGGATAGACTTTTTGAAAACAAAACTCTGGAACGGGTGGAGGTATTAACTTAAATCAGTCCTAATACTTCGTAATTTCTTAATTTATTGTACTACACAAAATTGACATAAAGAAAATATAATATATTAAAGATTGACTATGTCATTTATAGGTACAGTCGAGTTCATTAATATATGAATAAATCCAAGGCTTCAAATATAAATGTACATGGAAGGGTACATAAATATCTGAGCAGATTCACATATGTTTTATTGATGAATGTTCTCAGCTATTTATGTACCATTCCATGTTCATTTATATTTATTTGAAGCCTAGGATTTGCTCATATTTTAATGAATTTTACTGTACAAGAATATAATTTAGGCTGGCCGAGCCAAGTTGTAAGAAGACTGTGCAAAGTTGAGTATATCTGTCTCTAATTAAACCCTATAGAGTACCTACTTCCGGTAGACCTAGAATTGTAAAATTTAGAATAAAGCAAGGCAAACCCATCCATCATTTAAACAAAAATATAGAACCCTTTTTGTGTCAATCTGATTCACACTTTACCGTTTTTTAGGGTTCCGTACCCGAAGGGTGACAAACGGAACCCTATTACTGAGACTTCGCTGTCCGTCCGTCCGTCCGTCCGTCCGTCCGTCCGTCCGTCCGTCCGTCCGTCCGTCCGTCCGTCTGTCACCAGGCTGTATCTCATGAACCGTGGTAGCTAGACAGTTGAAATTTTCACAGATGATGTATTTCTGTTGCCGCTATAACAACAAATACTAAAAATCAAAAGAAATTTAATATTAAGGGGGGCTCCCATACAACAAACGTGATTTTTTTGCTCATTTTTGCTCGATATTGATAATGGTAGCAGGTAGACGCTTAAAATGTTCACAATATATTGAGTATATTATTTACCTAAAAAATAAATAATTAAATTAAAATTAAATTAATATTTAGGGGGGGCTCCCATTCATTTTTTTGCGGTTTTTTATAGATAATGGCACGGAACCCTTCGTGCGCGTGTCCGACTCGCACTTGGCCGGTTATTTTCCTTATTGCAGTGATAAAATACCGAGTTCTAAAGAGCTTTCGCGGCGATCCATATATTTTTCTGTCGTTGAGGTTCAATTTCGGTAAAATGTTTTTGTTTCACGCGGAATAGGAACAAAGGGAAGATTTTATCGGTATCCTAGTTGTTAAAACAATAAACAAGTCATTAAAAGTGAGTTATCAAATTCTCATTTAAATTTAAGATTTCATATAATAAATTGGGCCTGTACAGAATCCCTCAAATGACCTTGAACGATATTGTTTTCCAAGGTCAATGGATAATGGCACAGCTTCAAATCAAATAAAAACTTTATTTATTTCATGATTTTAATAAAACCAAGGATCTTTATTTAGGCCTACTCCCAGTCACGCAAAAAGTATTTTCCTAGCTATACAGGGTGTAACAGAAAGGGGTGTACAAGCCGAAAGAAGGTTGTTAGGGACATCATTCTGAACAACTTTCACCATGGGACCAACTTGATCAGAGCAACTTTATTTGTATTAAATCAGTACATTTCGGGCCTAGCGCTCAGCTGATCTGTATGGTTGAGTGAAAAATAAAGTTGCTCTGATAAAGTCGGTCCCATAGTGAAAGTTGTTCAAAATGATGTCCCTAACAACCCTCTTTCGGCTTGTACACCCCTTTTTGTTACACCCTGTATATGACCACAATGTTTCCTCTGCCACCCCGTATTGGAAAACACGTGACGCTATGCTCTGTTTAGTGCAGAATAAAAAAAACACAAATTGAATAAAAAAATATTGAATAAGATTAGATTACACCACGCGATAGAAACCTCCAAGTTTCCCGACCTTATTTACAGCAGCAGTTCAAACTTTACGACGCCATAATTTCCGACAGATGGCGCCTCTCACTTTACACTTACTGCCAGTTTGATGCGTCTAATCCACGGTATAAACTGCGAACAGGAGCAGGAGCCTTACTTCAACCATTTTAGCGATTCGGATCACATACAGTTGTGGCTGCCCATGAACACAGCAGTTGCCGAAACAGCATAGGAAAATTAAGTGAATTGAGGAGAGTGAAGTCTTAGGCTGGATTTCACCAACAAAAAGTTATACGAGAATAACTATCCCGGGGATAACTTGTATGACAAATGACAGTTCAAAATGAGGTAATCTGATCTAGGTGTCTATGAAAAAGTAGAGATAGATACTCTCGAGTAAAAGTTATTCTTTCGTTGGTGAAATTCAGGCTTAATCTAAAGGACTCTTTTTACTTTTATTATTTAGAGCAGTAGAGGGCTGAAAATTGTTGAAATATATTTTTGAGCGGTCTCCTTCCACTCTTTATCCCATAGACCCAATTCATCACTCCATCTCTTCCTGGGTCGGCCACGCTTTCTCTTTGCATTTACTGGGAGCCAGTCTGTGGTTCTCTTAGCCCAACGATTTGGCAGCATTCGAGCAACGTGGGCAGCCTTCTGAGCTACATCTATAATATTTGTCCGGGAGCGCAGCTCGGAATTTCGGATAACATGCAACTTTTTAGAGATATTCAGAAATCCAAATGTGAAAAAAAAAACTCGCTCCGGCCTAACCTACAAACATTTTTTAACACGTTTTTCCCGAAAGAGAGCTGGGCAGATAAGCAGATACATCATAAACATAAACATGAACATTTACATACAGGCACATACATTGCTTCTGGCCCCTCACTAGGATACCCTGTATCGTGGGAACTGGAAACAACATACGTATTTTTTTTAACCGACTTCATAAAAGGAGCGGGTTATCAATTCGGTTGTGTTATGCTTTTTTATAAAAAAAAATGTGTGTTACCTCGAAATTGGTATTATTTGAAAGAATGGACCTTCAGGTTGGTTTTATTTTATGAAAATCAGGAATCGGTCCAGTATTTAGGTTTCTACATAGAAAATATCCAGGTATCCAAAATTACATATTTTGGACATGTGACTATGTGGTGCTGATGAACTCTGGCTGTGAGGACGGATTTCGTTTTTTGTGTGATATTATGAATTGTTAGACGTCATTCGCATTCCACGCGGACAGGCAGGACTATCCCCCGGTTTCTGAGACGCTGATCAAAGGTTACGATTAGCGAACAGAGCGATTAACTGATTTCAGCCAATCACGTGCCGCCATCAGCCAATCGTGTGCCGTGATTTTTAATTACCGATTAGTTTATCGTGACCTGCGTCTCTGAAACTGGGGGTAAGTAAAAGATCATGAAGTCGGTTTTTTTTATGTTTTTGACATGGTGAAATATTTGTTTTCGTTATCCCCGGCCGGGAATCGAACCCGGAGGACCTCTCAAGTGATAGGCAGCGACACAACCGCTGCGCTACTATCCATAAGAAATTTTGAATGGGTATTTAAAGACATTAGAAAACATTGAATATTGAATTTACATAATTACATACAATGCAGAACAGAAAAAAAATACAAAGAAAAATAAAAATAAAAAGGCAGTGCCTGTGTGTACATGAGGGTGTATGTGTGTGTGAGTGTGTGTACGTGGGTGTATGCATGGACTTAAAGCGGGCGCGCGGCGCTGTGCTTCAAAATCGAAGATCTTCTTTTGTGCGAGATGCCTCCTGATACGATACTGTTTACATACAGGGTGTAACAGAAAGGGGTGTAAAAGCCGAAAGAGGGTTGTTAGGAACATCATTCTGAAAAACTTTCACTATGGGACCTACTTGATCAGAGCAACTTTATTTTTCACTCCACCATACAGATCATCTGAGCGCTAGGCCCGAAATGTACTGAGTTAATAAAAATAAAGTTGCTCTGATCAAGTAGGTCCCATAGTGAAAGTTTTTCAGAATGATGTTCCTAACAACCCTCTTTCGGCTTGTACACCCCTTTCTGTTACACCCTGTATACACATCATAATACACCATATCGACATAAAGTGTAGTAAGCACAATGTAATCTGATACTAATAGTATTTATAGAGTTACTCCCTGAAACCTGTACTGTACAATTATGTTGAACAAAGAACAAAGTTAGATTAATGAAGACTAAGCCGGGAATTCCGAATAAGAAGCTTATACGATTAATTTTCGTCAAGGATGTTTACTCCTCCGCTTCACTGTTGGCTTCTTAGAAGTACCTTCGGGAGTTTAACAAATTAGTTTTCTTTTCTAATTTGTTAAATTGTACATTGATTGTTTTAGATTGGGTCGCGAGGTGACAAATCATTGGATAGTTAGATTGTATTTGTCTAAGTTTTTAAACAAACAATCAGTGGATGGTTTAAGCAAGAGGTTTTGCTGAGTTTGACCCTTTTACTGAAATTTCAACAAACATCAACTTTGTATTTATAAACCCGAACAAAACTAACATTCGCAGCAAATGGCCTTTCCCCTTTTACTTTACTTTATTGCACGGAAACTAAATACAAAAACTGCAAAATCATGTATAATGGCGAGCTTACTTTAACAATGATCTCGTTAATTTTATCGCATCGATAGTAGTGAATTGGTGAGCAAGGTGTTGCTGCGCCATGTTATTTTTATTGATCGCCCTGTTTCGTAATTAGCATTTTATGTATTTAACATTGATTGTATTACATATTTGTTTTCATATTATTTGCTGTGAAATGATAAATAATCAAAAAAATGGATATATAATTCTTCCAAATAACCAACGTTATTGAGGCATAAACTAAACTCGAACCCATAAAAAATCATCAAAGAGTTTTCTATATCTATGGAAGAAACTGGAAATCATAAAACGTTATCGAAACGTTTATTTTCATACTGTTTGGTAGGTCGTGGTTGCTTGTCATTTGTAAAAGAACTCACGAGTCACTGCGCATCTTTTCAACACCATGCCCATCTCAAAGACAACGTCAATACACCAAGTTTCTCAGGCCGTTTCTAAAGAAAGCAATCCGCAAAAACCGCAATTTTTAGCTTGGCAAGCGTCTAGAAATAAGTTGTACCTGAGCACAACGGTCCAATCCTAGTCGTTGTTTACGCGAGGTAAACACAAAAAGCCCAGTCGAATGAGAAAAAAATATAGCTAGAGAAAGAGGCGAATCCGGACGAGACACTGCTGGAACCAAAGCAACTAAAAATAACTGTTAAAAACCGTAGTTTTAGTGCAGGGAATGTTTGCACGACCCACTTTATTACGGGCGGTTTTTGCTGGGGCCTTGCGGGCAGCGTCGTGTGCTGTGTGTGTGTGATTTTGGATAATTTAGTTTGAAAAAGTGGAAAGTTAAGCATTTCACAACATTATTATATTATAACATTTACATACAGGCACATATATTGCTTCTGGCCCCACACTAGGATACCCTGTGTCGTGGGAACCAGAAACAGCGACATCACAAACATGTAAACTTCCAAGACCTGGGAGGAGAACAGCTAAAGTAATAGTGTACAGAAGAGAGCTTATCTCTAATAAGAGATCTCTTCCAACAAACCAAATAAGGATTGAATCAGGTGGATTGCTGTACTCATTGCGGAACAACATCATAAAAAAACTATGTTAACTTGTCAATAAACGAAATTAACTCTACATAATTAAATATATTAATGAAGGACATACTTTTCTTTGTTTATCCGGTCTATTCCTGTTGTATAGTTTACAAAACACAATGTACTTCAATCTCGGGTTGTTTCGCTCGTAAGTGTGGCCATGATAATTAGCGCTATAGAAGAGGCCTGAATCAATGTACGCTTAGCATTATGTTCCCTGGCCCCACGTCCCCAGCCTTGCAACACAGAGTTTCCATACTGTGTGGCTAGTTTATTCAAAACTTTTTTCCGTCAGGTGTGGCCCGCCGGTCCATTCTATACTCTAACGACGTCATGTGACGCGCTGCACAGCTCACTATGCATTTTGAGTAGGTAGTAAATTATGTGAATGAACAACTTTGCTGTTAAGTGGCAGTGGGGCTTTTATAATGTGTTGGAAAATTTGTTGTGTTGTTGTCACATTTGTTGTGTTGTTGTCACATTTCGTGTGGATGCGGGTTGGTTGTGTGAAGATTACGTAGGTACCATTTATTTATTTATTTATTTATTTATTTATTTATTAATTGACAATAAGACTTAACAGTACAACACCATAGCGCACTTATTGCTAAAGACTTAACACTTATTTACTTAGTAGTAAAAAGAGTTGGTACTCAAATTTTGGTATAGAATCAAAGAAAATATCAAGATGATCAAAAACATTAACTAATTTATTGATAACCATGTTCCAAACGTTCTTGATAAGCTCTACGATATTAGATTTATGTCATTTCACATACAACATTTACAGATCTTTTTAGGAGGTTTAGAACGGTTGTTGCGAGACACTTCAATTCAATTCAATTTGAATTACATCTGTCCAACGATGCTTTGGCGTGCAGAGACAAGTGAAACTGACTATTTTTGACTGGATCATTGCATGAGTTTGCGTAGAAGTGACGCCCCCTTTAAACGTCACTTACACGCCAAATGATCATTGGACGACTATAATGGCGCTGTAACAAGTTAGTTTTATTTCGCCATGTTGATTTGCTGCTCGTTAGCAGTTCTAGAGGAAGGACGTGAAAGGCTGTAGGTTCAAAGTCTAAGTGGTAAGCAAATGTCTCCCCACGAGACAATTCACTGATCCACTTTTAATTCCTTCCGCATTTCTCTTTTGAAGTTCGAAAAAAACATATTTTATCCCCTGACATACTGTCAGCATGATTAATTTGGACGTAATATCGTTGGGGTCGCAGATCGATCAAAATATACAGAATGTTATATAACTAGTATAATATTTCAATGACGAAAATGACAATGACTCGATGAAAGTATACAGGGTGTAATCTATACTAGGTGGGTATAATATTTCAATAATGAAAATGACTGGAAGAGATCTCTTTTCAACCGACTTCAAAAAAAGGAGGAGGTTCTCAATTCGACCCGTATGTTTTTTTTTTTTTTCTATGTTTGTTACGCGATTGCTCCGCCAATTATGAACCGATTTGAACAAATCTTTTTTCGGCGTATAGGTAATACCTCAAGGGTGGTCCCATTGACACCAAGTCAGGATCTGATGATGGGATCCTGGAGAAATCGAGAGAACTCTTCAAATATTATAGGCAGACCTATAGTGATTTTTGTGTTTTTCATAATAACTCGTGCAAATGCACATGGTAAGCATAATATTGTGATGCGGAACTGCTGATGAAGACCACATATGGCCACCAGATCTGCTCAATACTAGGTACAAATACAATGCGTGGCTGACGGGCAGGCAACGCATAGCCTAAACCGGTGGACCTATAGAGCCATGAAACTTTGTACAGGGGTTCCTTAGTCGCGTGGGGTAGCACTGATATAGCATTTGACAAAATTAATTCCCCAAGGGAGGGGGGGATAAGGGGTTACAGTTAGTATTAAACTCAATCTAATCAAATAGGGTTTGTGGAAGTCGGTTTTTTCTAAAGTTTACTTTTTGTTTCAATTATTAGAGATAAGCTTGCCTTTGTACATTCCTTCTCTGTATCTTTTTATGTTTCGTCTTTTATGTACAATAAATATATACGAAATATATACGAAATTACTCCATTGACTCGATCAAATATACAGGGTATAATCTATACACTAGCTCTAATATTTAAAAGTTTAGTATTGGTATTGGATTAGTAGTGGTAGCTAGACAGTTGAAATTTTCACAGATGATGTATTTCTGTTGCCGCTATAACAACAAATACTAAAAAAAAAAAAGTTAAAGGAACCCCCTTTAATATGAAATTTATTTTGTTCTTTAGTATTTGTTGTTATAGCGGCCATACAACTAATTTGATGTTTTTTCTTCGTCTTTGGATGTATATCAAAATAGTATGTTGATGTTGATGTTTCTGGTTCCCACAACACAGATCCTAGTGTGGAGCCATAAGCTTTGTTATGTACCATTACTTACATAAAAATTGTGTGTTTATTACATACATAATGAGATGGACCACGCAATCACTATATTTTTTTTTGTTAACAATATTATCTTCTAGTCTCCGAGAAACCATATAAACACATCTGCTAACAGTTTTAGCAAGGGACAGGAAATATCTTAGTATTCGTTTTGTATTGGGCAGTTTTGTATTCAGAGAGGTCAGAAAAAATCTAAACAACGTTCGAACAAGCATTAAATTTCTTTGTAATTTGTCTTAGAAAAAACAATATCTTTGACACCATGGGTTGTCGACAGGGAATTTATGATGAGAAGGAGTAGACTAATAAGTAACTCTAAAGCGTCGCATAGTAAACTCAATATTCAAAGACGGGTCTATAGTCATAAATTAAAACAGAGTGCTCGCCAGTTTTTTCTTTGTTCAAGGATCATTTTGACGGAGACAGTGATGATTTGCGGGAAGGCAGATTCGAGGCATTCGAGGCTCGACACGAGAACTATCAAGTCAAATTATGTGGAAGCTCAAAGTGTATCATTAGTATACTAAACCTATGTAGAATTAAATTTCCTGAACCTTTACTGAATAACCTATTAATTTGTTTGTTGATTGTATTCCTTTGAATTGTACAAGTTTAAGAGTGATCTTCGTACCCGGAAATTTCGGTAAAGTATTCTTTCATTGTTCATATGCTTGGTACTTTATTTTCACAATTTTTACCGTTTGCTACCAAATCATAATATTCGAGATTAGAGCAGAATGGATCATTTTCTTTGGGAAACTTTTGCTAAAGAGCCCGTACCATTAAACATAATGATGCACGTATTATTCATGGTAATTGCTCACCTTTGTGACCGGTATTACGGTCTATATGTGCATAAGAATGTGTAGTCGGTCGGCAATTGCACCGGGCGAGATTGTTACCTATGGTACAACGATAACCAGCTAACAATGAGACTTCATGAGAAATTATCGAAAAGTTATCCTATCATTAGCGCACCGAGAGATTTGTGGAAATGATTTACCAGTGTGTTGTATATAACATGTAATTGTTTGTGTGTAATTTTAAATGTTGGAGGGGGTTCCTTTTATATCATGTTCAATTTTACGGAAGTATCAAGTGTAATTTATCACACTGGTCTATTATTGTAAATGTACCAATCCTGGATTCTGACCAATTTAAATAGAGTGAGATAAGCAATGGGTTTTGATTCAATGGTGTGAATTGATTATTTATAGACTAAACAATTGGCTATAACCTACATTTGTATCATATCAGATTATTGTATGAGTAAATTACCGACAAGGCGGGTTTGACAGCCAAAAACCACCCATGAATAAGTCAAGTTGATGTGATTTGATTCTGCATAGTAATAAAACTAGGGAACCCCTTACAATGTCATTTTAGTTGTAAATAAGTGTAAGATTAGCATAGACTTTGTTTAAGTTTGTTTATTTAATTGTGTTATCAATTGATAATGGTCTATGAGGGTTTTTTATTTGGACGTTTCGTTTTCCCCATAGAAATGCCTTAGGAACAGAACGTCCGATTGTCCTTGGCAAAGTTAGGCAAGAACGATCTAAATAATATCTATTTTTCTATACTTCTTTTTTTTTTATAGTATTTCTGGTCTTCTAAAATAAATGAAGTGATTTACTATATATCTGGCGTTCTTGTATTTCCTTAACCGTAAGATTCTTAGAAAGTCTGTAGAACAGTGGGGGTTGTGCTAAAATCAATTATAGTTCCACATTTTTAGTGAAATAACTCTGCATATAGACCAGGCCATCATGCTAATAAACAACCACCACTGTCATACATCATGGTTCACTCAAAACACAAGGTTACTTAGCAGTTTGTGATTAGAGGTTTTCTGGAGGTTGATGGATTTGAAAGTACATAATATATAGACTGAATTATTTGAGGAGAATATAGGAGTCTCAGTCTAGTTAACAAACACTCAACACTAGATTAGATTGATTGACATAGTCGGAATACTTATTTCCTGGATTGAGAGACGACGGCAATCGACGTGGAGCTTGGACGACGGGACATCTACGACTTGGACAAGTATAAAGGGAGATACCACAGGGCATCCATGAGTACGATATCTAGGCATCATCTAGGTTACTTAGATAGACCTTGCAGTGTTGAAGAGATTGATTGAGCGGGCAAACAGCAACATTCGTATTTGTTATTTGGTAACAATGACTTGAAGTGACCGGAGAAAGTGCGAGGTCCGAGTGACCCGAAAGGTCAATCCAGTGTATCCCCGTGGCGGAGCGGCAGCGTCTCTGGGCACCATATATCACGTCCTGTCTTCTGCGGCAGACCATCGACCTTAGTTTGGCCAAACTAAACATTTGAATATTTTTGAAATAATAAATCCATGGTACAATGGGGGAAGGTAGCTTCCGTGCGCCTTGTAAATTTCCATGTCCCTAAGACGTGATGATAATAAACGCTTCTCAGCGAAAGATGGTCTGTACGCCCCCCCACTCCTGTACGCAGGGCCAGATACTGGCGTAGGGTTCCCCGTGTCAGAGTGAGGCGGTCGTTATCTGGTGAGAAAACTCACACGGGTTTAATTCACTTTCTCACGCGAACCGATCACTTACTATGGTATATCTGAACTTAACTGATAAATATCATATTTGTGCTATTCTTTGCCACCGAAGTCTTGTAGATTATCTGAAGGAGTTCAGGATACCATGATATGAGTAAGCTCGGGGGAAATGGGCTTTGTGATTACTCTTGATCCATTCGGGCTATACACTGGCGGTAAAACGAGCAAATTGCAATATTAAAAATCTCACATCATGCACAGACAATGTTTTGACACTGCAAGGTTCCTGTACTGAGCTATTACACTCAACACACCATTTAACATTACATCTAGACGATCACAACCGGCGTGCCATCACAGAATGGTGCCGGTGACCAGCGATTCTTTACGTATTCGAAATAACGATACGATTGGATCAGATACAACTAAATAATTAAAACACAACGTAGAAACCGTGTATTGAGTGAAACTTTCTTTCAGGAGTCTTATCTTACAGGAAATACTTCTTTATGTATTGTGCATGACTTGTTAAAATTTATTGTGTATGATTTGTGTTATAATGTGGTAACTGAAGTCTAGGGGGAGTAGAAACTAAATTATATTCGGGTGTCAGGAAGCGATCAGAACATATTGAGGACGCTTATGATATTAATCTTTTTCACTATAGTGACATCAGATACATACGATCAATTTAAAGTAGCAGATCGTATTAGTTCTTACAATAGGCAAAATAACGAAATTTTATGCTTGTTTTGGATACGTTGTCAAGGGCCATACATCAGGTATAAACGGAAAGGGAACGTGGCAAATTAGGCGCGTCTTATCGTACGGTACGGTCACTGTCGCGTACTTTTTAACAAATTATATTCTATTTTGGGTTCTGTGAGGTCAGTTAGATAAGATAGGTATGTGTGTCGATAGGTTGAGACGTAGATCATTTGTGATTAGACACAATTACTAATAAGGACCTATGTCTATCAGTTATAAAGAAAGATGGCCAAAAGTAGAGGCATGGGATGGAGTAGACTAAATGAACTAATAACATATAACTGTAGGAAGGTCGGGAAAAATAACAGGTAGATACTGTAGGAAATATTGTAACGGACCTTACTTTCGTAATCTTAATTTTGTAATTTCTTTATTGTACTCACATGGCATAATACAGATAGCTTATGATAGAGAAAAGGATGTACAAAGGCGAGCTTATTTGTAATCATAATTTCTTTATTGCACAAAGGAAAATTACACAGGACAAAAATACATAGTAAAGGTGTATAAAGGCGAAACATACGACACAGAGTATCTTAGTGTGGGGCCAGAAGCAATGTATGTGCCTGTATGTAAATGTTAAATACGCAATCATTTGTTAATTATTTGAATACTCAGTTCTGCGAACGATCGATTGTAAATTATGGTTTCGCAAACCACTTTTAGGGATATGTGATAGGCCTCTCATAGTGGTGTGGTTCACAAAAAAAAAAGGGATAGGTTTCAGAACGACTCCACAGTGATCATAAACTTAACATTTCTTGACACTTTTGTTCAATAAATTAGGAAAGTAACTAATAGTATCGTGTTCGTCGGCATCAATAGCTGCACTTGGGGACTGTTTTTGTGGGTTAACTTTTGTTTTGACCCAACACATGGAGAGAATTGGGGTTTATTTTTTTTTCTCAAATTATCTCGTTCGTAGAAATTTGAAGATGTTTATGACGTTGCCAGCTTTTGTTTATTTATTGCGGAACTAGCATTGAGCGATGTCGGAATTTGTTTAAATTAGTGGCAATATTTTAACAAACGTTTGGATGTAGAATAAAAATAAAACTTAACTTTCGAAACAGCTGATGTCGGGATGAATGTCCAAGTCGTAAGAAGAATAATCGAAGCATAAATAGTGTGGCGGGAAGTCAAGTCTAGCTGTAAAGGGTTTTTGTTATTACTATTTGGATACCGGTTGGATATAACTTGCCAAGTTGGTATAACACCTTCATGTGTACAATACAGAATCTCAGTAGTATAATCGAAGATACCTAGAACGGTTATTTCAAAATTATATTCATAGTGTGAAGGCAAGGGTAAGGTAAATTTTAGGTATACGTAATAGATGTCACTAAATAACATAATAAAATATTATAAACAGTCAACTCATGTCATTTGCTTCAGTTTTTGAAACCTTAAAGTTATATCAAGTTAGATAATGGATAATTGGCGTAATAGTAACGATTCCTGGTTCGGACGGCATGGAAACATCCTGTATTTAATGGAGGCGTTGACGAATCTGTTTGAAATGTAAATCCTAGGCCCAGCAGTTAGAGAGTAAATTTGATTGATAGATAGCGCGTTACGGGATGGCATTAGTGCAGCCTAGGCAAGAGAAAGTTGTTTACCGAAATTAAGTCACCACCGAGCATATAGTTAATTACTAACTTTAAGGCTTACTTTGATCTATGAGCTCCCACAACTCAGGATAGGTTATGTTAAATGAGTTATTGAATAAAGGCATGTATGTATGTGATTTATCGGGTCCGTAATGAAACTATGTTTGTGACGATATTGTGCGGCGATCGCAAACTACTGATAATATTATTATGATGATATTGATACTAAAAGAGAAGGCGCTTTATGAATGAAAGAACGGATTCTAACGAGTGCGTTAGTGACACTATTTTATTGTAAAATAAAGAACACGAGATATGGTAATGATGATATTAGTGACTTGGTTTGGCCACAGAATTACTAGGTTGGACTATTTAGAGCTGTAAGAGGTTTAAGTGATTCGATTCCTCCTTTATAGGTTTATCAATTTCATTAGTTCACTATCAGAGACACGCCGGTCGAGCGAACGAACAATGGAGAACAATAGATAGATAAGATGCGTCGACGAGAGGGTTAAGAATAAGAAATAACTTCGATGTTGTTTCAATAACATACTTGGAAAGAAGCATTGGACTGAGGATGAGGAAGAGTAAAGGAAACATCAATGGTTAATATCGATGGTTTTCCGTCCGTCTGTCAAATTAATTTATGTATTACTTACGATTGGTTTTCGTAAAGATTATAAGTCCGTCTGTTTATCAAATTAATTGTATTACTTACGATTGGTTTTCTTAAAGATTATAAGTCCGTCCGTTTGTCGTTATATTTAGCTAGTTATAACCCAGAGTGTTGTGGTAGAGTTCTGGGTACAGACAAACGCTTTAATGTCATTTAATTGTACGATTGTTTGAAGATGTTAGTTAACGGCATTTAAATTCATTATTTATCGTTATTAATTCATTCCGCCAGTATTAACTGTCAATAAGTTCAGTGGTGAATCATTTTACTGAATTTTATGTTGTTATATATCACGAATATTTGAAGAATCAGTTTAGCGACGTGAATATACTCAAAATACGGAATAATACTCTCTCACAGGGATATTACAGATCAAATCGGGGCTTGTACATTAAAAGCTACATTACATGTTTCTTTGGATGATAAGATTGATAAGGTAACATTGTTAGTGACTTTGGCAGGGGCTGTACCGTACAACAATACTTTTAGTTCATGCTTAGATTGGTAAAAGTACGGGGTAATTACAATGCAATTCATTATTTATTTTGGTACTCGTATTATGTAAACAAGTAACGGAAACAGATGGGCAATATAATTGCAGGGTTGTTGTTGAAAAAAGGTTTTTTTAAAGAGGAATAACAAAGAAGAGTCGCAAGCAATGGAGTCGGTTATAGTACCACTCGATAAGTACAATAGAGTTTCGTGGGAAGATCTAGATGAGCGTGGGATATCGGAGAGAATAGCTGTAAATCTTTAGACTAGTAAATTGCGTGGAGACTGAAGGAGATTGGTGCATATTTCGGGAAATATATTTCGAAACTATGGAATAGGGACATAGGGGGAGTATTGAAGTTTCCAAATCTATTTGGGGGAGTGTGAGATGGACCACGCAATCACTATATTTTTTTTTGTTAACAATATTATCTTCTAGTCTCCGAGAAACCATATAAACACATCTGCTAACAGTTTTAGCAAGGGACAGGAAATATCTTAGTATTCGTTTTGTATTGGGCAGTTTTGTATTCAGAGAGGTCAGAAAAAATCTAAACAACGTTCGAACAAGCATTAAATTTCTTTGTAATTTGTCTTAGAAAAAACAATATCTTTGACACCATGGGTTGTCGACAGGGAATTTATGATGAGAAGGAGTAGACTAATAAGTAACTCTAAAGCGTCGCATAGTAAACTCAATATTCAAAGACGGGTCTATAGTCATAAATTAAAACAGAGTGCTCGCCAGTTTTTTCTTTGTTCAAGGATCATTTTGACGGAGACAGTGATGATTTGCGGGAAGGCAGATTCGAGGCATTCGAGGCTCGACACGAGAACTATCAAGTCAAATTATGTGGAAGCTCAAAGTGTATCATTAGTATACTAAACCTATGTAGAATTAAATTTCCTGAACCTTTACTGAATAACCTATTAATTTGTTTGTTGATTGTATTCCTTTGAATTGTACAAGTTTAAGAGTGATCTTCGTACCCGGAAATTTCGGTAAAGTATTCTTTCATTGTTCATATGCTTGGTACTTTATTTTCACAATTTTTACCGTTTGCTACCAAATCATAATATTCGAGATTAGAGCAGAATGGATCATTTTCTTTGGGAAACTTTTGCTAAAGAGCCCGTACCATTAAACATAATGATGCACGTATTATTCATGGTAATTGCTCACCTTTGTGACCGGTATTACGGTCTATATGTGCATAAGAATGTGTAGTCGGTCGGCAATTGCACCGGGCGAGATTGTTACCTATGGTACAACGATAACCAGCTAACAATGAGACTTCATGAGAAATTATCGAAAAGTTATCCTATCATTAGCGCACCGAGAGATTTGTGGAAATGATTTACCAGTGTGTTGTATATAACATGTAATTGTTTGTGTGTAATTTTAAATGTTGGAGGGGGTTCCTTTTATATCATGTTCAATTTTACGGAAGTATCAAGTGTAATTTATCACACTGGTCTATTATTGTAAATGTACCAATCCTGGATTCTGACCAATTTAAATAGAGTGAGATAAGCAATGGGTTTTGATTCAATGGTGTGAATTGATTATTTATAGACTAAACAATTGGCTATAACCTACATTTGTATCATATCAGATTATTGTATGAGTAAATTACCGACAAGGCGGGTTTGACAGCCAAAAACCACCCATGAATAAGTCAAGTTGATGTGATTTGATTCTGCATAGTAATAAAACTAGGGAACCCCTTACAATGTCATTTTAGTTGTAAATAAGTGTAAGATTAGCATAGACTTTGTTTAAGTTTGTTTATTTAATTGTGTTATCAATTGATAATGGTCTATGAGGGTTTTTTATTTGGACGTTTCGTTTTCCCCATAGAAATGCCTTAGGAACAGAACGTCCGATTGTCCTTGGCAAAGTTAGGCAAGAACGATCTAAATAATATCTATTTTTCTATACTTCTTTTTTTTTTATAGTATTTCTGGTCTTCTAAAATAAATGAAGTGATTTACTATATATCTGGCGTTCTTGTATTTCCTTAACCGTAAGATTCTTAGAAAGTCTGTAGAACAGTGGGGGTTGTGCTAAAATCAATTATAGTTCCACATTTTTAGTGAAATAACTCTGCATATAGACCAGGCCATCATGCTAATAAACAACCACCACTGTCATACATCATGGTTCACTCAAAACACAAGGTTACTTAGCAGTTTGTGATTAGAGGTTTTCTGGAGGTTGATGGATTTGAAAGTACATAATATATAGACTGAATTATTTGAGGAGAATATAGGAGTCTCAGTCTAGTTAACAAACACTCAACACTAGATTAGATTGATTGACATAGTCGGAATACTTATTTCCTGGATTGAGAGACGACGGCAATCGACGTGGAGCTTGGACGACGGGACATCTACGACTTGGACAAGTATAAAGGGAGATACCACAGGGCATCCATGAGTACGATATCTAGGCATCATCTAGGTTACTTAGATAGACCTTGCAGTGTTGAAGAGATTGATTGAGCGGGCAAACAGCAACATTCGTATTTGTTATTTGGTAACAATGACTTGAAGTGACCGGAGAAAGTGCGAGGTCCGAGTGACCCGAAAGGTCAATCCAGTGTATCCCCGTGGCGGAGCGGCAGCGTCTCTGGGCACCATATATCACGTCCTGTCTTCTGCGGCAGACCATCGACCTTAGTTTGGCCAAACTAAACATTTGAATATTTTTGAAATAATAAATCCATGGTACAATGGGGGAAGGTAGCTTCCGTGCGCCTTGTAAATTTCCATGTCCCTAAGACGTGATGATAATAAACGCTTCTCAGCGAAAGATGGTCTGTACGCCCCCCCACTCCTGTACGCAGGGCCAGATACTGGCGTAGGGTTCCCCGTGTCAGAGTGAGGCGGTCGTTATCTGGTGAGAAAACTCACACGGGTTTAATTCACTTTCTCACGCGAACCGATCACTTACTATGGTATATCTGAACTTAACTGATAAATATCATATTTGTGCTATTCTTTGCCACCGAAGTCTTGTAGATTATCTGAAGGAGTTCAGGATACCATGATATGAGTAAGCTCGGGGGAAATGGGCTTTGTGATTACTCTTGATCCATTCGGGCTATACACTGGCGGTAAAACGAGCAAATTGCAATATTAAAAATCTCACATCATGCACAGACAATGTTTTGACACTGCAAGGTTCCTGTACTGAGCTATTACACTCAACACACCATTTAACATTACATCTAGACGATCACAACCGGCGTGCCATCACAATAAGCAAATGTATCAGAGCAACTTCAATTGGTAAAATAATGTTCAAAATGTTTGGGTATTCGAGCCAAACCTTGTGGAAAAATTTATTAATGTAAAATGTCTCGGAAAATTCTTATGTTTACGCTGGGTAGCGTAAGGACAAAAGAGTCCTTGGAACAATATTGACATTAAAATTATAAAAAAAAAATGACATTAAAATTATTTTGACAGTGGGTACCAAGACGTCAATGAATGTCTAATTTTTGACGTTGGTACCCACTGTCAAACTAATTTTAATGTTTTTTTTTTTTACAAAAAAAAATAAAAAAATGGCTCCATTCAACCGGTTAAAAATTACTATTCGTTTTTCTTTTTCCAAGACATCTTGTAACGTACTACCTGCAAATATGTTTTTGGACTCCGGCCAAAAAACCATCAATCTTCATCTTGGCAATATGGGTATGATCTGCTAATACTGTGTTTTGATTTGTTGAGGCAAAAATAACCTTTTGTAAATCTGGATGTTACGCAAATAAGTTATATGCTTCCTATTTAGTCCTCTGTACATGTTTAATATAATATATGAATATCACCAGATAAACAATGACTGTATGACAAGCTCATTAATTACGTAAATCACCATTTGGCACGACTACATAAAAACCCCTGTATCGCAAACACTTTAAATGTGGGACATTCTCTTTTTTGCGTCCACAATAAAACTTCGAATTATCGGTTATTTGACTGCAAGCTAGTGTTGCCACAAAAACTTATTTTACTGTCGATAGTTTTCATCTAAAACATTCTTTACTATCAATAGCTCGAAACGACACAATTTGCCGGTCAGCGATATTATCGGAGGTATTGCTGCTCATGAGTAATAATAAACCATCTATCCTATCGAAACTACCAAAATTCTGTGAAATATTTCTATTGATAGCATCGATTGTTTTTATATATACAATGTATTAGGCAATATGTTTTAGAACTGGAAACAACACCATTGCACTATTTATATTCAAAAATAATCGATATTACCATCGGTTTTCCCGGTACCGTTTGCTATCAATAGCTTATCGATATTCGACTTTTGATAGGAAACACTACTGCAAGCCACATCCAGTGCGAGTTGGCACCACAACCCTTACTCTAATGTCTCTCTGGAACGATGCCATTCCCATACCAGTGTGTAAATTTGAGAAAATATTACGATGTGTGCTGTTTCGGTCACCGCACTATCTGTCTGGGTTGGTTTGCTGTGCACCCATGGTGACATAGTACATAGTACACAGTGTTGTATTCACAGAATTTCTGTTCTGTTAGGATTATTTTAAAGCTTTAGGAACATCAGCATCAGTATACCGTTATTCTTTTAGACTAACACCCATTTGCACTAAAAATACATAAACTCATACGCCAATTGTATCTTGTGTCATCTTGTATCTTCTTTAAGGGGTTCAAAGCGCCTGCACGTTGCCCACATGTGCGGGACCTTTGTGCATTTCCCCTTCTCCCGCTCATTTAGTTCTGCCATCCCAATTCCAGCACAATCTGGAGCAGGAGGCCTAGATGTTCAAGAAGCACATGGGTCGTTGTAGGTTCTCCCAGAATAGCCATCCTGGTTTCAGTTGTGGGTGGACATGCCAGCAACATATGCTCGACCATCTCCTCCACTTCCATGCAACCCCTGCATAAGGGGCTGTCGGTTGCATCTGTAATTGTCAAGTGTTTGTTTAGTGTACAATGGCCTGTTATAAGGCCTGTTAGTATTTTTATTTTGCTGCGTGGCAGCCTAATTATTTAGTTAGTAAACCCTAATAGTTGTACATGTTTATGAATATGTAAATAGCTATTAAATAAACCGTCTCAGTTTGCAAATAGCAAAGCATTGTACTTATTCATCAGCTACAGCATTCCTGCCTCATCAAATAGTTTTGTATTTTTACAGTCTTCTCTGCCGTTCCACAATTTATTCTGTTTCATTAGTGTGGCTGATTTAAGTCGCTTCTTTAGTGCTTCGGCTGATAGTGGCGAAAAGGGTGGAGGGCCCATCGCCGTCCTTCTAGCCCCTGTTTTGGCTAGCTTGTCTGCCTCACAGTTGCCTTGGTCTTCTTGGTGACCTTTGGCCTCATACGCCATTCCACGCATACGATCAGTGTGATTGTGGAACGTCCGGATCGCAACGCGTGTGACTGAGGCGTTGCGAACGTAAGTTCCAGAAACTCGCTGGCCGTAGCGTGGAACGGCGTATGATTCCCCTCCACCTTTCCAAGCCGATCTACCCCCTCACTACCTTTAAGACAGCCCTCATAGAGTGCATGACAGGTGACAGCAAGACGTCTGAAAACATCTATTGTAAGGGATTAAAGCATAACTTCCCCTAATTTTAACGTCAAATATTTTTCTTTTCCGGCCAGCAGAACAAGCGGAAGGGCTGGATGGACAGGTCGAACGTTACGTGGGACGGGTGTTTAGCGTTACGTATGATGTGTAAAGTATGTTTCTGATTCAAAGGTTTTTATACAAAAAGAGTTCATATCATAATGCGTTGCATACGTTGCGTACGTGGGCTCCGTTTGTCCTTACCTTAATCCTGTAAAACGTGTCACTGTCGCCACACAGGCCACGTACTCTCGCAGCATTCGTAATCGCCTGATTTAATCCGCGCCAGTCGAACTTGCATTTCGCCCTTGTTCAAACTATGCATAGTCTCACCAACGAGGTTACTTTTCAAGGTATTTAAAGGTGCAAACTGACCAAAACGTTACAAGGTGTAATGTAACATTTGCATCGAGCATGTTGAGCATCAAGCAGGGAGCGAAGAACAGTTTACGCTCGTTGCTCACTGGTTTCACCGTAATACTACGTACTGACTGCATGAATGCTCGCTGTGTAATATGTAATGCTCGTTGTGTAGCGCGTAACGTAACGTTGGTCAGTTCGCACTTTTATAGATATATTTGTATCATCGTCATCATCATCAGCTTATAGAGGAATCCACTCTTCACGCACACACCAGTCAATGTGTTCGTAGATCCTCTGCGGCTTTTGATATTCGTTTGCGTTGGCTCAGACATGTGCATCGCATGAAATACCATCGTTTATCTTGGCTTATCCTTCTGAGCGAAGGCGCGCATACCATAGGCAGGCACTCCAAGAGATCGGTGGGAGTAAGGAAGTAAACAAAGAGTTTCATTGATCTGAGAGTAGGACCACAGTGGGACAAATCCTGTTGCGTCAAATACTGTGTCAAGCTACTTATGACCGCATTTAAAATCGAAACCAACCAACCGAAATAATAAAAAAAAAGTTTTGATGTTTTGGCTGAAAAATATGCTAAACGGCATATTTCTCCATCCTCGCACTACCAGCAGCGACACAAAATATGTGCCGCACAATCAGCCGTATTCTACTACTGAATTGGAGGATCATGCCTTGTAGTTTGTACTATGGATCTGTGTAGATGCATTTTGCAGTAGTGTGCGAGGCTAACAATAAAACAGATTTCTGCGCCGCTCAAGTTCCGAGGCAGGTGTGAATACCGGAGAAATTGTTCTACAATGAGCGCATGTTAGGATTAATTGAAAAGTTTCAATGAACAACAAAATCAGTGAGTTTATCGTTTCCTTTCTTCTAAGAACCTTTGAACACGGCGGAAACCTTAGCAGCAACATACGTTTGGTGCCTTGTTGCACAGAGCGGATGGATGAACGCGAGTATAAAAAAAAAAAACAAAAAGATAGATGATTTTTCTGCATGAAAAAAAGAAAGAATGAAATCCATCATGTTCGCGGAACATAATAATAAGGATTGATCCTAACATGCAATCTCCGCGAGTTATCCTCACGGCAATAGAGCACATAATTATTATGCTGACGGATAGACAGCAGCAGCCTTCAGTTACGAAACCTCAAAAAAGTCGGAATTACGAAAGATCATTACGCTGACTTCCTAATGAACAGAAAAGGAAATTCAGGCCCATTCTCAAACGACCCGTAAAATGTAAGAGGCTCTAATCATTTGTCACTGGTCCCGCAATAAAAAGTTTACGACTGACAGAAGTACTGGGTATTTATTGATCAAAGATGTAACACAATTTCCATGCAAAGGGATCCGACGGAGGTCCGAGTTGAATATTCATTGAAGGTGAAAATTTAGTGAGGGTTGACTCGCGGTCGGCTGTTTCGGTTGTTTTTCTTGTCTTTTTTCGTGTTTTATGTCGACTTGAACAAGTTAGATATCTGCTAAATACAGTTTAAACACAATTTAGATACATGCCTATCGGCCATTATACGAGGAATATTTTGTAACGATGTTTAGATTTCTAGAAAACGGCGTGTTGTTTTCGATGAATTGCAATATCGGGGTTTCCGGGGTAAAATATCGATCTAGCTTCTATCGATCCAACTAAACTAAAAAACTATTTTTCCAATTTTTCGTGCTTTTATCATTCCTGCGCATTGGGATCGGCATTTTCAGTTGAGTACAATAGAAATAAGGCATTAATTCCAATGAAAGTCTAAATTTTAGTTAGTTATTGTCATATACCATTGCAACACTTCACATTAACTATTTGGCAGGTAGTCGAAAAATTCACACTAAAAAGTTTCGTTCAAATATGGTCTAATCCAAATTTATCATCTGCTATTCATGCTTGCTACAGTAAGCAAACACGCAACTTGTTTTGCACGAGAGTTATGATTGATACTGAAAGATTGAATATCTGTGTCTAAAACTCACGAGTAAAACAACATATAAATTGTTTATTTCAGGCTATAAAAACAACGCGTGTTTTCTTCACATTTTCAGGCTGTTTAGTAACAGAACAGCATAATTAATGAGGATAGATGATATGCAGTGTGTTGAATATGTGTAGTGTACCAACAAAACGCCGAAAGAGAAATTCATACAACAAATTGTTACTTGTCATACGAGTACCTACTTAGATATAAAGTAATATGTATCTCATTTCTGCAGAGTAACTATTTGAAAATACATTTTGCAATTAGAATTCGAAAAGAAACCAAACTAAGGCTGGATTTTACCAACGAAAAGTTATACCGAGAATAACTATCCCCGGGATAGTTATTCTCCGGATAACATTTTGTTGGTAAAATCCAGCCTAAAAGACAGATTTCTGCCGCCACTGCAGAACACCGCTGTCGAACTGAACTCTATAGACCTGACGTTACTCGCACAATACGATATTAAAGTCTTCACCAAACTATTGTCTGGGACTAGAACCACCTGCGGACTTTCATGTAACAAGAAAAATTCTTTAAAACTGCTATCGAAAGAGAGACAGTTTTTTCAAGGATTTTTCCCACTGAATTAATATCTGCATTATCAGCATTTGGGTAAGGGTGATGGACAAGAGAGGAAAGTTGAATTAATCCGTAGCTATGGCGTCGGGATAGCTCCTTGTCATGCAAAATGGAGTTGAATGAAGAGATAACTGCCTAAAAATGGGCACAATTGTGCCCCTGTCACCCTGTATGAGAAAAAGCGTGACTTTATGTTATGATATTATCCATTTATACATTTATTCCATTTATTGTATAACTCATCATCATCATCATCATCAATCCATTTATTGTATTTCTCGTAGATAATTAATTTTTTTTCCGTGTTTCGGATGGCACGTTAAGCTCGTTAAACAAATGAAATGAAATGAAAAATAAATTAAAAGTAAAAAAACATTTTTAAACAAAGCTTTTATTTAATTCCCTAAAAAGAAGAAAATAAAATTTCAATTCAATCAAATGCGTCATTTTATTACATTACACAATTTATACGATGTAAAAGCTTGTTGCGGGATTTATCTCCAAGTCTGTGCAAATAGGTGCCTACCCACCTAATTAAAAGTCTACACAAGTAAATCTCGCAACAAGCTTTTATATCGTATAAATTGTGTAATGTAATAAAATGACGCATTTGATTGAATTGAAATTTTATTTTCTTCTTTTTAGGGAATTAAATAAAAGCTTTGTTTAAAAATTTTTTTTTACTTTTAATTTATTTTTAGCTTTTTAGTCTTTATCATTACAGGACAAAACATCTAATCTAGAATTCGAGTGCTTGTCAAGACGAATCAAATGAGACCAAACACGATACAATTGCGTCGTTTGGTAACAGAGTTCCCATGGCCACCTTCCGGCTCCAGCATCAGATCAGCTCCATGTCATAAAAAATATTCTAGGACCAAAGTATTCGTCAAGACGAATCGAACGAGCCCAAATTCGACGGGCTTGCGATGTTTTATGACAGAGTTCCCATGGCCACCTTCCGGCTCCAGCATCAGATCAGCTCCATGTCATAAAAAATATTCTAGGACCAAAGTATTCGTCAAGACGAATCGAACGAGCCCAAATTCGACGGGCTTGCGATGTTTTATGACAGAGTTCCCATGGCCACCTTCCGTCTCCATCATCAGATCAGCTCCATGTCATAAAAAATATTCTAGGACCAAAGTATTCGTCAAGACGAATCGAACGAGCCCAAATTCGACGGGCTTGCGATGTTTTATGACAGAGTTCCCATGGCCACCTTCCGGCTCCAGCATCAGATCAGCTCCATGTCATAAAAAATATTCTAGGACCAAAGTATTCGTCAAGACGAATCGAACGAGCCCAAATTCGACGGGCTTGCGATGTTTTATGACAGAGTTCCCATGGCCACCTTCCGTCTCCATCATCAGATCAGCCCCATGTCATAAAAAATATTCTAGGACCAAAGTATTCGTCAAGACGAATCGAACGAGCCCAAATTCGACGGGCTTGCGATGTTTTATGACAGAGTTCCCATGGCCACCTTCCGGCTCCAGCATCAGATCAGCTCCATGTCATAAAAAATATTCTAGGACCAAAGTATTCGTCAAGACGAATCGAACGAGCCCAAATTCGACGGGCTTGCGATGTTTTATGACAGAGTTCCCATGGCCACCTTCCGTCTCCATCATCAGATCAGCTCCAAGTCAGAAAAATATTGCATTGTTATCCGACTTATACACGTATGCGAAATTTCAGCTCAATCGGATAACGGGAAGTGGGTCAAATTCAAGCCGACATTTTTGACGCGAACCGTGATACCCACAAACAAACATACATACATACATACATACATACAGTGCAAGTTTAATAATAAAAGCTTTTAAAAAAGCTTTAGGCCCGCCCAGCTACTATCAATACTTTGTAGTATGTAGTAGTCGTAAAACCCCTCCATCAACCCGCACTGAGCCAGCGTGGCTCAATCTTACTCGGATCCGGGTAAAGTCTTGTGCCTCTCGGTGAGGAAATTAATGGGCTACATTAACATTTAAATTACTCGTAGTATAGAGTTTTATTGTACGCACCAGTCTCCCCCCTCTCGACCTTTGCCTTTCCTATACATTATGAAGTGCTAGAATTTTTTTAGTTAGAGTTCAGGTCGCCTTTGTACATATTTTTCTAGGGTCCCGTACCCGAAGGTTGCCGAACGGGACCCTATTTACTGTCCGTCCGTCTGTCTGTCTGTTCGTCTGTCTGTCTGACAGCGGGCTCTATTTCATGAACTAAATACGTCGCGAGTTTTCACAGCATGTATATAGCTGTTGCCGCTTCAGCAACAAATACTGATCTACACGAAATAAAAAATATGTAAGTATGTCGCAATACAAGCAATGTATTGTTTTTTGTACTTTTTCTTGTACGATGGTGCAGAACCCTTCATGTGAGAGTCCGACTCGCACTTGGCCGATTATTTACTATAAATCTATCTGATATGTCTGTTTTGTGTAGTACAATATCGAAATTACGATCACGACGTAATAATTACGAGCACGATTCTCGCGCAGTCAATATACGATATCAAGTGATTTCGTATGGCAATCTGTCAATATTGGTCTCGATATCGGTATATCGAAGGCGCGAGAATCGACCCGCTGGAGCAACATTCTCGCGCATTCGATATACGATATCTACACCTATATCGAGTGATTTTGTAGGGGAATCTGTCAATATAGGTCTCGATATCCGTATATCGAAGGCGCGAGAATCGTGCTCGTTAAACACTGGCCTATCTGTGCTTCTGAAACCCCACGAGAAAAAGCATTATGCTGTATGTTTGTTTGTGAGGGTAATTGTTTTCTTTCATGTTTTGCTTTGTATGCAAATAAAGGCACGCCTCGCAGTTTGTATTTAGATTGGACCAAAATTTAAAACGTTCTTGTTTTAGATTAGACCTCAAATGTAAAAGGCTTCTTCTGGTTATAAGCAAACAAACAAACATAGCGTCACGCCTTTTCTATACGGAGTGGCAGAGGCATCATTGTGCCCACTATTAAACTCTCCATTTCGCGTGACAGGAGTCTAGTCCGTCGCCTCGCAGGGGACTGTGAGCTTGATAACGATGATACAGAAATGTATTCATTCAATCGACATATCAAAATGTACTAACACAATATATTACTGTAATAAATATCTTAAGATAATTGTCCTCTATACATATCGTATACCTAATGGTGTCCTTTAGTGGGTAGTTACGATCCTGAAAGAGGGGAAAAATTGATGATTATGCAAAAAGTAGCTATTTGTTCTGTCGGGCAGCGGTTTTATAACGTTTAAGGACAAAAGTGGACCTGATAAATCACCTCCGTCGGACGCATCGCTTGTTGTTAGGGGGCGTTATAACGAAAACGTTTTATCGGGAATATTATACGGTCTAACGGTGATGGAAAATATTGTGAGTTTTTTTTTTGATATCACTGTTAATAAAACATCCTCGCCGCATACAACTATAAATACTTTGAGTCCAACATTTGAGTCATTTTCTTTTCAAGCTGATAACTCTCTAACCACTGGACCGATTTCAATAACACATGAGTAGACCTTTGTAGGTGAAACCTAAAGAAACTTTCAAGTCGAACTCTCACACAAAGGCTTCCGTTGTCTAAACTTCCGCACCCTCGTACAAGAAACAAGTGCCTGACTGTCCAATAACTTCAATCTTCATCTCGTAATTAACGTATATGGTACTGTAAAAATCCAATTCAATATGGTGTCTGAAAACATTACTGAGTTGTCTTCTCTTCTGAAAGCGTCCTAAAGTTGAGCATCAATCACGCAATGACTGGACGTTTAGTGGCAGAAAAAAGCGGGGTTTGGAAATTTTGAGTTTGCCCGTAAATTAATTTATTTTTTGGAGAAAAAATACGTCATCTAGTTTGTTTTACAATTTTGTTTAGTCCTTTGTGTTGTTATGTGCTAAAAATGCACGGAGAATGAAACCTGAAACGTATTTTACAGAGCGGCTTATTTCTATGAGTTGAAAAATAGTTTCATTTCGACTAGTTTCATAGCAGATCGTGTGCCGAGTACACATAAGGTAACACAGGAAGGTAACATTTTAAGGGGAAGTCATTGGAAACAAATACTGTGACACCAATTTGATCAGAAAAACTTTATATTTTCACTTCTCAATACCAAGTTGTTCAGAAAGGTATCCATCCCTTTACAAACCCGTCACTTATACTTTTGACTACATATTTTTGTTACACCCTGTTTGAAATTCTACATTATATTTACTAATCATACTCTTCAAAATTATGTAAATAAATGTGTGTACCAGCTTACTGTGTAAAATTTTACCTGTTTGCGATAATTTTAGTTACCGTGCACCTGTTAAGTACCTTTTGTTTACAACTATGATAAAATCGGTTAATAGTCCGTTCATGTTAGCCTTCGACAATGTTTACGATCTTAAATTTACAACGCTGTTAAGAGAATATTTTGGGAACACATTTCATGTTCTTCCGCTTTTCAGTAAAACTGTTAATTGTTTTCTATTTAGTTGCTTGAGATGTTTGCTAGTTTGCGTCATTCAGGGGGCGATGTTTCAATAGACAGACATATTTTATTTTATGTGATATTTTCATGTAGCTACGTGTGGAATGTTTATTTCCTCCGATAAACAGACAGTGAACGTTATCTAAGAAATTAAATGTCGGCAGAAACTCAAAGATTTTAGGCGTCTATCAAAGAAAGAAAAGAAAGAAACGTTTATTACAAGAATAGTGAACACATTACAGTTAGACAAAAGAAACCAAAAACAGAAACTAAGACACACACAATATCATCAATAGTTGAAAACACATGAATGAGACGGTCGTGGTGTGTCACTGTCATTATAAATGGTAACTGACTCAGCGATATACTGAAGGCCAAGCCTTCAGCGCTGATTTTCAGTCAGCGCCAGTTCATCATGTGATAGACTGAAGTTATGTAGTCTTCAATATTACAAAACTAGTCAAAAATAGACGCAAATGTGCCTCAATACGTATAGCCCGTATAGGAAAAGACTTGACGCTACGTGTGCATGAATTTTGTCCTTTTCTTGTAAATAGATAATGTAACTTAAATTGATAATTTAACTTATATTGTGCTGTGTAGATGTAACTACATTACTTTTATCACTGACCACAGATTTTATGCTCGCCTAGTGGACACTGGGCAGATAAATGAGGTGCAATACAATAAGCAAAAGAGTTTTTACACACTTGCTGCTTGTGCCATTCGCACTGGTTTCACATCCATTCTAGTAGGAGATAATGTCATTCAAGTAGAAAAAAAACTATACTCTTTGTTAAAAATCGAGTGGTAATTAATGTGTCGAGCACGACCACATGTCATTGTTTGAAACTCGTGTCAACAAGATGGGTTCGTTTTATAGTATTAGTACTTAGTATAGTTTTTATAGTAGTTATCAAATATTATGTAATCTACAGGCTAACATTTATCTAGCGGACCATATTTTGGGGAATGATAGTACCCATCATTATGAAGAATTTTCCCCATGGAACATGTGGTCGCAAACGAAAAAAATTTTGGGTCTCCCATAGTAATTTGAAATCAGCTGATCAGAGCAATGTACTGGAGACAACTTTTTTTTCATTTGTGAATATGTTTCTTGAGGAAAGTTGTTCATAATGATGGGTACTATCATTCCCCAAAATATGGTCAGCTAATTAAATGTCACCCTGAATAGTGGAATATTTTATTTTATAGGTACGTAATTTGACAGAAGAATTTAAAAGAAGAGTAATTTGCAACGTGTATTAGAGTAACAATTTGAAAATTGCATTCGAATGCTACGGCGGGATCTGTCTCTGTAAGGTTCGCCAAACGTGTGAATGTACTATTGCATAACTTGCCAGTGAGCTGGTGATACGTAAATCTGCCGGCATACTTGGCTGACACGATTCCGAATGCTTGGCGAACGCCCAAATTTCTTAATGGCTTATACAGGATGTAACGGAAATGTCTACGATGAAACCATCGTCTATCCTTTTACAGGAGCTAAGAAGTCTAATAAACATCAATACTAAACAACATTCCCAAAAGTTCTTAAGTAGCACAAATGTGGTCAAATACATGTAGATTAAATGAATTGTCAAACGATTAGTTTCGGCATGAACAAAATCATACAGAGAAAGTTGTTTGGTATGACTAGTTTTGAAAATCTTGTTTTAAAATATTCCAACATACCTATTTTTAGAACACTCTGTAAGGACAAAGAGAGAAGGCTAAAGACGAGAACAGAGGCTTGTAACGTAGCGTCTACGGCTAATTTAGAGATTAAATGTTGTTAAATTTATGACGGTGGCTAAATCCACTTAGGTTTGAGTTAAGTATTGGATAAGTTTCGAGTAGTTTGCTTTGAGCTTCTGAAGTGATTAGTTTTCGGTTGAAAATATAAATATTTATGACTTTATACTGGAACAACTGTGATTAAAATAGATGTGATATATCATTATAGCATCAGGTTTTTGCCCGTACAGTGGCAGGGGTGCAATTTAAGCTCACTTCTAGCCAATTATTTAATACTTCATTTTGCATGACAGAGGGCTTGTCCACCGTCGCATCTCGGGGTAATGAAATTCCCATCTTCTTATCACATTGGTAGATGGTCAGTACCGGGATTCCAACCTGCATCTCCTGCGTGATACCCAGGTGCTGGATGCTACACTGTAATGTCGCTGTTTCTGGTTCCTACGACACAGGGTATCCTAGTGTAGGGCCAGAAGCAATGTATGTGCCTGTATGTAAATGTTTAAGTTTTTTTTGTGAGAAGCAAGCGGCCATTGTACCACGTAGCTCGTTGAATTTAGAAATTGTTCCTAAAACTTGCAATCTCGAGTAAGTATGCTCTTTCGTCACAATTAACTAGCTGAGTGTACTAAAAGTGTCGCAGCATTTTGTAGCAGTCCCTATCTGAAGTATCTCGGGTCATCCGACTAATAGCGAGGCGGACTCCTCTATCAGGCGAGTCTTTTATCAAAGCAAAGTGCTTCACTTTTTGCGTGTTTTGTTAGTCGTGCTATAGTGTTTTAATTTAATTAAAAAAGCTCTGGTAATAGACTTCCCTAATTTGCACGAAACTTTGAAATTTAAGCATATCCTTGGCATCAGAAACCAAATGACTATCCTATTAAATTCTCGCCCTTAAATCAGTAAGGTGACAACCTTAAATTTCAAATTTTTTTGTGCAACTCAGGGTATAAGTAAGAGTTTCAAAAGGTTAATTGAAACCAGTAGCTTTAATAGGATAGGATAGTATAGAGTGATTAAATAATGAAGACGCGTAATTTGAAAGGATTTTTATCCAAAACCATCTCCTAGACCTCAATGAAGACACAAGGATTTTGTAGCTTTGAAAATTTGTGACTAACAAGCTAACTTTCAAAAAACTTAAGTTAATTTCAAAAGTCGGGCTTACATTCTTACCTGGAGTTACTTTGCAAAACCTACGACACGCCCAGATACGTTGCGTTGCGGCGACAACTAGTAAGTACATAGGGTACACCAAAAATTTATTTGTTGTATGCATGTGTATGTATGTTTTTATATGCTAGAGTGTGTGTGTGTGTGTACGTGTGCTTCTTTGGCCAAGCACTGTAGGTATATTGTGACCAAAATCCTTCGGTAATTATAAAATTAACCACGGTCGAAGCGACAACAATATTTTTGCGACTGACTGATTTCGAGAAGTGAAAATATATTAGGTCATCAAATGAGGTTCATAAATAAGGCAAAATGTGTTATTCCCTAACATACAATACCTTTTTAACTTTATATTTCTTTAAGACTGTTTTTAAGCTTCACTATCTAAAGTCATAATGTTGCAAACAAAGAATGTCACAGATTTCTATCGTATCGTACAGTGACGTAACAAACTGTACACTTTTGCGACATTGTCCTACAAAAAGCCGAGTATTTATTCAGTTGTAGTTTAGTTTCTGTATAGGCCAAGGAAAATTCGCGCAATAATTCTTTATTATCATACTAAATCGCCAAGCTAAGTTGAGCACGCGACAGTCTGAACCGACCGCTGTATAGTTGACGTTGGATAACTTTATAGGCACAGGCAAACTGAGACTTTAATCCCCAGTTTCTGAAATAGTAGTCAAATGTAACAGGCAAATAATCGAAGATTAATTTAAAAAAGCGGCAAATGAGTTTGACACGTTGTCACAGAATTTTCCTTTCAGAAACCGGGTGCAAGACTATAGCCACCACAGGTACTATCTGCCACAAAGTATCTTACATACATGAGAATGTAGTATACCGCTTAGTGTGTGCTTCCATTCTTATCATTGTCGACGCGTTTTGGTCTATGAAGGAGCTCATGGAGGGACAACTTCCGTTGTCCCTAAAACGCAAGCTCATGGACATGTGCATTCTCCCCATCCTTACCTACGGAGCCCAAGCCATGGTCTTTGACTGACACGTAAAGGTTCAAACTCGGAGTTTGTCAGAGAAACATGGAGCGCAGCATTCTCGGTGTTCGGCTTTTAGACCGGGTCCAGAATAAAGAGCTGCGCTCCCGAACAAAGATTACAGATGTAGCTGAGAAGGCTGCCCAATTAAAGTGGGACTGGGTCGGCCATGTTGCTTGAATGCTGCCGAATAGCTGGGCTAAGAGAGCCACAGACTGACTCCCAGAACATGCAAAGAGAAAGCGTGGCCGACCCAGGAAGAGATGGAGTTATGAGTTGGGTCTACGGGACAAGGACTGGAGGGAGACCACTCAGGATCCGATAGAGTGGAAGAGGGGTAGAGAGGCCTTTGCCCAGCAGTGGGACATGGTAAGCTCGCAATAATAATAATTCTGTTTTATTGTTTTGAGTACTTAAGTTGCATTGTACGATGGTACGGTACCCTTCTTGTGCGATTCTGACTCGCACTTGACCGATTATTATTACAACTGCCGATTCTGCAAAATCACAGTTCACTGATTCCTCCAAGATTCACCGACAAAAGAAAAACTTCATCGGTAGGTACCTTCGTCACTTACACGCGTTTCCTACCCTCCCCCCTCTACAAATAAACGCGCTCCCCCTCAAAGATGTCGAAATTGCATTAGATCCAATCACGTTTCCAAAAGTACAAAAAGGACTGATTGCATTTGGAATTCCTGAAAATTATTATTAAAAACCTGCCTCGGCAAATTGCCCTGCGACGTCAAACTCTCACTGCTAGTTCGGCAATCTTTCGATTTCCGCCACGACAGGCAATTCTCGGCCTTATCCGACCGAAGTAAGAGCATGTGGAGGAAAGACTCATATGTTTGTGAAATGTTTAAGTAGGAACTTTTGTAATTACGTAGAACGAAACATGCGGTTGGTATATAAATGCATGTTCCTGTACGTGGTCTATAAAAGTAGTTTTAATCGTTAGCTCGTAAGGTTTTAAGTTATGTTTTTGACAGAGGTTTCAGCTGTTTACAGAATTTATGATACTGACTTTAATGCCTGGGTTTGTAATGCAGTAATAAGGCTTGAGACTGGTGTTATGAATTTTCTCCTCATAATTCATTGAACATAATGGATGGCAGTCACGCTTATTAAATCCATAATTATTAAATTAAATTATTAGTAGAAATTATTACTAAATTAGTATTGGAAACATACCTACTAGCACACTTATACATATACACATTGTGTCACATTTTAAAAGAAATAGCCAGATATATATAACTGTATAGGTTTTACTAAATATTTTCAATTTCCTTATTAAGTTAGTACCTGCTTAAAATTCGCATACGTCTCCTACGGAACCTTTATAATACCTACGGATCATTTAGTCAAACTACTACACCATTCATAAAATAAAAGGCCCGTTTTGACAGTTCACGCCTATGAAGTTTTAACCCCTAACGTGTAGGTAATAGAAGCGGTTTTCCTAGGTGCAACTTGTACGCTTTGCTTGTACGCAACAGTTGGCTTTTATTACCTACGCATTAGGGGTTAAAACTTCATGGGCGTGAACTGTCAAAACGGGCCTTTTATTTTGTGAAGAGTTTAATAGTTTAAGTTAGGTTAGTTTCTTAGAATGTTATATATCTCTAGTTTTAAGGTATTTGTCAATATGGTTTTTTTTTACCTGAAATAAATAGATTATTAAATTATATTATTATTAATAAATCCAATTCTTAACATTACACACAGCCACCTAGGTATAGGCATCTATTCAGTCCATCACCGCAGCATACATTTAAGGACAATGAAAAATTATTGTACTAGATTGTTACGGTACTAAACAAGTTGGCAATTGTATTATTATGTGAAACTGTGCGTTAACCCCTCTTTAGTTTAGGCTGTTATCTACTAAATGTTAATTGTCTCCACTATGGTTGAGTTTTACAGTATATAACTGCACTGGGAATCCGTTTAGAGAATCGGAAATCTCTATAGCATTCCCTCAAATTGATACTTTGAAAATGATCAAGCATCGCATGTTCAGCATTTACTTCGAAATTACGTTGGACCAATCACGCTGATGATGATGATGATATCTTGACCAGTTTCGTTCTCCACGACTATTTTGGCTATTGAGAGCTTTGTTGTGTCCCTCATATGGCTTTCGTAGCTTACCGGGACAAGTCAGCATTCTTCGAAGTTAGTTGTTAGCGTTTCTGGCCGTAGGTGGCTAATCTTAGGACATTCAAACATCCAAGACCTGGAGATTGTGTCTCTTTCTCCCATGTCGGGATTCGAACCCAGGACCTTTCACATTGGAAGGAATAGTCTAAAGTCGCAACACCATAAAGGTCGTCTTAAATATGTCTGTACATATACGTTACATACGTATTGTTGATGTCTAAGTACTCAAACTTCCAACGTCCGCAAAATACCACGAACTTTTGTTCTGTGTTTTCATAGGTTTTTAAATTTTCTCGATGTGAGTCGGTTGAAAATTGCGGGCTGTGGACCTAAGACGGGTAAGCTACATATTATGAACGTTGATGTTAAATGTAGCAGCTTGAACATAGACCGTACTGGGTTGTACGCTCTTTAGCGGTCGCAAATTATGTTCCGCCGCATACATTAGCGAGAACCCCGGAACAAGTGGATGGGGCTCTTCCGTACTTGTACACTTTTTCTGTATAACCGTTTTTTTTTAAATTACCGTATCGAACAATCAGAACACAGTTATTCTACGCGACTTGAGATGCGATTGGTAGATTTATTTAGTATTCAAATGCGATTGTGGATAATTTGACGTTCGATATAGTTTACTCCCTAACCACATTTTTATAGTGTTTGAAGTACCTATCAATTAAATTACGAATCAGATCTTTTAGGTTTTTTGATCTCAACTTATCGAAGGTCGTGAATTTTGGACATTGTGTGGTTCTTAATTAAAGCATTATTATATTTGATTTGATTAAGATTAAATTTAATTTTTTATGTATTTTTAGATCTTTTTCGCTAGAACATGCAGGCTATTCTTTTATTTATTCTGACTTTCTAATTTCTATTTAATTATGGATTCGTCAGGTCTCAAAGATGAGTGACCCTTACAAACTGGAAAATGTGAATAAAAGTGGGTACAACATGTGTTGCCGGCCGCAAACAATAAGACAAAAATACCAGTTGAAAGTTAGGTTGAGACGTTACTTTTTAATTTTGTCCTAACATAAAGTGGCATTAAAACTTAATGTTTTTTTTACTTCGAATCCGAGAAGTGTCACTTGTTTCAGATAATATTGTAAGTAGAGTAAATACAACACAACAACACGTAGAGTAAAATAATAGTTTTATGTATTTATTGGTTAGTTTATTGAGTTACACTTCTTTATTTCTAGTGGGTAGTACATCGGCCGTCGTTTGAGGGACCGAGGTTTTGGCAACCGCTCCGGGGCTTTCCTGGCCCAGAGGATTTCGCTCGCCGTGCAGCGCGGTAACGCAGCCAGCGTTATGGGCACCTTTGGTCCGGGCGATTCTTGGGGCGGTTTGTTTGTATAATTTTATATTTAAAGTAAGTAAGTAAGTAGGTATGTCGAGTATTTTATTTGTTAGCTACTGGATTTTCAAAAGTTCACAAAATACCCAAATTTTGTTTTGTTTTTTCGTAGGGTTTTTTTATATTTTTTTCATTTATTTATCAAATAACAGAGTTCAAATACTTAACTCAATTAATTATTGCAATGTGGGTACGAGGTAGTTAATCAACGCTGAATTTATCTTACGCTGGTATTCATTAACATAATTCAAATCAGGTAGACGCAAAGCCAATACCATTGAAATATCATTGAAATTTATTCACCGCCGACTGGCCACGCAACTTCCGAGTGATTACTTACTATCAAATCTGTCAAACTCCAATATCTTTGCTAATTCCAACGAAAGTGGTTCGCTGAATTCACAATTCGATTATCCACACAATTGGTACCCTACTGTTTCCGTAACTGGGGACTCGCGGGCAATCGCTTGTTGATGTTCGCAGTGACAGCGTCCTATTATTGCTTTGTTACGACTTATATTTCGAACATAAGTATAAGTATGATTTGCCGATCGAAATAAGTAACTGCTGTAAAATAAGCTCTTGATGTAACTGTGTGAAGGAGGGAGTGAGTGTCGGTGTTATTATTTAAGGATGTATGACGTACTTAACTTAATTTAAGACTATTTTTTTATTATAAAATAATACCTATAGATATGTATGTATTATGCTAAGATGTATGCTATCTGAAATAAATATTTTGAATTGAATTGAATTGAATTACATACTTATTCAAATCAATAACTGATATTACCAAAAAACCTATTATAAACACAATTTTCTCTGTTAAGAACATTGGGCCGGTTAGTGACCGGTTACAATAAATCGCTAAACCGTAGTCGCAAATGTGCCACTCCAGGCCTTCTAAATATTTTGTGGATATAGGTAGGTGGGTACTAATTTTGTAAAACTGTTTTGTTTATTTTGTGTGTGATATGGAATGTAGAGGTATATTCCGGAAAGAAGATATTATTATTATATCAGTATACTACTACTAGCATACTTATTTGTTGGTGCTAAAACCGGATTTGAACCCACATCTCCTGAAGCCACTAGACGACAAAGCTCCTTTCGGACGTTAATAAACTGAGTAGAACCAGAAATGCCCTCCCGTGTATCACAATCTAATAAGTGACAGCTGAACATCGGCACAATGAATGAGACTAGGGCAAGCCCAAAATGGATCCGTCTTCATTTGGGAAAACATCGTCGCATGCAGATTAGCTCGCTTGGCACTGATTAAAATGATCGATGTATTGTTTTGATTAACACCCAGTATGCATAAGGTCGATTTCACCGACAATTCTTATCTTTTAGGGGGTTTTTTCTTGTCAGGGGTCACAGCGGTTGTTTCGCTTGCTTTGACGTAAAAAGGTCATTTAGGCTTCTAGAGGATCCCCTTTAATTTAATAGGCCAGCCTCCGAAACAATCGCTTAGAAAAAGAGCTAAGTGTAACTGTTGGTAAACTCGAGAATTAGTCATTTTATTAAAAGCTCATTGACTTTTACTTTATTATTACCTAGACAATTATTTCAGGGCGTCCTGCAAGAATTTCTCGAGATTTGAGGCATTTGTGTTCTCAGCTAATTGTTGACTTGGCTTTGTCTTAGGTCACGGAAACATGGATTTGAGGCCACTAGATAAGATAAGTTTTAGATAAGATAAGTTTATTTCGTACTTTCTACTACTTCTAACTTAAAGATTACAGTGAAATTGTTGTACATGGTGTCATCAATATAATTACGACTTCAAATCCCTAAACTAGGTAATGAACCTGTATCTTAGGGATTTTGGGTCTTCCGGTTGTCAGAAATTTATTTACAACAATAACAATGCAGGTAATTAGAAAAATTTACTATTACAATAACTAGGATTAAACGGTAACCTATTTTTTAGAAATTAAATTATAAGATATTGCTAACTTTAAAAATAATTTTAGTTAATTAACTAAGTACCTTAAGAAGTTGTTCAGTCTTAAAATAATCAAGAGGTTGTAACAATTTTAAAACTGTAAGTTTAACCTCACGGTAACTCAAATTATAGATAGGGGATATTTTATTAATCCTATTGTATACAAGGGCGCTTTGTGCCGTAAACTGGCGACTTGCAAAGGCAGTGCGGCAACGAATTGCGGGGCAGACGGAGGTTCCAGACCTTTTTTGAAGAATTTTTGGATCAAGAGGCGTCAGGGAGTGTTTCCGGAGCACCGATCGAAGTATGTAGAGTTGCCTCACGGAGAGAACACCAGACTCGGAGTAGAGCCTGGCAGTTGGATAATCTCGTCGTTTGAAGTGCATTACTTTAAGTATAGATCTTTGAGCTCTTTCTAGTTGCATTAAGATAGTTTGGCAGGCTCCACCCCAGGCAGGAATACAATAAGTGATGATAGATTCGGCAAGGCTACGATACACAAGAAGTAATGTTTCCCTATCCGCAGAGTGCCTTAGTTCGCTAAAAATATATATCATCCGCCTAAGACGACCCCACATGACTTCAATATGACTCCTCCAACTCAATTTTTCGTCAATGTAGACACCAAGATATTTAACCTTACTAACCACGCTTAGGTGGTGGCAGTCGCAAATTATTGAGTCTAGTGCACATGTGTGAGCTTTCACCAACCTTGTTTCTGGAGGGGGACTTATGGTATTGGGAAGGGAAAATTGTACAATATTTGTCTTATCCACATTTAGAGTAAGTAGATTAATAGATAGCCATTCCATCACTATGCGTAGACACAACTCAGCACCCTGTTTTGCCTTGTCCCAGGTTTTGTCGCATATAAGCAAAGCTGTATCATCCGCATACGCAAATATATCAC
Source organism: Argyresthia albistria (assembly GCA_963457715.1). Lineage (NCBI taxonomy): Eukaryota > Metazoa > Arthropoda > Insecta > Lepidoptera > Argyresthiidae > Argyresthia > Argyresthia albistria. The sequence continues at coordinate 1,484,431 of OY735262.1, read as the reverse complement.
AGTTTGATACACGAAGGCGGCAGAGGGCATTGATGTAGATCAAAAACAGAGTAGGTCCCAAAATGCTGCCCTGAGGAACACCAAAGTCAATAGCTATCTGATCGCTAGTAAGGCCATCAATCTTCACACATTGCGTGCGATCCGTAAGATAGTCGTGGAAAATTTTTAGAGCAAGACCGCGGACCCCAGCAATCTCTAGTTTTTTGATAAGTTTGGGGATAGAGACAGTGTCAAATGCCTTTGATAGGTCTAGGAAAATGCCAAAACATTTTAGTTTATTGTCCATTTTACTGGTTAGGGTCTCAGTAAAGGAGGTTACTGCATCTTCAGTTGATATTCCTGCCCTAAAACCAAATTGGTTATCAGCAATTATGTGATTTTTAGACAGATAACTAAGAAGACAGTTATTGAGGATTCGCTCCAAAATTTTTGACAAGGAGCTGAGAACTGAAATTGGTCTGTAATTTGAGACACTGCCTCTATCCCCACCCTTATAGACCGGAGTAACAATGGCTTTTTAAGTGCTTTAGGAAAAACACCTGAGTTTATAGCTAAATTGCAGATATGTGTGATGGGGGGAGTTAATGAGCTGCGAGATTGCTTTATGATTTTTGCTGGTATATTATCCCACCCAGTGGCACAATCGCATCTTAAGCCAGCTATCAACTTTTCAATTTGACCGTCGTCAACAGGTAAAATTGCAAGTGAATTCCGAGGAGAGTTGGGGTGGGCGTCCACTGCCAAGTTAAGAAGACCGCCTCGGCAGGGGGGAACATTTTGGGCCAACGTTTTCCCTACGTCGGCAAAGAAATTATTTACGCTATTAAGCGAGGTTTTTGCATCACCAGTTATTTGAAGTAACTCCGTTGGAGATCTTTGCTGTAAGCTTTTATTCGAAATAGATTTAATTACTCTCCAAGTGGCCTTAGGATTGTTTTTAGAGTTTTGTAATTCATATTTTTCATACGCTCGTTTTAACTTTCTAAGTAGACCATTGCAAAAGTTTCGATACCTTGAGTAACTTAATTTAAGAATTGGGTCATCCGGAGTCTTTTTAAGTTTTGCATGCATTTTGTCTCTATTTCGAATGCAGCGAAAGAGACCCGGTGACATCCACGGCTTCAAAATTCTGTCTTTTTTTGCTAGCTTAACCGTGGTGGAGTGTTTTAGAATTATATTTTGGATCAAGGAGACGAACAGGTCAGTAGCTTCATTGGGATCCGTCTCGCTTGTCACTGAATTAAAAATTGTGGCGTCAATTTCATTCTTAATAGAACTATAGTCTAGACGAGTAACAGTTTTTAGAGCTTTTAGCTTAGTGATTGATGATTCTAAACAAACAATTATTGGTAAATGATCGGTTATCTGACTGTCAAGAATTATTACATTTACTGGAGCAAGTGTTTTAATTAATGCATGATCTAAGCAGTTGTCTCCTCTGGTCGGGCTTAAATGGGCTGGCCAGAGACCCAAAGCAGCAGTATGCATGAGATAATTAATAGAGTTAGGGTCGATATTCTCGGGCTTTATGTCAATATTAATATCTCCTATCAGAACTACGTTTTCATTTGTACTAAAGGTGGTGGAGAGATTTTCAAGACTGTTATAGAAGTTTTCAAGATTTTTGTAAGATGGAGAGCGGTAGATGCCAATAATTGTTGTGTTTTCTATTTTTATAACTAAACAGTTTGCATCAATAAAATGGGGTTCAGATACTGAATAGCCTAAAGAGTCTCTTATATAAGCAACCACTGGCGACATACCTGGAATGATGACGCTTAGTTGAGGTTTATTCGAGTGGAGGTAACAATGGAACAACAAAGCTTATCGATGTGAAATGCTGTATACAATCTTTTAAACAATACTGGATAGCTGATAAGCATTTCAATGGGTAGGTCCTTTTGTAGTTAATGATTTGATATTATTAAAGTCCTTTGTGTTTTGAGAGACGCACAGATTTCATATTACGAGTAAACATTATTTTGGTATGGTTGCGTCTAGTGAGCATGACGAAAAGGCAGATCCATATCTCTTATATATTCAGATTAAACTTGTCTGCCCTTTTTGACATTTACGAGTTCAAACGTTTAAGAGTTCAGAAAAAGCTTGTGTAGGTATTGTTTTAAAACGAAATTGACATCACGTTTTGGATGAATTTCTTAGTAATTGTAATTTGTATTTTTGTTAAGTGAAGTGTGATTACTTCAAAAACGAATAATTTTTTAATGGTTGTCAAAATTAACTTAGAATTTAAGAATCCTGTACGAAGCGAATATGAGCAATATGTAGATATTTATGACGACGGTATTTTACTGAGATTATGTTGCAGCCATTAAGTAAAATCAGGCACTTACCCAAAATCCTTGGTATATGCATACGGGTTACTAGAGATAAAGAGAACCTACCTTTTGCCGACGAAACCCAGAGCATGTTATCAGTTCATCCTTTGTCCAAGGCACCTTTTACACACAAGCATTTAACAACACCATAATGTATATTCATAAACATCTTTGTTTAAAGCTGCCAACATTTGTAGGTACTTAGGACAACAAGAACACAAAACGTATAAACAGATTTATGGTTTAGGTGCACACTTGCGCCAACAGAAATGTACGATTCAAGCAAAGCCGGTCAAAGTACTTACACAGTAGTAGGTAGGTACTCGTAAAAGCAGAATTTGCAAAGTGGGTAGGAATCTGTAGGAATTACTAGGAATTCACTTTTGAAAACTAGGTTATGACACCTGAAGGGTTTTAATAAGGAATATTATAAACTCACCTAGCAAGTAATTATATGACTAGATGTTTGTGTTGTAACTTTGTTTTTTGTTGTAACTTAGTGTTTGTATGAATGACAAAGTTATCTTTGCGGTTTTTAATAAATGTTTATTACCTTCAAAACTGCTTATTCTATTTTGTTCAAACCAATTGTCGTTGAAAGTTTGTATTGAGATACACAGCATTTTTTTTCACTCTCTGTCTTTAAAACTCAGAGGCGCACGAAAGGATCTGTCTCTTTAAAGATTGACTTTGAGGAAAAATGGTTTTAGAAAACTCAACGTCTCAAATTAAACGTGTCATTTATGGTTTTGTTGGTATGTATATGGAGAGCCCCTCTTAATATATATATATTTTTAAATTTTTGTGTAAAAATCGTAAAGCGGTTCACAGAATACAACTACATACCAACTGTAGTCCTAATAGTTTTGGAATAAAGTTGCTGTGACATACGGACGGATAGACGGACAGACTTGACGAAACTATAAGGGTTCCTTGTTTCTCTAACGGAACCCTAAAAACCCTTCACTTTACCTACCACGTTAGCTGCCATGAGCTTCGCCGCCGGTAGGATCACGTAAATAAATTCCTTTGGTGCTCTGAGAATCACCAGTGGCGAGCCCTTCGATAAAAAAATAATGTCCATAATATGACAGGTGAAAAGAGTGAGACTTTTGAAAGGTCAAGATAGAGAATTCTGGACATCCTTAATATTTTATCAGACATGTGACGAAGGAAGCAGTACTTATATATTTAATATGAATCTGAATTGGCTGTGATTTTCTACATACACAATTATTAGTGACTTAAGTGGATGAATGTGAGTGATGAGTTATCTGAGATCACCTAAATAAAATGTTTAGTATGAATCTGAATTGGCTGGGATTGTCTACATTCACAAATATTAGTGACTTAAGTGGATGAATGTGAGTGATGATGATGAGTTATCTGAGATCACCTAAATAAAATGTTTAGTATGGGGCATTATCTGGCTACAAGTGGACACATTTTGTGCCTCCTCTGCCTACCTTTTATTTGACAAAGCCGTAACATATTAAACGATGCAGCCTCCGCATAGGCTCTGCTTCGCATCCCACCGAAACCGATCGAGCAATACACCAAAATGCGGCTCGTTTGAAACGACACGGCTGACTTATTGTGACAACTGCCTGGAATAAATCACACAAAGCACACCGATAGAGTCGGGACAGCGCTTGGACGGAATTAAATGTCGTATTTATTTTGAGCTCCATGGCTCTCACACAGGAGATACAATACAAGTTTGAATTTCGGTGCTGACCATGTACCAATGAGATAATTAATTTAGATACATAAATAAAAATAAAAGACCAATTTAAAAGGACTTTAGTTAAAGAACATTTATCGTACCTACTTTCTTTGTTTCGTTTCGCATGACATGTTGAACTGTAGGTCCCGGCTACAATCGCTACTCGGTAGTAGGTAGTAGTTGTAAAACCCCTCCAACAACGCGCACTGAGTCAGCTTGGTAGAATAGGCTCAATTTTGTTCATTTTCAGTTTAAAACCTATGCCTCTTGGTGAGGACAACAAGGACTATTATTTATTATAAGTGACGTCGAACCTGGGAGTCTACTTTGTGTGTCGGAGTGTTGCTGAAAAAATCGTATGATGTTGATGATTTGGTCCGTCCGGTTTCGGCCACGGCGACCGACCGCTAAACTTGTCGTATCAAAGGCCCGCGTGTGACCTAATGTTGCCAATTTTCTTTGTGAAAATCCTAGCACATTATGGGCATGGAAGCACCCCAATATTATAATTATAAAGAATCGTGTTCTCGCACGTGTTTGGGTAAAAGAAGGAGGATACCGCCTACGTTTGGCAGATCCATCCCAATTACCAATTAGGAGAGTTGACAGTTAATTGCTCCTGGAACGATCTGCCCGCAACTGCTGCACTGTATGTGATAATAAATACCATCGATTCAAACTTAAGCCGTAAATATATACGGTGTGAAGCAGTATGGCGTAGAAACATAGCCTAGCCGCCGCCACCGCCTTTATATATATATTTTTATTATTATTTATTTATTTGTATTTGCGACATCAACAGCACATTACAGTATAAATATAACATACGAAGCAGTACAATGAAGCAGGCCAATAACAGATGTCCACCGACATATAAATATTAGTTTAGGAACTGAGACGTTTGCTTATTAGGTTAAAAAGTTAAAAAATATATAATGAAAAAAAAAGCACAAACAATGTGTTGATTTAGTGTTTCAACCTCAAAAGAAATTTAATTGTATCAAATTTATTTAAGATTAGAGTGTTGGACGAGTGTGATGTGTGATATGTGGAGTGTATGTGAGAGTGTGTCGGAGAGAGATAGTGATATATGTAGCCCTAGTGATTTTGAATGTTGTTAAGTGGGAGATGTACATTTGTGTAATTTTAATTAACCTTCATTTATTTACATTCTGTTTAACAGACGACTCACTGACATCATCAATCATCAGTATCCAAATTCATTATTTTTATCGATGAATATCAAATTGAGATACGAATTTAATATCTATCAGACAAACGATCATTGAGGTTCTTTTGTGCCAAACAGTAAACCCGGAGCTAAGTAGTTAACATGATATTGCTATTATAAGCTTGCCTTTGTAAATTACTTCTCTGTATTTTCTATGTTTTGTCTTTTAAGTGCAATAAATATAAAAGAATACACGAATATTTTTAATCTTAGCGATTAGACGTGGGGAAATTTTATGCCCCTTCCAACTCGTATGGGAAAAAGCGTGACGCTTTTTATTGTGTGTGCTCTCAGCGCTTGCAACTAAAACAGAATTTGCATATAAAATTATTACCTATTTCTAGGCATGTCCCATGAAAGTATAAAATCAATTCTATCAACTCTTCATTCATTGTTATACATATACATTATTACAGTGGAAAAAACACTCACTGCTATACACGCAAAAATACAACAAAGGGCAATAGTTGAACTATGCCAATATATTTAAGCTAAAATCCGATATTGAGTGGACTCAAGCATTCTGGGAAATGTAAAATTTCACAGTCACCTTTGTAAAAATATTTAACTCTACACTTTAACCCTGTAGTGCAGACTCTAAATGTATAAAGCCCCACTATACACAAATCCTCAGATTATTCGAAAGCATATCAACCCTACATGACGGCAATACAAAAGATATGAAAAAGCGAGCTGTGGCCTGGACGTGTTCAGAAACAGAGAGAAAAAACATACAAATAAAGTGGCGATGTCGCGTTTACAAAATACGGAATCTGTCCGTTAGTTGCGTAAAATAATAATGTATTTTATTTATGTAACCAAAACTAAAGTTGAGTACAATTTTGGAATAGATTGATTTATTTATTTATTTATTAGTCAAATTAAATTGTAAGCATTACAGACTAGTTAGTCCAATGCGCTAAACAAATACAATAAACATTAATAAATGGTATTCCATGATTATGAATGCATTCGATTGGATTATTCAATACAATACAATTCAATACATAAATACTATGAGCCTAATAAAATATATTGATGAAAGTGCTAATTTTGCGTGCGTGGGTACCTTAGTAATATGCCTATGGTTTGTTTATGCAAAGAGTACGTCAAATAAACATGCAAATCTGAGGCGATAATGGAGTTTTTTAAAATCTGGGTAAAAGTGGGCACTTCTACGCCTCTACCACCCCGTATTTGAAAAGGCGTGACGCTAAGTAAGATTGTCATAATATCTCCTACATTCACGATAAATTAACTCCTTTTGTCATCTAAAGTAGTGCTCTTCCGACTATGATTGATTACAAAACTTGGACCTTTTCCTTTCTTTATGTCACCATGACGTCACACCCTTTGTCTGAGCAACTGACGGGCAACGTCTAGTAATGGACATCTCCTGTTTTTGTGGGCGGAAACTGTACTATTGTTTTCACTATAAGGACATTCCTGTTATTACTCATAGAATAGCTGCAGCCGTATTTAGGGTTGAACTATGTGTGACATAAACTTGTGATTCAACTATACGAAAATTTTCAATTTTCACTTTTAAGAAAAGTTTGAAAGAACACTTCCTTTCTCTTTCTTCATAGGTATCTTGATTATATAAGTAGATGTATATGTATGTTTATGTATTCTACTCTATTATATATATTTTTATTTTATATATGTTTTCATATTTAGGTCTGTGTAGCATTTGTAGATGATTATAGTAGATATATGTAGATTCATTTATCTTCATTTTATTTATTGTGCACTAGGACTATTCTCTCAGAACAATCTGTCCTATCTTGCCTAGGTTTGCTGGAAGAAATCTCTTTTTAGAGATAAGCTCGCCTTTGCCTATTTACCTTTGTTTTAAGACTATGTATCACATTGTTTTCCGTGCAATAAAGAAATTATGAAATTATGAATACGAAACGACTGCCATAATTAAACCATACGACAAAATATATAACCATGTGAAGCTGACATTATAGTTTTCACAAAATAAAAGGCCCGTTTTGACAGTTCACGCCCATGAAGTTTAACCCCTAACGCGTAGGTAATAGAAGCGGTTTTCCTAGGTGCAACTTATACGCTTTGCTTGTACGCAACAGTTGACTTTTATTACCCACGCATTAGGGGTTAAAACTTCATGGGCGTGAACTGTCAAAATGGGCCTTTTATTTTGAGAAGACTGTAATGTAAAATACTTCAATTCAATTTCTTAATTAATGGCGGTCTAATAACTTACGTGAATTTCGCCAGTGTCACGTGTCTTGTCACTGTTTTCGGAAATGGAAATGTTAGTGTTGATTTGTTTCTCGTTAGCACTACCCGGGGAGGACGTGAAGGGCTGTAGGTGCCAAGTCACTACCAAGTATTTCCTTCGGACTTGAGAAACTGCCTCCTGCCATCACATAATTATTTAAGACCAAATGTTAATGATATGAAAATAAAGTTCCGTATAATCTTAAATTTTTATTATATTTTCCTGTCATTTATTTAGTTATTTATTTCATTTATTCATATTTAATTAAATAGCATTACAAATACAATAAACATTAATTACCATGTCATGTATTAAACTGGTTCGCCGACACATCTTATATAACAATAGTTCGCCATTGTTCGGTCGTTTGAGCGGTGTGCTTCTGGGATAGAAGGGGTTAAAGGAAAATATATGTATTTTAAGGTCTCACGCTACATTCTAATACTCCAACTCAAAAAATGATGCTTCAATATTTATGAGGTTACTTTTAATCTATTTGTTTGGTTCCTATGTCCAATATTCGGAGCAAATTTTTTGCACACAATTTACCCCATAAGCATACCCTAAGGGATAAGTAAGATTTTAATTGAATGTATGTATATTTGTCATCTGTTTGTTTTTGCAATGTTTCTTGTCCTGTTGGGAACCCCAGAATAAATAAAGACTTAATCTAAATAATAAACATAAAACTACAAAATTAAACAGGAAAACATTGAATTAATATTAACGTCCGCGTTATATTCGGGTATTCACCAAGGCTCAATCCATTTTTATTACCCAATATTCTATTGCCTTTAACCCAAGAAGTAATAGCCCTAAAACCCTTTCAAAAAGACTTTAATAATTTGCGCGATAGTTTGGTTATCGTTAACCGACCTATTAGACAGTTACTGAATGCGAAGTCAAACAGAACGAGCCAGCTAATCTTAATTTAATAACAGGACACACACACAAGTCCGTGTACATTCCGTATAAGTGTTAATCTTACGGATAACAACAGCATGCGAAGCGGTTTGGTTATAGTTCAATGATAAAACAAAGGGTGTAAGAAGAAATGGGGATAAATATGGTATTGAAGGAAAGAGAAATAGACTTTTTCCATTCTTCCAAACTGGTTTTTAGGAAGCAACTATTTTCCGACTCAAAATCCACGCACCCTGCTTAGTGGCAAATGCTGCCAAATATCCGATCCCAAGACTACTGTCGTAGGGCTAAGCAGGTGTGTACACCACCACACTACACTACACTACTCTACAATTATAGGTACACATCACACTCACCCACTTCTCACCTGTGCATTTTCATTTTCTTTTTAATTCATAATTTTATGTTTGTTTCACTGTTTTACCTCCGTACAATGTCGAAATATTTAGATTAAGTAATTTAAATCCGTTATTGGCTTTTGTTAAGTTTTAATTAAGCCGTATAAAAACAATGTAATTTAGCTGTGGATTTTTTAAGACAAATAAAATAAAATAAATAAAATAAAATATGACTGGTGACTCAATTGTGGACGACAATGCCCATCGATTGCATGAACGACAAATAATATTTTGATAACAACTACGGATGAGTATACTTTGCGCTGAACTGGTATGAACCCTGTATTGCTATTCTGTCTGAAAAGCAAAAATATTGTCGCTTGCTAGAAAATCCGCTTGATTGTGATAATATTGTGTTTTACTAATTTCGATTAATTCCCTTATTAGCTTAATTGTAATAAGCCTTTCTCTTGCACCACTTCTTTTTAATTCTTATTAGCCAGAAGAATGAATGATTTGAGTGATTTCCGGTTTACTCTGTGATTTGAGTGAGTGAGACAGAGACAAAAGATACAAAACAGAGAGAGAAAGCATGTGTGTTAGTTTCTTTCTCTTTTTCTTTCATTGTTGTTGTTTGTTTGTCCTTGTCATTAGTTGTCAGCAAACGTCAAGTCAGGTAATAACCATGGCAACTATTAAATGAAATTTTGACAGCCACTAAGTGGAGTTTAATCGCCCAAACTTGGCCAATTATACTAGAATTAGCTTAAATGGAGGATAATCGTAATCAGCACTGAAATAAGCGTGGAGCAAGACAATATGTATTTTTTTTTCGCTAATTCTATTTAAACTACATTTATCCTGCGCTTAGCAGCTGATTGAATTTTGGGGAAAAAAATAAGGGGAAATTAAGTTTTCATTCCCTTACAATAGAAATTCAAGAGACGTCTTGGTGTCATCTTTCAGTTATTGTATGGAGAGTGTTTCTATCAGAGCCAAGGGGTTAACGATAATCTTGTAATCACAAAATTGGGTGAATAATAAAGTTCGTAGCTAGAAGCGTAGCGCGCTACGGCGTAGCAATTTGACTACGCGCTACGATATGATACAATCGCTTGTTCTGCGACTCTGCGTTTGCTGGAAAAAATATATTTGGGATAAGCTTGCCTGCATAACATATCTTCCCTGTATTTGTCTGCGATTTGACATGTGCACAAAACTGCGCCTTTACTACTTCGTATGGAAAAAGGTGTGACGTTTCTACGCCATTCTGTATCACTCCGTATAACATTTACGGCTGAAGTTTGTATCGGTGGGATCTAATATCAGATACCGTTGTTGCGGGCAGATCGTTCCCACAACCAATTAGGCGGGTTGACAACTCCCATATGACATATTATCCCGTTCGTAGCAAAAAGGTAAACAATAATAATCCGGTACATAACATTGGTCTTTGACGTTATAGTACCTACCTATTTAATTTTGTTGAATTAGCTATTTTTAGCTTTTTAATACGAAATAACTAATTTGAGTTTGAAGAATGTGACTGATTGCTGCAAATCTGTCCATACGTGTTTTCTTGCGATTATTTTTCATCTTCCTCTATAAAAAATAGGGATTTTTTGTTATAAAGTCACGACGTCAGAGTCGATACTCCACAAGGCAGGGTTTCCCCGGTGTTTTGCCTTTAAATAAGTAAAGAGAAAATGACAAAAGGGTGTAACGGAGTATAGTAACAAACCGTACAATTTTATTTTCTTTTACCAGGTGAAATGTTAAACCTTACATACCAACCAACCTAATAATAAGATGGCGGGAAACATATGGGCTGGATATGTTTCCCGCCAAATCTGAATCGGCACCGGAAACCGACACAAAAAAAAGTAGCAACAATAGCCGCGCATAAAAGATTCTACAAAAAACGACGGAAGGGTCGTTGCATATCGCCACGATAAACGTAAGCTACACGTTTCGGAATTTCGACCAGTCGTGTTAACAACAAAATAGAGGTTAAAATCGTATTGCAAAGGTGTACCTTATATAGAACGCAAATACTTGAATCGTGGGGGCCTATTTCAATCACTGAATCCAGTTCCATGCAAATATCGTGCAGCGAGACTGCCTGTCTGAAATTAATAATACCGACGTGTGACGTCATTGGAGATATATTGTTCGAATTTTGAATTTGGCATTTTGCTGTATCGTTTTTAGGGTTCCGTATCCGAAGGGTGCCGAACGGGACCCTATTAGTTAGCCTCTGCTGTCCGTCTGTCTGTCTGTCCGTCAACGGACTGAATTGACTAACCGGAATAGCTAGAAAGTTGAAATTTTCACAGAATGTGTTATCTGTTGCCGCTGCAGAAAGAAATACTGAAATTGTCTAGAATTTATTAAATAGTCAATTAAGTCAATTTCAAATAAGGCACTTGTTTCTTTTACGATGGTGCGGAACCATACTGTGAGAGTCCGACATGCACTTGACCGATTATTATTTGTCTTTTATTACATGCCTAGCATTTCAAAAGCAACTTGTATTACGCTATCTTTATCATTTAAATATTAGACAATATTCAAAATAATTGATTCAAATATCTCCTTCAGTTATAGTATCAGTTTAAAATGTAATCTCTTTTCCTGAACTCTAGATACTCACGTAACTCTGAGTATCCGTCAAACTTTGAGTTGTCGTATGCGCATTCGGATCGCCATACTAAACAGGCTGTTACATATGAAGCCATTCTCAACACTTGTGAATGCATCATTAAATTCCATTTTACTGTGTCCTTACGTCTTTTTATTGGACGCTCATAAATTCTCTCCCGACGGTGCCCGAAGGTTGCCGAAGGTTAACGATGGTATCAGAAATCTAATGTTTTATGACTATAAACATAAATTGATAATTGAAACAAAAAGTAAACTTTAGAAAAAACCGACTTCCACAAACCCTATTTGATTAGATTGAGTTTAATACAAACTGTTACCCCTTATCCCCCCCCCCTGGGGACTTAATTTTGTCAAATCCCATCTCAGTGCTACCCCACGCTACTAAGGAACTCCTGTTTCATGGCTCTAGGTCCACCGGTTTAGGCTATGCGTTGCCAGCCCATCAGCCACGCATTGTATTTGTGCCTAGTATTGAGCAGTTCTGGTGGCCATATGTGGTCTTCATCAGCAGTTCCGCATCACAATATTATGCTTATCATGTGCATTTGCACGAGTTATTATGGAAAACACAAAAATCACTATAGGTCTGCCTATAATATTTGAAGAGTTCCCTCGATTTCTCCAGGATCACATCATCAGATCCAGACCTGGTGTCAATGGCACCAATGGGAAGGTAATCCCTTTCTAACAAAAAATATTTTTCCAAATCGGTCCATCCGTTTAGGCGCTATCGGGGCTCATACATAAAAAAAAAAAACATCCGGACGAATTGTAAACCTCCTCCTTTGGGAAGTCGGTTAAAAATACAACCAATTATGGTTTATTTTGATGACTTACGGCCGTACCCAGTGTCGTGTGTGTGATCATTCATTAAGGATTGCTAAGTAGATGATGTTGTATGGTAATTGAAATTAAAATGGGTTGGTTTATTAAAATTAAGAGGCGGTTAGTGATATTGACAACGGGAACTGTGGCATTATTCTCGCGCCTTCGATATACGGATATTGAGACCTTTATTGACAGATTCCCATACAAAATCTGTCGATATTGACAACGGGAACTGTGGCATTATTCTCGCGCCTTCGATATACGGATATTGAGACCTTTATTGACAGATTCCCATACAAAATCTGTCGATATTGACAACGGGAACTGTGGCATTATTCTCGCGCCTTCGATATACGGATATTGAGACCTTTATTGACAGATTCCCATACAAAATCTGTCGATATAGGTGTAGATATCGTATATCTAATGCTTTAGAATCATGCCACTGTTCCACGCAACTTAATAATAAAAATTCACATTGTACATTTAAATTTTACGTGAATTTAGGTGTAATTACATTTAATGACTTAGTTTTTAATCGGTTACAATTTCCCTGACTAGTAATATAGGCATCAGTTCTCTTCCAGAGCACAGCTATAGTTATACTTTGTTTTACACACAATGTTATAGAATATACCTTTATAATTTCTAGCTTGTTGGAAATTTTTCCAGTCTATAAAATCCTTACTTGACTATAATATAACATTAGTGCCACTTTCCTATTACAATTAATATCTTGCATTCATACTATAAATATAACTACCATTATTTCTTGCAAACAGAATTGTTAAGTTATTTTACCCACTGCTCAAAGGAATTTCTTACAATATAATTTATTTGATCTCTTTTACTCTGAAAACCGAAATAGCTACCTATTTATTCCAGTGTCTAACTAAGCCTAGGATTATGTTAGTTGCGTGGTTGTTGGAAAGCTTTCGTTACGCAACACTGCATGCACGAGCTTTGAAACTAAGGACTAAGCTTCAGACGTACATATAAATACGCTTATTGTCAATTTCTGTGTTAAATTAATCTTGTTTGAAAAATAAGTAGGTTAGTAGGTACTTGTGTTAAATCTGGTTTAAAAAATGTTTTAAAATTAAAATGTCAACCAAAAAGTGTTATAAGATTTTTAAGTTTAAAGCGTCCGTATCGGTCGGTCGGTCTCTATGTCAGTCCGTGGCAGTCCAGCTAGTGTAGTAGTGGTCAAACGGATAGACTAATTTTGATGCTGTTTTTGTAAGTAGTAGGATTTTCTATAATGGTTCTTTAATATGTTTTATTAAATCGGTTCAGCCGTCTGTAGAAAAATGGTAATTATAGCGAATACAAAAAATATATATTAATGGCTCACTTCTATTCGTATTCAGGTAAAGGCCTGTGACCCTCGATGGGAAATTAGGAATATCAATGGGCTAAAGTAACTTTTTTTTCTTTTACAAAAATTATGATGCGGATACAAACATCAAAGGCAAAGTTCAAAGGAGTAATGCGTATAACAATAATTGTTTCATTTTCAAGAACAACTTCTGAGTTACCAATTCGTAATTTTCCGTTTTATACAAAGATACTTAGAGACACTTCTTAGTAAAAGTCTTGTTAAATTTATAAGAAACAAGAAAAACATACATTTCCAGATCATATAGAAGGTATTTCACCCTAGCCTGGATTCGATCCCAGGATATCTCGCTTAATCCTGGCCATAGAGCCTTTAAAGTGCAACACACTCAACTAGACATCAATATTAACTGCTTAAAAAAACACTGGAGAACTTTGTGTTCCTGAATTAAACAGTTTTAAACGTGTGCTTAATTCGTTAGATCGTTTAGCTGACTTTGTGAAAAATGCTGCTCAATCCATAAAGCTTTTTCGCCGTTCAAAAACAGGAAAATTAGAGCACAAAATCACATTGAAGTTTCCAATAACCTTCCATTCCGGATCCAAGTCACATGGCGCAATGAACGTTAAATCCTGTCGTTATTGGATCCTCATTGGATCTAATTACATCGGCTGCAGCGAGTGACTGACACTACTGACGGTAGATTTTAATCTGGCTTCGACTACTTTCATCAATATGTTTCCGAATGCAGAAACTAACTACTGCTCAGTATTTACTATTAAATTTATTTTGAGCCCATTACATCCTACTGCCGGGCAGGCTTACACCTTTTTAACGAATAATGATAGTAAAATATATTTTTATGGCCATTTACTTAGTATCATTTTCACAATGCCAGCATGACTTTAACTTGGACATGCAATCGATAAAAAGTTTAACGGACAATCAAAGATAATTTTGTCTTGCTCTTGCTCGGTAATCACTTTTTCATTATCACATTTGAACGACTTTTTATTTGAGAACCAGTCTTTGCATTCACAGCGTAAGTGAGTAAGCAAACAGTTTCGTTCATCTGAGTATGCATTTCGCCACTTTGCTGTTACTCCAATTTTGAAATGGATCTCATGCTGAATTTTCAATGAAAAAATTCTGTAGCTGAAAGTTTTTTTAAGAAACCAGAGTTGCATTTAGCACATTGTTTGTGTCTCTGCCATGAAAAATGTTCATGGGAAATATTTTTAACCGTTCGACCTTTGAAAACTTTAGGTCTCAAACATTTCCCATGAATTTATTTCTTCCTTAGTTTTAAGTACTAGAGACTCACGTAGATAGTGTTTTTACATGCCTTACAAAGGAGAGTAGGAAATATATAAATCATAAAGTTTAATTTCAATTTCCAAGACATTCTAGACACCCGACGAATTTGCACCAGCGAAATTCAGCCAAGTGAGAATTTTAATCATTTAACCAGAGGCTTCGCAGACTGCTCGCGCTATCTGAACAGGGATGAAGATTAAAAATAAATATTTTCTGTTATTTCATGTTTACGTTTTTTTTTGTCAATTATTATTATGCTACGACAGTTGATAGTTATTCTACGACCTAAATGTTAATTCATCTTAGATATTACAATGTTAACAGTGACTTGAAAATCGAGTTCCGTCTTTTTCTCACCTAACACTTATATCTTAACTTAAATATCTTGAGTAGCACAATGCGATTTTGAAATTTTAATTATGGACGAGAATCTAATAGGATTGTCATTTGGTTGTAATACTAAGGACATGCTTAACCGTCTCGCTCCAACGTATGTTGTTCTCCATTGTCAGTTTGTTCGGCCTTTGTCCTTATGAGACAATACCGATTAAATTACGCATTAATTTTTAGGGTTCCGTACCCAAAAGATGCCAAACGGGACCCTATTACTAAGCCTCCGCTGTCCGTCTGTCCGTCTGTCCGTCTGTCCGTCCGCCCGTCCGTCCGTCTGTCACCAGGCTGTATCTCATGAACCGTGATAGCTAGACAGTAGAAATTTTCTCAGGTATTTCTGTTGCCGATATAACAACTAATACAAAAAAAACAACAGATTATAATGAATATTAAAGGCTTCCATACAATATACGAGTTTTTTTTGCTCGTTTTTGCTCGATATTGATAATGTTAACAGGAAGACGCTTGAAATATTCACAAAATATTGAGTTTATTATAGTTAGTCTAAAAATAAATCATTAAATTAAATGAAATATTAACCTTTCGTCAGTGGGTAATTAAAAAAAAAAATACTACATCCTACCATTTCGGAAGAGCAGCCACACTCTTTACATTCTTACACAACATTCCTATTTTCCCTAATTTTTTTTTCCAAATTCTATATCCATAATTTTTGTTTTTCGCCCCAGTACCTAGCACCAAACACAATCTACTTGAGAAGTAAGTTGCTCATCCCATCATGTAATTTATTGAGCACCAAGCACCATTTGACAACCGAGATACAGTGTTTTCACTAGTTCGGTTGTCACTGATCCCTCCTATTTTACGATAAATGTTCCTAATTAAGTATCTCCTTATTTTAGTTAAGTAGAATCTGTGTAAACCATGTTATCTGTCAATCTGTCAATAAACAATTTCATTTCAAAAAAAATATTTTTTTTTATAACAAATACATTTTAATTGTTATCTGTCATAGACGAGGCGTTATTTTTCAAGGGGAGCTCCCATACAACAAACGTAATTAATTGGCATCTATTGTGCGTCTTTGTTATTAATGGTACGGAACCTATCGTGCGCGAGTTCAATTAGCACTTGACCGGTTTTTAATTTTTTTCGTGCAAAGCAGGGGTAATCATGTAATTAAATATCTATAAATTTATCCGTATAATATAATTGGTTTGAGTTGACGTTGGATGGTTGATATTTAAGAGATAAGCTCTCCAATTGTACACCAATTTATGCACTTACTCCTAGTTTCTTCATTTATTTTTGTGTGAAATAAATAAACCATGAATTATTTATGAATAAGTAAGTATAGTAAAGTAAATTTATTTCATTAATATCCACATCGAGAGGCCTTTACCCAGATACGAGTAACATTGATACTCCATACTCCACCACGTTGGCTCGCTCCTTAAGAATACTCATAAGGCTCAGCACCGATCGTTCGTTGTTTTCGAATTGTTTTACTAAAAGACCGAGTAAGTTTGAAAGGAACTGAAAGAAAACTGAAATAAAGTCTGTTGGGTCCCTGCCAGAAGAATGTGACCCAGTTTAAACTTCACATGTTTACCGTATAAGAATTTGCTAGTAAACTCTGAACAAAGTGCCCTGCAATATGTTTGAAGTATCTGCAGTTATTAATTAAAATAATAAAGACTTTGGCACATCATAGGCAGATTAGGGAGCAAGGCGGAGGCGGAGGCGGAGTGATTTTCAAGGCAGAGGCGGAGTGATTGTCAATGTAAACAGTCCATAGTATAAGTACACCTCGGACACTCTATAGAACGCTCGTAAAATAATCACCTTTTCCTACTACATAACCAAATGATGTTTGTATACGTGTGTTGGAGGCTCAACATAGAGGTTTCATATTCATTTTGTTTATGCTTGAATTCGATATTTAAAAATGTATTAGACTTGACAAAATTCCAATATGAAAACGTGCTCTCCGAGAATAAAATAATATCCAAAAATAAGATAATTAGTTTTCAATCATCGCACTATTCATCAACGTGCAAATGTGTGCGTAAACTTTGCTAGGGCTGGTTTCGTGGCAAATGCAGCGATATTAAAGTACAGCCCTGTCTATTGATCCTTTAACCAATCTTTTGACGCCATGGGTGGGGTGCGGTATCTGAATCAGCGCGGGGAAGGGAGTGGCCGTTCTGTACGGAGTACTATTATCTCTTCTGTGCCATAGTATAAGGTAACTGATAGTTAACCTAAAATACCCAGTTCAGTTCAGTTCAAAATTCTTATTGACCATAAAATCATACATATTACTTAGTCAACGTCAATATAATAATAATATTTTTGTATAATTCCGCCCGTGAAGAGCCCATCTTTGAAGAGTATTTCCAGCTGATAGTCTATCTTCACTATCTACGTCCTGATTATTATTATTATTCAATGATAAAGAGACAATTGCAATGTTTGAAACTTAGACAATTTTGAAAATATCATAATGACATAAGAAAAAGAAACTCACAATAGTCCTTTTCTACCATGAATGAGTTATTTCAGGAGATCTACAAAGAATATTGGTATGGTTATTTTATCGGGAAATTGGATCGACATAAAAAAAATACATTTTAAAAATAATCTGTGTTTTTGTTAAGTAAAATAAAAACGCCATTATCTTCCCGCTTTTTTGCTGCAGCGACGGACGCTAAACAGCTGTGTTGCAGTGTGAGCTAATTATCAACTTTATTTTAACATGTGTTTCTTCAAATTTCAACCACCACAAATCACTCAGTAGGCAAATATTGATGACCAGCATTTATTCATTTATTTTACAACCCAAGCGATAAAATCCAATGGAAAACACGACATCGTTCATAATAATCACAAACACAATATCCCAGCAGGACGTCGAATATAATAGACCGCGTAATCCTGGCCACAAAACGGCGACTATTTATTAAAAAGAAGAAAAAAACATCTAATTTTGTCGCCAGACTGCGAGAGGTAATCTCAAGCTTTCATTGTTGAAAAAAAAAAACCAAGCTCTATCGTACGGTCATAATCCCTGGCTTTACCTTCCAAAGAAATTGCGGTGCGACTATTTTAAAGGATTTAGAAAAGACAAAAGTGTTATTTTCGAGTTTTCAAACAATTAATCTTGTTCTAACTCACAGTTTTTAAATCGTTGCATGTAAAAATATCAGTACGTCGATTCTGTAAAATTCGAAGAACAACTCACATCTCCCATCGCTAAAACTCTCACGTCGCATTTTTTTGACACTTCGAATCATGTTCGAGTACGAAGTTAGCGTCGAAGTGACGGGTGACTTATCTTAATGAATCAAAATCTCACGTTAAATTTAGTTCAACTCGCTGCCACGTTGGCAAGTGAAGCGCATGTTGTAGCGCGTTGTTTGTGCTGTAAATTCGAATTATCAACTGAGTTTTTATACCTCTAGAATGCCAATTAAGAAATTCACGATGAATTAAAATTTGAACTCTAAAGTGAGGTTAACAAAATCAAACGGCAGAACCCTGGTTTGAATTGTATGTGTCAGCACAATGCTAAGATGTAGAGTCATCATGATAACTGTAGAGCACGCAAACCTGAAAATCCTTACGCCACTATGAAAATGTCACTTCGTTGTCAGTTGTTGACGAGTAGTGTATGCTGTTCAGTTGAAATATATGGTGGCGCCATCGCTCATTCAATAGATAAGATGGTGTTTTTTTAGGCCACGCAATGCAGATTTTGCATGGCAGGGTAGGCAATGGCTTCTGTTTTAGGCATGAGTTTTGCCTGCATTGCCTGCGTTTTAGCATGTACTCTAACAAATAGTTGATTGAATGGTTGATTTGAAAAAGGAAAACATAGTGTCATGCTTTTTCCATAGGGATCATACATAAACAGGGATCATCACCTCTATAAAGGTTTCCCTGTGACATTTTCCAGCATACTTAGTACATAAGTGAATGTTACCCAAAAATAAACAATAGTTAGTATGTTACTTCACTTCTGAAAACTAAAGTCTCATCCGAGCATCCTCTCGGAAGATTTTTCCCGATTCGGAAACTTTTTCCTATTTCTCGCTATTCCGCGCCATTCACAGCTGTTTCATACATCCTCGTACAATGTTGTCAGTAGATAAAAGTTCCAACTTTGATTAACTTTGTAACGCTCTTGATACGGCTTTTGTATCAGTGATAGACTGATAGTACATCTACCGGACGAACGCAAGACTAACATCAGCTTGTATCTTTCTGCAACTTCTTCCGACTACTTTGAAATATGTGAAAACAAAATACAAGTTAACTTAACAACATACATAACACCTTTTCACATACGGAGTGGCAGGGGCACATATTGTGTCCACGGCTAGCCAGTTATCCAATACACCATTTGCATGACAAGAGGCTAACCCATAACCGCATCGTTTGTCTTATCACGACAATTGTTTAGATAAAATTTTAACACTATCTGTGTCTTTTGTTTTTTAAATGGCTTTTGTATAACGTTTAACCAAAATTCAAAACAAACCTTTGTTTATGTGTACCACAGCCAAATGCATTTTAAATTCCAAAAGTTCTATTTTGAAAGGTTTTCTCGTAATCCAGAAAAGAATATCTATAATTTCTTTGCATATGCACACGTGTACAAAGGATATTTTTTAATAGAACAGCGTGAAAAAAAGATACCCAACGCGCTAAACGATGAAAGCAAATTTAGCAAAAATGATAACAATTTTTGGACAAAGTTCAACATCGGGTCACATTCGCGAATACCGCTTGACTGCGTTGGCAAAAAAAACAAACAAAAATGGCGTACTCTATGAAAAATGTTGTTAGTTTCCAGATTTATTGCAGTCGAAACTGAGCCAGTGCATTTTCCAGCAGAAATTTCACTTTATTTCTCCGTCCTGGGTATTGGGTATTGAGGGGATACTGAAATGCCAATTAAAGAAACACGTACCTATCTATTTAGTTAGTTTGATTAGTTAAGGTTTTTTGTTTGCAAAAGGCGTGGGATTCGCAATGGGCATTCGTAGGCCATGAATAAATTAATAGAAGTAAAACAGATACATTTTCACTTCTATTTTCAACTAAAAACGTCGTAACGAAGCATTTCCTTACAATGACAGGCGAGATGATATTTTTCATTCAGCCCATTGTATAATAAAGGGTGTAACATAAAGGGTTGTACAGGCCGAAAGACCGTTGTTAGGGACATCATTCTGAACAACTTTCACTATGGGACCGATTTGATCAGAGCAACTTTATTTTTATTAACTCAGTACATTTCGGGCCTAGCGCTCAGCTGATACTCGTAGTATGGTGGAGTGAAAAATAAAGTTGCTCTGATCTAGTCGGTCCTATAGCGAAAGTTGTTCAGAATGATGTCCCTAACAACCCTCTTTCGGCTTTTACACCCCTTTCCGTTACACCCTGTATGTATATATATATGCTTTATTATAAAGGCTATTCAAGTTTACGCCGAAATCTCACACTGTTGTCAACAACACTTTGATTCTTTGTTGCGAATCGTTAACATCGAAATATCAATAAAATATAACTAAAACTACATTGTAGAGTTTGTTTGATAGTACGCAGCTAGTGTCATGCTGTTATTATCACCATTAATGAAATAAACGGTGATGGAAAACATCGTGAGGAAACCTTCATTACTCCATGTCGGTGGCGATGAGCTAGCCCCCTGTCACGCAAAATGGAGTATTGAATCACTGGCTGAGAGAGGGCACAGTGGTGCCTCTGCCACCCCGCATTGGAAACGGTGTGACGCTTGGTATTAGTATTATTAATATTATGAGATTAAAGGGTCATTTCTACAGTCTAGGTATCACCTACAAGAGTGAAATGTTTTCCATACACGATGGCAGAGGCACAACATGTTTGACCAGTATAACTCCGTAAGAGCTCCGTGGTATAGTCTGTTGAACACTTGCTTCTTATTTTATTACGCAAGAGATGCAGGTTCGAATTCCAAGGATGACTGATGAATTTACTAATAAGATGACTTATTTATCATAATAATATGTAGACGTACATTATACGGATGAACGGTCTAACGGTGATGGAAAACATCGCGAGGAAACCTTAGCGCGATGGACATAGTTAAATGTGCTAGCCCCCTGTACCACAAACTGTGCCTCTGCCACTCCTTAAGGGAAAGGCATATTTAGCGCTATTTTGTATTATGTTATAGGTTTCTTCAGTAATTTTAAAGTTAAATGTGTTATCCCACGCCGCATTTATGAAGATATAAAGGTTTTCTCACGAAAATTTTCCTCCAGCTGTTTAATGAAGCTGAACAAACTTGGGCCCACGGATTAATCGCCGACTCTCATGTTAGATACACTCGGTTGCAGTCCGAAAACGAAGAGTGGAGTAGTAGAATACGGAGAAAAGAGAAAAGAGAAAAGACAAATGAAAATAGCGACACAACTTTTTTCGAACAGCAGGGTGGCAACTTAACCAGTTTAAATACATTACTAGGCCATTGTTTTGGCACGTCTTCGGGGCGGGACCCGATGTGCCCCGAGTATGATAGGTACTTCGGCGTTTGACTTGGCGAGAGAGTGCGAGAGAGCAAGACGAGACCCGACAAGCCAAAATAATCGCCCCGTACTGGTCGCTTACATGGTCAAGGACAGTGGACAGTGGACCGTTGACAGTGGACAGTATACAGTGGTGTAAACCGATCGGACAGTGGCAAGCCAACTCCACTGTCCTTGACCAATGTTAACAGCCCATAATTATGAACGAAAAGACCCTTCTTTTGTATTGTTTTTTAATAGGTTAACGTTGTTTGTTAACTTTATAAGATGCGGGTAGGTTAAAAATCGCGGTCGTGGGCTTTGAACGGACGAGCTAGTACCTACAAGTCTCGTTTAGCCCACCCATGTTTGCCATTTCAATGTACATATGCGCTTGTATTGTATATCCCAAGCAAACGCATGTTCTATTTTCATAGTGAGTATAGAACAACTCGTAGATCCGTGGGCGTCCATTAAATCTATAACTAGAGAGTTGTGCACGATTCGGATGGAATGACTAGTTATCTCATTGCACCCAGCGAGGTACTCAACAATTAGCAACCCAAAATAAAGGTCTACTTTCTTCATTTTATAGTATAAACTTGTAAGTATTAGTGTAATGTTGGTTTTCAACACACCTGTTCGTAAAGTGACCCATAAGACGTTGGTTTAAGAATCATAATGCTGCCTGATATACACGCGTGCGGTAATGGATATAGTTTTTGGACAAGTAATGACAGCAAAGAGTTTTGATGCTGGAAAAATATTACTTTAATTAGGCGTTTTTCTATACGCAGGCCCTGCACCGGCACCGGCACCAGTTTAGTGTGTAAGTTAGGGACAGAGTTATAGTTCTATCCCTCACTTACTTACTAAACCGTGCCGGTGCTTGTGCCGCCGGGCCGAAGCGCGGTGTGTGGGAAAACAGTCGTTAATTATTAATACATGTTTTTTTTATTGTCA
Source organism: Argyresthia albistria (assembly GCA_963457715.1). Classification (NCBI taxonomy): domain Eukaryota; kingdom Metazoa; phylum Arthropoda; class Insecta; order Lepidoptera; family Argyresthiidae; genus Argyresthia; species Argyresthia albistria. The sequence goes on along the minus strand of OY735262.1, from coordinate 1,461,600 downwards.
AAATAAGAGGACTAAACATTTAATTTCATCAAATTACAAGCAAACTAAGAAAACAGTCATATTGTGTTTCGTTTACCGTGATGAAATATTTGGCTGTTTTTTGGCTTTTGCATTGCCTCTGGCAGTCATTCAACGAGCGAAAAAAAAGTGCACGCCATTTTCATCCAGTTTCCAACAAATAAAACTTTTCATTCATTGTTTTTATTTTGAAAATGTCGAGTACCGAAAAAGATATACTTAAGTAGGTAGTAATTTTTCATCTATTTCACTTTGAATGTTTCTCTTATTAACCTACTAAGGTATATTTAGTAGGTACCCAAACATTCTATACTTTCGTTTTATTCTTTGATCATAGGCACTTGAATAGGTAGGAATGTCCTTTATCGAGGAAAGGATGGACCGTTAGCTTTGATTAGGACCAGATTTTTCCTATTATAGGTTTTCGTGCGATTGGCTACAAACGTTCTTCGAGATAGTTCAGTGGATCTATTGTATTAGTCATTCTGAAAATATTATATTTACCTTTTTCATCACAGGAATGGATCACATGGACTGTTTTAAAAAAAATCTTATTACACAGGCACAGATTAATAATTATAAATAAAATTCACTGTATTTTATTGGAAATAGTCATGGTCTGAACGCTATCGGATTAGAATGGCAAAAAAGGTTGGAGTAAGGTTGCAGGTCTAGAATAATGAGGTTACTACATTATTCCAACCCAACTTAGGCGACAGGGATTCGCTTATATCTTGTTCTAAGTTCACGCGTGTCGCCCACATAAAGTTGAACGCAAGTCAGTAATTAAAGTTGCTTCAGCATGATGCGATGTAGTCCCGAGATCTCATAAATATTTATGTCGCGCACGCCCCGATTTTCTTGAGAGAACTTTTGGCACAGATGTAGTGCTGTAACGAGAAAATGGGAAAATGAACTGATTTGCTTGAATTTATAAACAAATTACACTTGGTTGTGATCCCACATACCAATAAAGGGTTTTCCAAATCTAAACATACATTATAAGATAATTTTATAATTTTGCTCCGTAATTTGAAAATAATAAAAAACTAACTAAATGAAGTAGGTACCATATTTTTTTTTATTTAATAAATGGACTAAGGCACGTATAACATAGCTCAGAGCTAAGATAACTCCTAGCGCGCGCTCTCAGCTCTGAGATATACATATAAGTTACATGCGCTTGAAATTTCTCTCAGAACTGAGATTGGTTTGTGATTACGGGCCTTAGACTATGTTAAACATAGAATCTTACTTATTTTATTAAGTCAAAAGTGTGCACAATAGTGCTTTTGCCACCTAGCACGAGAAAAGGTGTGACGTTTTGTTGTATAATGTTTGAAACTTACTTTATCAATAAACTAAGCTGTATTTTATGGCAATAAATAGAGTTCAATAAAGCATATCCTTACGTGATAATATTATACCCCTGCTACAAAACGGTCACGTATTTGGATTGTTTTATTGAACAAAATATAGCAGATGCATGTGCGGCGGCCATTTTGAAACTTTCGCCGTGTCGGTGGGTACCGGAGCGGGAACGCCACACATAAGGCATTCTGAGCGCCCCGTGTTCCGTTTTTGATGAAATTCTCCTATTCTGTATTCTCTATGACCCATAGAGTATAAACCATTCATTCATTAGATAGCCTGTTCTGCCATAGAGTATAAACCCATTTATTCATTAGATAGAAAGAGATCGGACTAATTATAATCGATTCAGCGCATATTTGATTTTCGCATTTCGCATTCCCGGAGACGGCGGCCGCCACACACAGGCGCCAGAGTGAGCGGTACCGGAGCGGGAATCGCACACACTAGAGGATAAGGTAGGTAGCGGGAATCAAATAATCAAATAAAGCTTTGTTAGGATTAATATTCAATAAATTACCTTGATCATGACCAACATAATAATTATACTTGAATACTGGCGCGAAGGAATCTTTCTTATATCAAGCTGCTATATCTCTCACTATCTTAAACTGTCAACAAGTTAACTCGCAACTTTCAAAATTTTTCACACTCAGCACTACCAAACCCCGACTTAAAGTAAACCCTATCGTGTACTGCACAAACTAGACTAGAGATATTTTCTAAGGCACGGAAATGCACCGCGCATCGAATCAACTGCACAAGGGACTCAATATTTTCACAAGATTGTATTTCCCTCACGAGCGGTAAGTTTCAAACTTGTAACTTTGTCCTATGAAGATTTGGTGTAGTACAGAGGATCATTTGCCCGCTGCAATACATTTTGCTTTAGCAGAATTTACGGTACGGAACAGTGAATAAGAAACTCATATGGAATTTTGCTTTGTAGCACTTGTGGTTTGGTGACATGAGATATGAGACTTAGACGGGGCTTGGGAACAAAGGATATTATGTTCATGTTCGTCATCCTTCATACATAACAGGTTGGTAGTTTCGTGTTACGGAGAATCTCTGCGACACATAATGTGCATTTCATGGGTCGATTTCATGTCACAAGAATGAGATCTCATTCGTGTGACATAAAAATTCGTGAAATCGTAGAAGATTCGTAACGTTCGCAGCAGATTCGAAACGCTTGCAACGCTATTTGCAGCATGCGTAACACCGTTCATGGGTCGATCTCACGTCACACGAATGGGATTCGTGTGACACAAAAATCGTGAAATCGACCCTTATGTATTAAACTGCATTACATAAAGGAATTTAATTATAAATGTGTTGGACGTCGCTGTTTCCTATTCCCACGATAGAGGATATTTTAGTGGAGGACCAGAAGCAATGGTGTATGTCTATATATTTATGTTTATATGGTTCGTCAAAGTTTAGTTCCTCTTCTCTACATTATTTTACATCGTATGGAAGTGTAAGGATCAGCGTCAAGAACCTATAAATAATTTGCTGTTTCCTAAAAAAAGTTGTTCTATGTGATACGTCTAAACTGTCCTTTTTAAATTTTACTAATCTTGTAACTTAAACTCTGTACGCATCAAAAAACTTATCCATCTGTACGTACAAAACGTATCCATCCAACGACTCAAGAGCGCCGTCAGCATATTTCTGATACAAGAACACCAAATAAAAAGAAAAATTTCTAACTCACCCTAATAAATAAAAAAGATATCGATACAATAACGCAAAGGGAGGAGGGGAGGGCAATTTAAAAAGTTATCATACAGAAACCTTCCAACAGTATTTGATTTGAAAACTTTTCCGTTCGTTGTCGCGGACGACCGCGATTTTTCGTATCATTGCCTCTGTTGCCGGGTTTATTGCCGTGAAGTTGGTTATGTGTGGTGAGATCCGTTTGTGCTGTTTGTGTGTGTATGCGTGAAGTGATGAAGGTTTGTATGTGTGTTGAAAATATCAAGATGTATCTTTTTTATCTTGTCTCCCACTGTTAGGCAAAGGCCTTTCCGTTTGAAACCCACAGATCTCTTAAAGCTAGATTGACACACTTTCGATCCATCTCCTTTTGGACCTTCCACTGCGCCAAAGGCGTCCTACTCATAGAAAAGAAAGGAGGTGTTTACTAAAGATAATATAAATACGTGTCTGTGACGACAAATTGTCAATACTTACGGAACAGCTAGGGCAACGATAAATTTAACGTTTCAACATAGTGGGATCGCTCTCACTGATGTTTGTTTTCGTGACGTCAGCATTGTCCGAGACCTAAGTGCGTGATGTCGTCAGTCGGCTGTATGTGTCTATTTCAGGAACCCACTCAGCTAAACGCCACCTTTCTCGACAGGTCCTAAAACGGGTCTAGACCAAGAGGCATTAACCTAAAGTTGACAAAAAGTATCCTCAAAAGAAGGAGTCGGTCTGTTTAGTAGGTAAGTAGTTCTCACAGGATCAACATGATTCACTGCGAGACAATCGAGGCACCTGCGTTGCCTTGCGCTATGATAGAAATACTTAATCGGACAGCAATATTAAATATTGAGGTTTCATTAATTTTAAATGAGGTTGCAAACATTCCAGTATATTTATAATAAATGATGCCAAATAAATATTTCATTTACCGTGATACTTAAATACATATTAACTAGTGATACATTATTTGCCTGGGAATTATTAAGTATACAGGTGAAACCAAAAGATGTAGATGTGTATTGTGATTTTATTGGTTAAATAGTTAAAGTTGTTCTGAATTAAGTTCCTAACAACCCCTTATAATTATAACAACACTTGTCTGTTACATCCTGTATAAGAGATAACATTACAACAAAAGATTATTTGAAATTGCGAAAACAATAAAATCTTTACAATAAAGATAAGCTGAGCCTGGGCTGGCAAAACAAAGAAAATACAATTATCTAGGTGAAATTTTGGAAAAGCTCCAGGGGCCTAATCTTTTCACATGTGCTTTGTGCATGCTATATGAGAATATAATGAGGAGCTCAGACAACCTTTATGCGGTTCTGTATACGAGCCAAATGTTGGGTGAATTTTTCATTATACTATATGACGACCTCTGTGGTTCAGTGGTTCGGCTTCTCACCAGGGCTTTTGGTGAAAACATCAGCCGTGTTAAAAGTTTTGTGAACTGTTTCTTTGAAGTTGATGTTTTCGTAGACGCTAAGTATACCTACGTTCTATCTTTAGTGTAAGCCGGGAGGCATTATTCGATCGTAGAAATGTTGTTTCATATTATGTTTTTAAAACAAAAAAACTATTTTTTAAAAACATATCTATGGCATATTTTCCTGTGTGACTGGGGAAGAAAATTGGCGGAGTATCCAAAAAACTTTAAGCCGAAAGCTACATGAGTTTATTTGAAATTCCTATTTGTTTGAAAAAATATTTCTAACAAAGTATTTTTCTACCAAAGCGATAGAAAATATAATATGACTTTGTCTTTAGACTTGCAACTGGTAGTGGCACTGTACAAACGAAAGCGAAGGAATATCTCGAAGAAATACTTTTTATTTGTAAGACTTTACTCAATCTTTCGTTTCCGGGACATTAATGGGCTAAGTTTGCTTTAATTTACTTTCTTTAAGACATTACTTCAGAATAGTCCGTGGATTGATGATTGATAAGCTCGTTGATAAGTCATGTGAGACACACTCACACGCAACGTCTTCTGCAGTTGTAGGTTAGGTAATGGTCCATTTGAATATGTGGGTAAACGTGGATATATTGTAACATCTGTGCCGTTGACACCTATTATGACAAACGGCATATCGTTTCACGTTTATGGTGAGAGTCCTGAGAGTTTGTGCACGTTGTGAAAGAATCCTGATTTTTTACCACAGTTAGTACGTGTGCCAAGGTTCATTATTTCGAAATTGAGGAAAGTCGGATTTTACCTGAGAAGTCCGTGACGGTCAAGTCAAATTATTATATTGATCGCGCACAGAAACAAAAACAATTAATCACGTTCAAAAATGTTTTATTTTTTATTTATTTTTATATTTGGGAACTTGTGCTCCGTTCGATCGATCTCAACCAAATATAGCTTGTCCAGTAGAAATTTCCAAGAGAATAACCCAGGTCATCTATCTTGTTCATCCCTCTGAGAGAACCTTGTGTCGTTGTGGTACGATTTAACGAACTTAAATAGATTATCTCCGTTCCATCTTGCAGGCTTGTTTGCTGAAACCTTATTATTTTTACTCGACTGCCTCAGAAAGATGTCTGAGTATTTGTATGCATGGATCTAGCATCGCATCACTCCAGGTACCTTTCAGCTTGATTGTGTGTGTGAGGGTGTGTGTAGCTTAACGTCCATTTAACATATCCTGCCATCCTACCTACCCATGATTTTCACAATATTAGAGTTTGACAGTTGCGCTATGGTAAAGTATCATAGAATAAGGATTAAAGAAAGTAAAATTTTACTGTTATGTATCTATCTGCCGATTGAGGATAGATAGGTTATTGAAAACGGACGTATAATGGTGTGGATAGTTATTGTTGGGAATTCAGTCAGATCACGTTCCCAATATGTGATAATATGTCGCAACTATCGACTATAAGTCGTTACGACTAGTCAGAACGCGCTCTTAGGGGCACTGTAATGCACAGGGAATATTGTTCCTACCGTGTTCCTACCAGACAAAGTCCAAAATAATTGTAAGGTCTAAATATACTATATGATGTACTAGCTAGATTAGTTTCAAACTGTACATTTTGTGTTCATAACATTAAATTTGGTCTGTAAGTCTAGTTTTGTTTATATTATTTGCATGATTGATACACGATAACGTTATGTTAGTTTCGTGCGAGAAGAATCCTATGCCCAGCAGTGGGTCAATGCGGGCTGAGGATGACGATGATGATGATCATCTATGAATTTTCATACTAAATAACAATTTTGTTGAAACTGTATTTAGTTCCCGTTTTCATAATTTTCGAATAGGCTCTGGAAAATTAACACTAATCGCTGAATTTCCAGAAACTTCAGCTGGATTGAAAATTTTGCAGTCAAAAGCCTGATTTATTAGCAAGACTGCCTAGACAATCTTACACAATCTGGACGAGCTATAATAATAATTACGCTTCAAATTATGATGTGATGACTGATGAGGAAACGTTGATAAGAGTATTCTCCTAAAACTACCTGCATAGTGCATTAATATGTCTGTGGCTCCATAATAGATATTTGCGAGTCAAAGTAGATATTTTTAGTGGCACCAACTACTGGGATGACAACATACCGTCACGCTTTTTCCCATACGGGGTAGCACACTACTGTGCCCACTTTTAGCCAGGAGATTCATTACTCCATTTAGTGTGACAGGAGGCTAGCTCAACGCCGCAGCTATAGAGTAATGAAGGTTTCCTCACGATTTTTTCCAACACCGTTAAAACGTCCGTTTATTGATCGATAAATGACTTATCATATGGTCAGCACCGCGGGATTCGATTAGCGGTATCATTTTCAGGAAAACCTTATTCTATTCCCACTTGACCCTTTGAGAGCACTGTTTTATGTAAGACTATTTAAAAGGGCCACGTAATAACACCATTCAACACTAATAAAATATCAAATCAAGTTGGCACTCAACAATATAATTGAATTCGATAAATGAATTATTCTCTAAGAAATAGAAATTGATGGAACATTTCTATTTTGTAAATGACAATACAACGAGTTGTCAAGTCTAGACAAAGCCCCACAAATATTAACTCATCTATAGTTTCTAGTTGTCTTTGTTGAGAGGTCAAAAAGTTCAAATCTGGTTTATATACATAAATAAATAAAATAAAAATCATTTATTGAACAAAAAGTATGAAACAGTAGTGTGACCCTGGTCCCCACACTAGGATACCCTAGAAATTCAAAATTATGGTGTCTGCTAATAAGTTACTTCTTTACAAAGTCTCAATTCTTATGAAAGTAAAGCTAAGCATGAGTCCCTTGCGACAACTAAAAAAATCCAAAAACTACAGCCTAAACGGTCATAAGATAAGAAGATAAGATTGCGTGGACTTAGAAGTTCTATTATTTCACAACTACAAGGGAACACAGACTTCAACAGAGCAATTGCTTTTTGTAGCTTGACAATACCACACGTTCTCTGTAAAAATCTTGACAGGCGGATGACCAGACGGACTCACGGAAGGACGGACAGACAGACGAAAAGATCCTTTAAGAGTTCCTGTTTGCCTTATAAGAATTGGAACCCTAAAAATGGATCAATACTATTTTGTAACTTTGTTGAAACATATACTTACCTTGGTACATAATAAATAAATAAATACTCCACTGCTTGAATTTATCGGATGTAAAATACCCTAAAGGAATTCCCCGATAATGAGTTTAATCGCTTGTAAAATCAGATCAAGCGACTGACATTGGAATGGGTGGCTAATCAGCCGTGTAATTAGGTATTAATTAATTTATATTTAGCTAATAAATTCTGATGATTTAGCACCCGTCAATATTTTCAGCGATGTTTAAAAAATCTTTAAATTGACTAAATATACCTCTACTTCAGATAAATATGCTTAACCAGAATATTCTTAGCTTAGGTGTAATTTATTGACGAAGTTTGGGGAAGCTGCTGCTGCGATGAGTTACCCCCTGTCGAGCAAAATGGAGTATAAACATAACTGGCTTTATTTGGGTAACAACCCTTCTAAATGAATACCTATGAGAAAAGACATGACGCTATGCAGGAGATACAGGTTCGAATCCCGGTGCTGACCATGTACTAATGAAATAAATAATTTATCTTAAGTACCTACGTTATACGGATGTTCTAAGGGTGATGGAAAACATCGTGAGGAAACCTTCATTACTTCATAACTGCGGCGATGGGCTTGCCCCCTGTCACGCAAAATGGAGTATTGAATCACTGGCTATGGGCACAGTTGTGCCTCTGCCACCAAGTATGGGAAAAGGCGTGACGCTATGTATGTATGTATGTACATGATGCTATTTAACGGTATGAAAACAAACGTGACGACCTCTGTGGCGTAGCGGTTGTGCACCTGCCTACCGTGGGAGAGGTCCCGGGTTCGAACCCCGGCTGGGGACAAAAAAAAGCCCCCAGGTTTACATGTTTGTGATGTCGCTGTTTCTGGTTCCCACGGAACAGGGTATCCTAGTGTGGGGCCAGAAGCAATGTATGTGCCTGTATGTAAATGTTTATTTTTATGTTTATGATGATATTTTACTAGGAACCAACGCTGTGGAGGGTCCACCTCCCACGTACCGAAAACCAAACCCACTCTCTCGAATTTTGAAGCTTTCCCCCGGGATCCCATCTCTAACTAATGCTGATTAGCTCTTAGCTAATATAACCGATAAAATACCATGTCCGTTTTAAAACAACTCTTAGATAGAGGTAAAATAAAGTTCACTATGGAGTATTCGACTGTCATGACGATGTATCTATGGCGGATTTCAATCGCAAAAAAAAGGTTAGAGTAAGGCTGCACAGTAACAGAACGAAAAATCTTGCTTCAAAGAAATTCTCAAATTAAAATCAGTAGAAGAAAAGATGAAAGACCTGAGAGTCACTTGGATTATACGTTTTCAGGCCAAGATACTCTGCGAGAGATTTCTTACTCTATTGCTTTTTTTACGCTACAAAAAGAGGGGTGTTCATTGTTTTATGCATAGATCAGAAAGGAGGATGCAAACCCTGAACTCTTTGGTTTTAAGAGTGCGTCTGTTTGTGTATTGTGTGACTGTCACGGTACTCTGGTGGTTAAACGGGTAGTCGGATTCTTAGGCGGCTTTCTGGAAATGAATGAATAAACATTCCGAGAAAATATCAACTCGCTACCTATTATAGTTTATAAAATACATACAGCCCACTGACGGACAGATAAATGGACATTGGAGGCGAAACCATATGGTATCCTTCGGGTATGAACCCGAAAAATTAACAACGCATAGATTTATTTCAATATTATTTAAAGCGAATGAGTGAAAAAGTGAAACTTTCGTAATTTGGGCTCGAAATCCAAATAGAAATCTTGCAAGTTTAAATAGTTTAATTCAATAAGGTAAATATATCATTTACAGTTCGCAGTATTTGCAGAAAATTAAACTAAGGCTTCTATTTCGTCTAGACGATGTTACACAAGACAGGCGAAAGTCATTTAAATATTATTTTGATTTGATATTTAATTTAACATAATAATTAACAATTATAGTATCTATGATTTAACATAGTATTACATTGCTTCAGGGCCTATACTAGAATATTTATACCCTGTATTGTGGGAACTAGAAACAACGTCTCGTCACAAACATGTAAACACCCAGACCTGTAGCCTTACTCCAACCATTATTAACCGACTTCAAAAAGGGAGGGGGTTATAAATTTGTTTGTTTTATTATGGCGATTCAAATCCGACACCGTTCAGTTACATCAACATGGCAACAATTTTTCAATCGATATGAACTTCATTTTACGTAAGAGTTGTTTTAAAATGGACATATCAATTTCTCGGATCAAATTATGTGGAGCTAAGTAATCGTTATTGGTTGGAGGTTTGTCGAACCCGAGACCGTTTAGGAAGCACAGTCTTGGCCGCAACGCAACAAACGTCGCCACTTTAAAAATAAATTCGGTATTTCCTTTCTGGTACACCTGGTACACATATTATTTAAAAAAAATCCTACATATTATTAAAAATATTTCCTTGTACCACAGATTTCTGAGATTGATTGATTTATCAGATGATTGAGATTTGTTAGAATCCCCAAAGTCATCCTACCTTACTATAGTAAGGTAGGATGACTTTGGGGGTCGTGATTCTAACATATTGTTTCTAACTCTGTAAATTATTACGGTTTCATCATTAAGATAGTTTTTAAATAATGCGTTAGTAATTTTAATAAATTAATTATCCTTATTATTTCTTCATGTTTGGTCACCTTACAATTAATGTTAAAACCTTTTTAAAATGAACTAATCAGATGAGTAAGAAGTGTCAAAACCAATAGCCATAAACAATTTATGACAAAGTCAAAAGTCATTTGCCCTTGTAGAGTGTGTAGGGTGGCCAACTGACCATTACCCAAAATATGATATATTTTTTTAATTTTTTTTACCACAATCTATCTAATCTACAACGTTACATTCCTAATTAATAAGCAAATCTAAGTTCACTTCTTAGCTACATAACCGCCGCCGCCCTGTATATTACGTACTAGTACAAAGTGCCGGGACAACACTAGGTGAATTGCGAATTTAGACACAAAACCGAAACACATTTTCGCGCTACACCAACTATGCGGTTTGCCACCAAAACTGCATTAAGAGCCGTGGTGGCCGTGGCTCTCTGCGGAGCGGATCTAATGAGACCAATTAGTATGGCTGGATACCAATTAGTACAAGGCACTCCAAGTTTATAGGCTTTTACGTAAATAGAGTCACCCTTTACTTTGAATTTGTCTTGTTTTCTGTGGCAGACGTACAGACAAGCATTTTATTTGCTCACGATCTTAAAGTACCACATTACATTGGGGCTTACGGGAGATAAAACTATACAGGTCACAAACATTATAAAGATCATATTATATCATAATATATCAAGATGAAGAAAATAATATATGTATATACTCTCTACGTCTTTATACGTAGTCAATATTTTATTATACTTATATAAGTACTTATTTCTATAAGTTTATTTTTGATCTACTCTTCTTTTTAATAATTTTTAGAATTGGGTGTACGCTCAGATAATTTTATGTTGTTACTACTTAATTATTTTGTTTTTAGTGAATTTTGTCTGTATATAAAAATGTAACTTCATGTTTTTATAATTTGGTAATGGCATCCACGCAACAGGCTAGGCCTAGTGTGGGAGCCACTGTTTAAACTATCTTTGTCAATGTTTTTTTTTTGGAAAATAAATACCTATTTTGAATTTTGAATCCAAGACCTGCCGTGTGATTCTTAAACCTCAGAGTTCGAGTCAGGAATCTGCTGTGAGTTTCTTGATTTAAATTTTAAAAACTTCATTGTTAATTCGAATTTAAATAATATACACACACACTCACACACCCTCTCACACACATACACAGACACACACATAGACTGTTGCTTCGAAACACCCTTATTTGTCGTCATCTAAAAAGGTGTAACATTAAATGTATGTTAGTAAATTTCCATAGGTTTATCTTACTGAATATGTAAGTTTCTGAATAATCTAGTGCGTTAATCAAGACAAGAGCTCCTGAACATTGACGTCACTTAAAAGTCGAGCCATCCAAGTGTTACTTAATACGGCTTGACTTGATATTCTGATCGCCGAGCAGATTTTAATCAACTTTACAAGAACGTACCTACCTACCTAGCTATAAATATAATGACTTGATCGTAGAGATTAAAGGATTTAGGTTCAAAGATAAATTATATTTTATAGAGCTCCGGTGGTCTATTATAGTGCTCGGCTTCTCACAAACGATGCGGGTTCAAATCATGTGATGTGATATAGAAGTTTATACAACCAATATGAAAAGAAATTAATCTTACGTTCTCTATACGGAGTTTCTAACGATGATGGAAACAATCGTGAGGAAACCTAAAATGTCTTTCCTCATAATTATGGGCTCAACTTAGTTTAGTTTTGTCAGTTGAAAGTGTGTTGGACGGGTCGGTTTGGGTAGATAGAACAGACATCGGAAATAAACAAAACATATCTAAAACAACATTGGATTTGTGCGAGTTTCATTCGAGTGGTAAAAAGAAAATTGTGCCATAATTCAGACTGATAATTAATAGATACTCCAAAAATAAATATAAAAGTCAATGGGTAATATTGGTGCCTTTTTTTTCGCGCGCGAATAAAAAATAGTAAAAGATATATAGTAAGTATGTAAGTAAGTTAGTTTATTCATGTAGGCACAAAACATTTATACACTTTGTGGGTAGCGTCCCATAAATACCTCTACACTCAGTCCGGACTGAGCTACAGGAGCACAAAGTTTGTAACTTTTATTAGGGTTTTGAGATGTTTTACTTGACCCATCCCTAAAATCGACTACAGGTACTTGGTTTTGTTTAATCTCAACGATTGATCCGGATCACCCAGACAAGCTGAGCCATGATGAAGCTATGATTGAAATTACGTTTGCACACTTAACTTGCCCCTAGGAGATGAATATATCTCAAAAACCTAATAAATTTTGCAAGCTTTGAGCTCCTCTAGCTCAGTACAGACTGAGTGTAGAGGTATACCATGTCATACTAAGTTTTATTCGTTACAATATTAAGCACTAGAAAAACAAGGTTTGGTTAATAGCCGCGAGAAAAAAAATGTAAATTTTCTCCATACAAGATTACGCATTGGCTTTGGGAAAGATAGATGTTTAGTTATGTTAAACGAATCAATCTGCCTGGCTGCCGTACGAAATGCCACCAAATTATTGGAAATGAAACGGTGGCATCTGCGTTTAGTTCGACATCCAACTGACGTTGATTAAATTCTGGTTGTAACTGCGGTACATTTACGTCCATTTGCAATAATCTATCTAGTATCTATTAATGATTTTCACATTATTATAGTTAGATTAGACAGTTGCGCTATGGAACTTATGTCAAATTTGACCCTGTCTATCTGAGGATAGATAGGTAATTGCAAACGGTATGTGGTCTTCCCTTGACTGTTGCAAGTATTTTAATTTTACGATGTTTCATCTCAGTAATATTGTTCGTATCATTTAACCAAGATAATCTCATTAGTACAAATTTACACTCCTTAGTACATGGTTTGGTTAGGTAGAATCTATATCGCTGTAAAGCAATATAATTAAAACAAGCTTTTCACATAGTAATCCACTTAACTCATAAATCAAACAATTCAATAACATCAGTAAGAGTATTCATATTTGGTGATAAATTAATTCATTTCATGCTGGTGTACCTATTTAAATATATTTTTAAATATATTCAGTGGTTGTTGGAACAATGGTCTGATCGTCGAAACGATGATGAGTACCCTACACGCAGTGTACTGAAATGTGGTAAATTGCATTTAAAAAAGGTACATTGTGATCTGATAGTTAATTCCCCTTTTTGCGGCTAGTAAGTGGAGAGAATAAGTAGGGCTATTCGGATTGTCACTGTTCAGGCTTAAATATACAGATTGTATCAGAAGTGTTTGTAACATTATATCATAAAACTTATACAGTCTAGGCAAACAGGCACAACATTAAAACAGATACAGCGAATCACACATATAGATATAAACATTCATAAGATTGGAGATATTAGTCCGGAACTCAATTATTATGCTCGTACCAAAGCATCTTTATGCTATAACCAATTACAAAAAGTCAAATCGGTTTCATAAGGAAGATCAATAAAATCTACATTATATTCTAAATAAATTCAAAGGTGAATAGAAAACTGCACGTGTAAACTAACAGCAAGACAGCTCCTCTAGAACCTTACCTAACCTAAACTAACCAATATTGTCTAACGGGAAACCGGCAGTAGGTACGGCATTTTCTCAAAGATTAGAAAAAAATATGTGCATTGATGCAGCGTTGATTTTCCGCCAATTTTCCCCAGGATACCTATTTTACACAACACCAAAAACCCTGACCTGAAGCTGTTGTCGCTCATTTAATATTTTAGTTGCTCAAAAACAATTTCGGTAAGAGGTTATATAGACTTTTTAGTTCGCTCTTTCAAATCCTTTCCCGTACAAAGTATCACACCGTTTTCAATTGATATCAAAACTTTTCAGCACAGTGCTAACAGTGTTCAACTTAGTTGAAAAACTATTATCGTTCTCAGGCTATCCTCAGTGGTTGGGGCCGGAGTTTTCGCCGGGGTCTCTATTCAACTAATATTTAACAGAACACGTGATGTGTCTGGTCAATATCACATAAAATAAAATATGGTATAGCAACCCCATTTGGGAAAAGGCGTGACCCTATGCCTGTTTTCTTATCGGTTCCTTGCCACTGTGGTGCCCTAAAATGTCTATTTTAGGTTTGCTGCTAAAATTATCATAGATAAGTCAGTGATTGTCAGTTGGCTTGTAGCATTCCATTTGTTTTCGCCATGCTGTGTGACACTAAGTGGCTCTGCTTTGAAATGATACTCAAAGTATTTTTACCCGGAGGGTAATCTATTTCGAGCGTACATTGCGGGCCCTGGCTAAAAGTGTCTTCTTTGTCTCTGCCACTCCGTTTAGGACTTTTTTTTCTATTTCATACGCTCATCTGTTTGGCATAAATATTTGATTTCAACCATCTTAGGAACAATTTATTCGGCTATGAGATTATTTTAATTTGTACTTTTGGAAACAAGAGAGTAAAATATGACGCTATGTAAAACTATTTTGATTGTGGGCTACGATGTGGCTCCGATTGTGGGTGTATCAATACCTAAGCAACTGAGAATTGTCCCAGTCTATTTGTGATAAGAATGTAGTGAAATTTAAATTTAAATCTGTTAACATACGCTCACAGGACAGGACACACCTTCGCGTTAGAAAGTTTGCCTTCAACTGGTCACTGTGAACTTGGCTTAATAATTGGAAACGATTTGATTGGTTACGGGGCGTGGCTAGGCCGCCGGACAGTGATGACTTTACTGCATTCTTATCACGAATATACTATAGTCATAAACTGTAGAATCAACCGTCCGAATCTCTGGGGCTTGTTCTGCTTTGTACAGGAAGTTTCATTTGAACTGGACATTGGGCGGCCCAATTTGGGACGTTGTTACACCAGGTAAAATGTACGTGATTTTCGATACTTTAGGTAATTTGATGTTGATAAACTCGAACGTGTTGTTAAAGGGGCAGTTCTAGACTAAAACTTTGTGTTTATAGTTGTTCTAGTGTTTGTATTATTTTTACAATGATATGTCAGAAATGATCCTTTCCCCGGTAACTCAAATCCACAGCAAATTCCACGCAGTTCATTCTCAATTGACGTTTATTGAATGGGTTAACTGTCAATTAATTACAATTATCCGTCGAATTCAGATGACCAACAACAAGTAGCATCTATCTGCTATTTCTACGGTGGTATGTTAGTTATTTTTTATTATTATTACAAGCTTGCTATGTCCTACTGCTGGGTAAAGGCCTCTCTCCCCCTTTTCCACTCTATCCGATGCTGAGCGGTCTCACTCCACTCCGTATCCCATTGACCCAACTTGTCACTCCATCTCTTCCAAGTCGAGATAAAAATATATAAAAAAACTGTTTTGTCCTGATACGTCGTCACAGTTTTTCCACCTTATTCGAACTGTAAAAAATGTTGCTATAGAACCAAACATCTGAAAGCGCTAACGACCATTATCGGGTAAAATCTTCAGTGCAGCACAATTTGCAACACAAAGATCTAATGGCTCAATACCAACCAGTATTATTCAGTGAGACGAAATAAGATGCAAGTTCGTTGCCGAGCGAGGCTGCAGACGACGTGACGACCACGCGTGTGAACGAGATAGAGAGCCTCCCTAGTCAACATGCAAAACGCAAATAACGCTCGCACGAAACGCTAAGAATATAAATGCAATTTGATAATGGGAATTTTTCTAAGACATTTTACACGACTTTTCACAGCGATTCCTCAACGTGCAACAGCATCACTCGCTACTAACGTGCGTTAGTCGCATTTGCAACGCGATTCAGAGGCGATGCCAACGCGCTACTAACGCGCTACAGCATCGCGACTGTATCGATGCAAACGCGCGACCGTGTCGGACGACATCGGGGAAAGAATGTAGGGGGGGGCTTGATTGGAGAATCGCTTTTGTATCGCGACAGAAGCGTGACGGTATCGCGTTTGCAACGCGACAACAGCGCGACCGTATCGCGTTTGCATCACGACTGATTTGTGGTAACGTGGGTGAGGGTACACAGCTAGCGACCGCTTCGCGACTGTATCGATGCGAATGCGCGAAAGCCGCGCGACTGCATCGCTGCAAAAAGTTGCCTTGGGCAAGAGCTCTAAAAAGTAAAAAAAAAACTAGTACGAAACGACTCGATAGGTGGCGCAGCCTGCGCAAGCGGTGTCAAAAATTACCCAGATTAATTTGTTTCTTGTTCTGTGCCAAATACCAACACGGCCTCTTCTGAGCGTACTTACCTAGGTTGTGAGCTCAAATCAATTTATGAAACTTTTTATTTCGCTTCTAATCTGGGTATTTTTTTGAAATTGCTTGCGCTGGCTGCGCTACGTATCAAGTCGTTTGGTACTATCGTTTTTTTTTTTTTGAAAAGGCCTCATTAGTTCTTTCGTCTCGAAAATCGCATACATTTTCCTAGCGTTCCGTGCAAACATTATTTGCGTTTTGCATGTTGCTTAGACCCACAGTTATCAACCGCTCACTCGTGTAATTACGTTTGCCGTCTCACATACTCAACTCTAAATTAATCGTGTTATTACGCTTGTCATCTCACTTACTCGAGTCGACTTTACATCATCTGCAGTACTTTTAGTATCTATTACGGTCGCTATCTCGCTCACTCGCAAGTAACTATGCTCGCTATCTCACTTACTCGCGAAGCAACTGCGCTCGCTTACTCACTAAGTAACTACGCCTGCTTACTCGCGCTCACTCACTAATTAACTATTACTGTCTCCCTCACTTGCGTCGGCTGCACGTCATCGTAGTCGCGGACGCCAGACGAAATACGGTTCGGCGCAAATAACTTTACCTCAGGGATACAGAGGCTAAGATTAATGGGATCGCAAACAATGCAGCAAGCTACAATGGGAGCTAAGAATGTAATCGTACCAAGCTGCTTTTATTATACTGATGATGGAAGAGGTTCCAGTCGGCTGCTTGAGTTTAGGAATAAAGCTACTGAGAATGTATAATAAAGTATGAATGTCCCCACGGAGGGGCTAAGGCCTTTGCCCAGATAAGGGTAAGATTAAGTCATACAGCTCCACGCTGGCTCAGTGCAGATTGGTAAAGGAGGGGACTACTACATACTAACTCTTTATTAATCTGTGTACATACTAACAAGTAGCGATAGTAACTGTAGCCGGTCCATAGAAATCACGTAAAAAGTAGTTTTGACATTTCCTAAAAAGTATGTATTTTATTTAGCAGTAAAATAACTTATTCAAGATTCTTTCATATCTTTCATTTTTCTGAGGTATACTGGGAAAAGGATAATTGGAAAATGGAACATTCTGGGAAAGTGATGTTCTGGAAAAAAGATGTGTTGGAAAACGTATGTAATTTGTTCGGACATCCTTCGTCCGCATCTTGTTTCAAGACGAGTGTAGGTATTATACCTAGTGTACAAAAGACCGTTATAATACTGTTATCCACTCTGAGAGTTGTCTCAGGTAAGTTTCAATGACGGTTTAAAATCTGTCATTTACTCACTTTTCACACTTACTCTCTCAATTTTCACACTTTTACGATAGCTCTCAGAGCTAAGAGCGGTATATTTCTACGGGCCTTACTACAATTTCTTTCCATATACTCAACAATGCGCCTGTTCACGTGTCGTACAAAATCTCAGACAGGCGAGTGCTGAAGTGGGGACATAAAGCATTTATCTTTGTAGCACACGAGTATCCAGAACTTAAGTGTTGCAGCGCAGATTGTGTTCTGAATAATAATGAATCGTGCTCAACCCTAGCGCATAAACACCAGAATCCAGTGAGGCGGGCACTTTACCATTGGGTGTACTTGGATGTGGTATAGTTTCGATGAATCGTTTTGTAAGAATGAAACTAACCCCTGGACTGATGATGACTTGATGACTCTTGAAGTCGTTTAATTATTCATTACTGGTTTACTGGTGATGAAAAACATCGTGAGGAAACCTTCATTACTCCATAGCTGTGGCGATGGGCTTGCCCCCTGTCACGTAAAATGAAGTATTGAATCACTGGCTAAAAATGGGCACAGTTGTGCCTGTGCCACCCCATATCGGAAAAGGCTTGACGGTATGTTTGTTTTGTTTTACTATTAAAGAATTTTGTACGTGACTTCATTTTTTAATCGGTTAGGTAAAGTAAGAAGTGGATTCATTATAAAACGACTTACGCGAAAGCAATTTGCATAATGGACTATTAATTTATTGGCCAAATGTGACCACAATTAATTGAGTCTCTCCTACTCCGTATGGAAAAAAGCGTGACGCTATGTTTTTTATGTTAGTTTTGTGTCAAATCCGTAATATTGAACCGCTCTGATATCTTAGTAGCTGTGAATATGCGTTTATTAATATTACCGTGTCCGTTTATAAAGCAATATAGATGTAAAACATAAAATGCATTGTTTCATAAGAGTATAAGTTAAGGTGCAAGTTTAAAGTAAATGTTGTCCATAAACGTCCTCACTGAGGTGCAAGGGCTTCGAATTGGAGTGAGATTGCGTACTATACGAAACTGTAATATAACTTCCATAGAACATAGTTGAAGAGGTAATCGTAAGAGAAGTTGTTACGAATGAAAAATTCGTATGTATAACTATGTTCTGTGTGTTCGAAGCCCTTGCACCTCAGTGGGGACTTTTATGGACTACATTTACTTTAAACTTGCACCTTAACTTATACTCTTATGAAACAATACATTTTATGTTTTACATCTATATTGATGCATTTTTCTGCTGGGATTAACAGTATCAAAAGGTATATCCTTTACTTCTTACCTTTCAAAGAATATTAATAATTATTTTGATATGTGTCAGCAAACATGATACATGAAGCATTTCTTTCAGGTGATACTATTCTTTACACATAATAAATTCTCTAACGAGCTATTCCATAGCCGGAAATTGTTAAAAATAATTACACCAAATGGCTTTTATATTATTTACAAAGTTAAAATACAACATTTAAAACCATATGCACAATCAGTGGCTTTTTTGAACAAAACTGATGGGCCGCAGAATTTCTCCTGACTCATGCATACTCCGCCATTTTTGCTGCATCTTGTCTCTTTCACCGAAACTGAAAGAGAGAGAGAGACTAGTTATTAAAAATGTCGGCTACATGCTACATGGACTGAGAGATCTCGCCTATCATCAATGTATGTTCGTATTTGTTAGCTGACCTTTTGGGAAATGGTCAGCTGCCGATACGAACGGTGTAGACAGGTCTCAGAACAATAACTAAAGCATAGGTATAGCACGACATATCAAAGTGGTCGTGGGGAGCGGTAGAAAGAAATGGATTACAAAAATGAGATCAGTCTTGATGTCCGCTATTTGAAATTATTATTTTTGAAATCGTATCATAAGAATATGCCTTTTTGAAGTAGATTAAAATGAGTACTATTTACTTCCATAACAACATTCGATGCCTTGACTCTTCTGCTTTGGACATAAGCCCCTCTTCGGCGTCAATCTGCCAGGCCGACAGTCTTTTGCAATAACGCACCTCCCACCATGAGTTATACACGAGCGCTCCTGTTCAATTGCGTCTATTGCGTCGACTGTAAAAAGTAAAGCAAATAATAACAAATTAGCGTCACGCCGTTTTCCGTAGGGGGGACCAGCGGCACAGTTATGCTTGGAATGAAGTTTGTAACTGAAAGCTCTTCGCAGTAATAACAGCACTGTGTGTGTGTGGAGTCACCCAAGAACCGCCGAGCCCCATATTGTCTGTTTGTTGCAACAGATAAACTAAGAATAACTGTTAAAATGGACTTGTCTTAGTAGTGACATCTGAAGTGAGCGATATGCAGTTTTTAAGCCCCATTCAATAGAAGTTTGAAGCGTCCGTCTGTCTTTGTATCTGACTTATAATATCCGATATAATATAAATTGTTGTAAAATGATAATAAGACAGTACCTTTTGTACACATTTACAATGTAAATATATTTTTCCTGTGTAATTTTTCTGTATGCAATAAAGAAATTATGAATTATGCATGGCAAACGTTAAAAGTAATAACTAAATTATAAGAATAGCAATCACTACATTACAAGGAGCAAAATCAAATTCGAAACGCTTAATAATTATTGTAATTTTTCTCAGTGATAATTTATTCTTTCAAGAATAAGTCAAGATATTAAGTGCTATTAAATAGAAAAATCATATATTTTGTATGTAAAATAACAGATTGATAGAAAACCAGAAATGAAAACCTCAGATAAAAACATATTTTGGAACCGTCTCCTTGGTACGACGGGAGTAACTTTATATTATTTATTTATAACGTTTATTCATGAAAAAAGCACTTAATTAAGTAATTAAGTAATATTATTAAAGGGGGCGTACATAAGCATAACTGGAAAAAAACGTGATGTGCAAGATCTTATCCGATTAAAACTTTTTTAACTTTGCCCTAAAATTAATTTAAAACTTATACTTAATTTTACGTCCTCCATTGCCACAAAAATAAACCAAAGTCACATTAATACTCACAATCGTCATTCCCGTATGCGATACCTAACAACAACAAACACAACACGACTGTTATCGAACTCATTGTGTAACCAGTCCGTGCGCGTGCGCTGAGCTACTGACACAGAATGAAGATCAACAACTCTGTATGCCGAGGTATGGTGTAATTATACGGGTTTGTGCACTATACAGAGTGTCATTTGAATCAGCTAATATGGTCAGCTAATTAAATAACATTCTGGGGCACACCCCTAGAGAATGATCGTACATCTTAACGATCTTTAGGAACAACTTTCCCCAAAAAAAATAGTCGTAAATAAATAAATGAAAGGCAAAAATCTAGGTCACTCATAGTAACTAGTAATCGGGTGAATGTATTGAGTTGAGTTACTAATATTTCATTTTCACTTGATCATATGCATTTTTGGAAATGTTGCGGTTAATGGTGGGTCACTATCATTTCCCAAAATAAAGTTAGCGAATTGTAATTGTCACCCTGTATGTCCACGTATTTCCCATAGTTCATAACAACATGCGTTTTTTTCATCAACCTTAAAGGTGGCCAATGCATCAAAAGGTTGATTAGCGGAATAATTTAATTATACGATTATGGATAAAGAATATATGTGTATATTTCGTCTCATTTAACCAACTTTCAAACAATATGCATCATGCAATTACAGCTCAACAATAGAGTGGAATGTAGTACCTATTTGAAAACAGTCATTTGCAACTACGCATTAGAATCGATTTATGTAATAGTTATTTATCCAACAAGTGAGGAAAGTTCGTTTTTCCTATGAGTTTTGATTTTGAGTCTTGAGCGAACGAAGGATTGAAAAATAGAATCACGAGCGCAGCGAGTGATTATAAAATTCAATCCTGAGTAAGCGAAAGACTCAACAAAACGAATAGCAAATGAACTTGCTCACATGTTGCATACAAAACTTTTCACCACTCCCAGCAAGAAAGTATTCAGTCACCAAAGGTAAATAAATTAAATAGTCACAAAGCAAATCAAAATAATTCTTTATTATAAAATAAAAAGAGCTGTTATTCATGAAAATAATTTAAAAATGAAATGTAAAATTACTGCAATTATTCAAGTTAAAAGTAACGTTTTTAATGTTTCTGAACTTACAATAATTTGATAAATTAACATTAATCTTAACTTATAAGTACCTATTTCTATTCTAAGTATAAAATTATTTATTTTTTAAAATATCTTTAAAACTTAAAATAAAAATCAGGCAAGGTTAGTTTCTGAACGGGATCATTACTTTCCTCACTGTTCAAACAGTGAGGAAAAACTAACTTTCCTCACTGTTTTCGTAGAGGAAAGACACTTCTTTCGTGCGGGAATGGTGAAAACAAATATTTTCAAATCCGTTCTATTGTTGTGCTTTAAAGTCAGAATGTGTGACCAATATTTAAGATCGTACTTTAAGGCAATACTCATACTTGACCTAAAAGTATAAATAAATAAATAAATAAATGCATAAAAAATAAATAAATAAATACCTTACTTGGATGAATTGAGTGATGAAACAATAATAGGTACTGCAATTATTTATGTCTCACAGGATGAGGTACCGTCCCCTAAAAATTGTATGCATAATTATATTTTAGTTTGCTGATAAAGTGTTAAATGTATAAACATAAATAACTGGCTGACACGATTGGGCCTCTACCAATTCATATGGGAAAATAGTGCAACGCTATGTTATATTATGTAAGTTTATGCAATTGTAAACATCCTTTGACCATGACACACCTCGGACACTCCATAGAAAGCTCGTAAAATAATCACCTATTACTACTACATAACCAAATGATGTTTGTATACGTGCAAATGTGTGCGTAAACTTTGCTAGGGCTGCTGGTGGCGCGGCAAATTCGGCGATATTTAGTATACGCGTCGTCGCTCGTCAAGCGTTCAGCCCTGACTATTGATTCTCAATTCTTTGACACAGAAGAGATAATAGTACCTACTCCGTACAGAACGGCCACTTCCTTCCCCGCGCTGATTCAGATACCGCACCCCACCCCTGACGTCAAAAGATTGGTTAAAGGATCAATAGACAGGGCTGAACGCCTGACGAGTGACGACGCGTATTATCGCTGCATTTGGCGCGCCTCCAGCCCTAGCAATGTTTACGCACACATTTGCACGTACAAAAACATGTCTATCGGACACTCCATAGAACGTTCGTAAAATAATCACCTATTACTACTACATAACCAAATGATGTTTGTATACGTGCAAATGTGTGCGTAAACTTTGCTAGGGCTGGTGGCGATGGCGCGGCAAATGCAGCGATATTAAAGTATACGCGTCGTCACTCGTCAGGCGTCCAGCCCTGTCTATTGAACCTTTAACCAATCCTTTGACGCCAGGGGTGGGGTGCGGTATCTGAATCAGCGCGGGGAAGGGAGTGGCCGTTCTGTACGGAGTACTAATATCTCTTCCGTGACCATGATCTACAATTGAATAATTAACTAAACATTATAATTATGTCACTTAAAACAATGCACAATAACAACCACATTGCCTAGGTTTGCGGACTTGGTATACTATAAGGAAGGAATTTCCATGATAAAACAATGACTCGTAAAGATGGAGTAACTGCCCACGTGTTTATCATACCGATGTTACGACTGAATATGGGTTTGCACTCGAGTATTTAGTTTGCAATATGCATATTATTATATTGTTGTATGTAGGTACTAACTAGCTCGTCCGTCCAGAGTCAAGCCAATCCACTCACATCGAGACAAAGTTATGAAAAACAGAACAAAATAACTGCGCTGCGTCTTTTCGTCCATTGGACGTATGTAGGTACTAACTAGCTCGTCCGTCCAAAGTCAAGCCAATCCACTCCCATCGAGACAAAATTGTGAGCAGCTAGCTGTTATTTCCCAAATATTTTCTTCCATTTCTTATATTAGTAGTGGCTACATCAAACATATGTATAATGCAGGTTTAACTTTGCAAAATTTTGATATATATGAAACATCATGAAATTAACGTAACCGTTAAAACTAATGCTACATTAGATAATGAAGGGTTCTGGGTAAGTAATAGTCACTCTGTAAGTGATGTTCTGTACGCCAAAATCAGTGATGCGTGGAGCTGGCTACGTATCACATTTCCATAATGTAATCAAGATGAACCCACAAACAATTCATTACCTACCACCTCCGCAAATGGTCTAAGCACATAATGTCTAGCAAAACGACTCAATATCTTTGAAGAGTAATTCCAGCATAAAGGCTGATATAGACATTAGGCACCGATGACTTCGACTGTTTACATGGCCTCAGTAGTCTCGAATATTTTTTGGCTCAGCGATGATTGCAAGCCAATTTAGAGTCAGACATACTTAGCTTATGTTTATAAGCCTATATTCTGGACTAACCTATTAAAAGATGAGCATTTGACTATACCAATCCACTTGAGTTGTTTTACTATTTGTTAGCCAAATCTGGTGCGCATTATGTATCGCCTACAGTACAATTATCCTAATGACCACTACTGACATGTCTGCCGGCGATCCCTCATCAGCACTGAGTGATGGTGTTATATCTCGCGACTCAGATCACCTGGATCCAGGAATATGATCTTAGGATTATTTGGATGCGTTACTATCTCGACTTAGACCCGTCAGAAGTCTACAAATAATGTAGTTGATTTGTCGAAGTAAACGCTGAAACATTTGAAGCAGAAAATTTTCGTACAGACATCATATATTTCTAGTCTCCTTTCGTGTATAATAAACTGGCTAAATAAATAATAAATATGACGGGGCAGGTGGTTTTTCACTTGATGGAGGCGGGTCCTCCTCGTTCATCTTGACTCCTCAATTAAAATGCACAAAGAAAAAGCACAATTATTGTTTTGTTTAATGGTCGCTTCACACATGGCTATTTGTACTTGGCTTGCGTATTTGCTGTATTGGAGACAACATATTTGCCAAATGTGTTTGCCTATTTGGCAAATATAGCCAATAACAAATACGGCTTTCCAAACGACTGTCTGTTTTTTTCAAGGCAAATCAAAGGAGACAAATAGGCAAATACGCAAATATACTGGCCACACATGGTCGGCCAAGTGCCCGTACTGCCAACCAGTACGGACGGACCTCCTTATAACATGTATTTGGCTCCATCGCCTATTTGCCCGTCCGTCGAATATTTTGACAAATTCGACGAACATTCAACATTCAGTCGCAAATACAAATAGCCATGCGTGGAGCCACCAGCCAGCTTTGATTATTATTTATTTATAACGTTTATTCATGAAAAAAAGCACTTAATTAAGTAATTTAAGTCTGCCAAACTGCTAGGCAGTTTGTCGGCAGGTTGGTTTGGCTCTTAACTATAACAGTATGTACTTTTTTTAATACTAAGCCCATCCCCCGTTCCATTTTTAATGATATTTAAAGGTTTTTAATATAATATTGCTTCAACATACATTTTAACTTTCTCTTGGGAATTGCATCTGTAATGAACTTATCTGGCATATTATTTTACAAAAGTGTACCACAATGACGCAATAAATATATGAGTATGAGTATGAGTATTTAGTATCTTAGGCAGCACCCTACAAGCTGTTCTAGACCCATAATAGTTTATGTGTCTTGGAATAATATATTTGATCTTATTTCTATTAGTGCTACGAGTAGGGTAGCCATGGACGCTCCTGATAAATTCGTATCTTAGGCTTTTGTGGGTTATTATTAATGCGGGTTTAAAAATTAATGACGATTTGTGGTAATGAAACTAAAACCAGTGGAAACAGTCTGCACTTCAACATTAAAGTATCATTGTCCTAATGTCAACAGAGTAGTTGAACTCATTAAAATCAAGTACCTATCACAACAATAACAATAACTGTTCATTAAACGTTAACCCCGACCACAGTTAAGTATCTACATCATAGGGAACGGAGGATCTGTATGGGTTAGCTTCTAAATAGACTTTGACATGTAATTATTGAGCAATACTCGAAAGGGGTACTAAATCTATTCATCCATTATTCCCAATGAACAATTTTATTTCTAGTTTGAGTTTCAATATCTTTTTCAGGGTATTAAAAAGGTAGACGCATCTCTTAGAACACATCGCTGTTTCTACCAAAAATATACAGATGATTAATAATGTTACACGTTAGGTAGTTATTATCCTAGTGGAAGAGATAGTAGGATTGTGAGCTCAGGTGGGGCTGCTAGTCATACTTGAAATTAATGTATTAGATGACAAGTCGCGCTGTTAAATTGAAAAAAAAAGTTACCTACCTACATTGTACCTCTGTCCGCCATCTCATTCGCAAAAATGACGCAAGGAAATATTACCATTAGGCGAAGCCATTGGTACTACTAGGTACTACCACAGATTATTAAAGAGTTAGCTACTATCCGTGTTTCTATTA
Organism: Argyresthia albistria; assembly: GCA_963457715.1. Classification (NCBI taxonomy): domain Eukaryota; kingdom Metazoa; phylum Arthropoda; class Insecta; order Lepidoptera; family Argyresthiidae; genus Argyresthia; species Argyresthia albistria. The sequence continues at coordinate 1,435,403 of OY735262.1, read as the reverse complement.
TATTACTACGTAAACTTCACAATAACATAATATAGCTTTACGCCTTTTCCCGTAGGGGCTGGCAGACGTACAATAGGCTTGTGGCCAAGGTAATCCAATAAATCTAGGAACAAGTCTTATGCATTATGCAATATTTCCAGCAGATATATTTTATAAAGTCAATTTTGTGCAAAAAAGGACAGCACTTGATGGCACTTTTACATGACGTCATTCTGTTGTTATTTCATAGAACTCAGGAACAAAAGTTTCGTTTTGACAGTTCATAAAAGTTTCTATTTTGACTTGACAGGCCACAAGCCTATTGTGAACAATTTTAGCTGGTTACCTAACTCTTTATTAATCTGTGCAGTTGCTCAACTCAACATTCCATTGTGCGTGACAGGGGACTAGTCCATCGCCGCAGTTCCTCACGATATCTCTTCTACTAGTAGTACTATATTACGAGCAACACTTATTCGCTTCAAAATTAATTCGCAATTTCATTAACTCTAAATTCGACGACGAGTATTTGTTCAATTAGGTTGTGGCCAAGAAATTTGTAGTTAAACACAAGTCAAGCTCGCACAGGGTGTCAGCATCATTTACTGATAGCTTCGCACATTTTACTTAATTAATGCAGCGCGTACAGTGCGGGTGAAACGTGCGATGATGATTTCATACAACGAATTCTAAAATGCGGCGCGTACTTTATTGATTTCCCTTCGTAGTTCTTCTGTCAAGACCCTTTTTCTTAAGAACGAGTATGAGGTTGAAATTAATATTAATAAACAAGCTACTTATGCAGGTCTACAATCCCTGGGATACATGGAAATATCATACTTTTAGGTCAACGCAATCAAAAGATACGGCCGTTTATACCGCAGATGTTTGCAGCAGTGCGATTTGATAGAGGGTGTCGTGCGAGTATTCGCCTCCATTATTATTTGAGTTTATGTTTAAAGTAATAATAATAATGATGTATTCCGATTTTTTCTATAGGTATGTTCGCGTTTTTCATAGCCGCATCAAATACTTGGAGAAGGGTCTTAACCGATTTCTATCTCATTTCACTGGATCTGGTGTAGAATTTATTAAGCAAATGAAAATGGTGGTCCGCAGAAGACCACTGGTTGGTTTATTAGATAAACCGCACTGAAGAGCAGATAAACAGTTAATTTAGATTTTACCACAAACGCTCTGAAAGTATTAGGAGGCGTCCATTAATTACGAGGGGTATTTTTGTAAAAATAAGACTCTCTTTATGAATGGACGCACCAATAGTAAAGAATATCATTTTTCAATTGATTGTTGCAAATAATTCTTGATTCCAAATTATATACTTTTTAAGAAATTCCAGTGAGTAATCCGGATAATTATTGTACTTATTTCATACATATATCTCGTGTCGATTTATTTATCATTTAATCATTTAAAAATTCACTGAGCAGAAATTCATTTATTAGACATTTGTAACGCAATGGTATATTATTTGTAAAGTTGCTAATGAAAATAAACGAAATCGAAATTGAAATTAACACCCTAGTATTAAAATTGCAAGCTATCTGGAATTTTCCATGATCCCCCGAAGCCGCGAAAACTCATTTTCAGACGGAAATGACAGGGCGTGCCTTAGCGCTAGTTTGCATGAAAATTTTAACAGACTACTTTGTGAAATGGCGATAGAAGATTATCAGATCTTGGCAGCGTTAGATCCTAAAGTGAGTATTGAAACTATTTGCATACTGGTAACCAATCACACATCCCAGCTGTGACTAGAGCGAATTTTACCAACGGAGTAATTTTTTACTCGGGGGTATCTTCTACTTTCATTGTCATCCCCGGGATAGTTATTTTCGCATAACTTTTTGTTGGTAAAATCCAGCTTATGGCGATGAACTGGCACCAGCCTGTCATGCAAAATAGTACCTACAGCACACCTCGGACACTCCATAGAACGCTCGTTAAATAATCACCTATTACTACTACATAGCCAAATGACGTCTGTACACGTGCAAATGTGTGCGTAAACTCGTTCGTTTGTGAATGTGTGCGTTCAGCGCCTAAACAAAGTGTCTCCCGAAGAAGCTCCCCGACTCCGGGGTGAGGTGCGGTATCTGAATCCGCGCGGGGAAGGGAGTGGCCGTTCTGTACGTAGTACTATTATCTCTTCTGTGCCTACAGTCAGATCCACCACGTTGTCTAGAGATACGGCCAAAGCGGAACTACTGACTGAAGCCACTATAAAAACGTCACTTCGGCTGTTACCGCTATTAACGGTGTTCGCTCTTTAACATCTTATTTAATCCACGCTACCGTTGCTTCTTACGAGATCGGTTTGAAATCGGAAAGGCCCCGGAGATCTCACACTCGGTCAATGCTTATAACTCCGCAACACGACACAGCCGGTTATGAACATGGGTTCCGACTTCGTGCTATCAGTCTCTGGAACAAACGTCCCAGTGCTTAACTCAACATTTTTAAAAATCGTTTAAAAGAACACTATCTTTCTCTACCTTAATATACTTAAGTTTATATGAATTTATGTATTATTTGTTTTATATTAGGTATGGTTTTTATGTACTTATTAGTAAGTAGTCTATTAATTTAATATTTATCGTTGTGGAATGTAGGTCTTTCTTTTGTTTGTTTCTTTGGCGGTTTTTTTATAGATACTAGTATGGAACCTTTCGTGCGCGAGTCCGACTCGCACTTGGCCGGTTATTTCCTCGTAATGATCAAAACCCTAAAAAACTGGCTGTTGCTATGTTAATTAACTTAGTAAACACATTATAATTAGTGAAACATATTGATATCCTTGCATGCATAACATAATTGTTTGTTCATGCATGCATGCATCACGTTTGGTAACATGTTTTTGGAACAGTTATTCATCTGCGTTGCGTTTCAAAGAGAGAGTATAGTGTTGCTTATCTAATACAGTTTTATGAAGGTCTCGGAAAATTTCCAGGAAATGTGACGTGACGTGAACTCCCGGAGAATTCCCTGAAATGTCGACACACTATTACCAATTGCGAAATATGGGATTAAAAATACTTATACCCTAATTATTATAAAAACGAACTAAACTGACAACATCAAACGTCACTTCTTGAAATAATGTTGCCATATTCAGTTTGATAGTGATGTTCTCATTCATTCTAAATAGAATGAAAATGAGTAGAGTAGTTCTTTACAATTAGGATTTGTAATAAATATTTGTCACAATTTAATATGACATTGAAAGCAGTGAGGTGGCAGAAGCAAATTGTGCCTACTTTTTGTGAGTTATTCTATTGCAAATGCTTATTTTTTTTTACTTATTATTCGCAAACAAAGGAGGAGGCGCGTCATTTCAGCTTGAACAAGCTATATGCACTAGCACTACTAGCTCTCTTATCATTTCTATCAATATCATTCTATATTGAGACATTAGAATGATCTAAATCATTCTTGACTATTTATTTTCTACCAAAAAGCGGTAACATCGGAACTGTCATTTTACTTCGTTATTATAATAAAAAGGGTATAGGTTAATTTTGAGTCTAACTCACACCATGCACAACAGACAAACGAGGAGATAATTGTTGGACTTGTTGCTGTACTGGGAACACAATTCTATGCTTCAACTCTCTACGAGGCACTGATGGACAGATGGACAGCGGAGGTATTAGTAATACAGGGCCCGCCCCGTTTAGCAACCTTCGGGTACAGAACCCCAAAAACTGGGACAACTTTTACCAGATTGACCAACTGTCCATAACTGTCCGTTACTGTGTGTTTTCTTTCTGTGGTTTGTTGTGTTGGTTGTGATATCCTATCTCTTACCTTAATAAGTCCATGCCTAATACAGGTTCCCATTCCCATCGATCTTTTGGTGCACGGTGACAGGTGAAACTAAGGTTTCATGACCAATTAGGAATCAAAGGTCGGTGTTGATGAAAGGTTCGTTCCATTAAGTTGCATAGAAGTGGCACCCCCTGAAAACGTCACTGATCAGCCAAAAGATCGTTGCATGGCTGTTCTGGCTGGACGTTGAGTCGGGCGCCCTTCATAAATAATAATAATTTTATTTAGCACATTTGTACCCCCTAAACATCATTCCGTACTGACGCTTCGCTCCCCATCCAGACAGTAATATATGCAGGACCCGTATTAAATTTGCAGTTCGCCCGAAAAACTCCCGAGCCAGGAAACCGAAAAAATTCTATTCAGTAAGATTTGCCGGCTTTTATTCGGTAGGTGAGAATTCTTTGTTTTATTTGGCAACATAATTGAATCCACGTTTTTGTTGACGTTAATTGGTGCCCTGCTTTAGCGGAGAATGTGAAAATAAAAGGTTTTTGTAATTCCAAATGCGTATGACCTGAAAATGGTTTGAATGAATGTATTTGAATGTAGATATTGCATACAAAAATGCCTTTTAATACCAGAACCGGGACCACGAAGATCTTACAGATTCGGCGCTCGAGGTCACAAACTTGGTTTATTCATTGGGTAGACATCAAAAATAAAAATTATCGAATTTAACGCAAAGTACCCCATACATTCAGGCGACAGTTTTACTGGAATAATCGGGCATCTCGCCTCATCAGCTATTAGCCTTAGGACCAGATTCAATGTGTCCGAATAAACTCCTCTGACACTTTCGTAAAATCACGGTGTATCTGTTTTGGTGTATTTAATTCAATTCATTTATTAATTGTAGATAACAATGATCCAATAATTTGTTACTAACACAAACATATGGTTAGTAAACAGGGTAAAGTAAAAACAATAACATAAAACTATTAGTTGCTCGAGATAAGCTTGACCACCCAATGTTGGTACATTGGGCAGTCAAACCTTCCCAAGATTCAAGATCTCACTGGCACTGCCCCAGGATCTGCCGATAATCGAAACAATGCGCTTCCGCATGATCGCGTAAAAATCATCTGTACGCGCCTCAGCAAACATTGTTGACGCACTGCAGAACCGAGGCAGCCCCAGCAACACCCTGAAGATGTTATTATATTGGACTCGCAGGGCATTGTAAGTCTTCAGCTTATAGCGAACCCATAGGCTGCTGGTGTAGAATGTCTGATAGTACGACTTAATTAAAGTGACTTTCACCTGTCTCGAACATTTTGCAAACCTACGGGCCTTTTGCAATTGTGAAGTTACTTTTAATCACATACACGTTATTATATTACGTTGCAGTCAAAATGAAGTTGGATGGAGGTGGTATTTGTCCTGTATCTTTCACATATAGTTTGTCACATACGGCTCAGGTCATATCATTACGTTTTGACGCAGGCCACAGGCCACTCAAAAAATATATATTCAAAGTTGAGCAAACTTTTTGCGAGTTTTCTCTGCCTTTTTTATTTGCACTGCCTACGTCTCAGCATAAACCTACACTTTATACTGTGAGCTAATTAGAACTATACATTTTCTACTCATACGTCTGTTGATATTTAATTTTCAAAAACGTTTTACTGTCATAATCGTCTTTTTGCCCTTTCTGCCCTCCATTTAATAGTCCCGCAAACAAACCGAAGATAGACGGCTCAATTTCGAGTAACCGAATCAATCTTGTTTAGAACATGGCGTCCTATACAGTCTGGGAGGACGTCTGACTAATGATAGTACTGTACCGTGTGGCCGGCTTTACTGCACTCGCCACGAACTCATTATCTCTTGTGGTTTCTTACAATGTATAAAATGAACTGGGATAAGGGGAACGACCATAGTATAGTGGTTCCTCTTTTGTTTGCATGCACAAGTTATTTCCAATCTCTGTGCCTGACCATGTACGCTGGTCGGTATCTCCGCTTGGTAGGTAGAGTTTTGGGTGTCATCAAACACAAGGTATACCTAGTATCACCATCTTATCTGTAGAATTAACGATGGCACCATCATCTACTCCAACTGAGCAGAGCATACACTACAACGACCTTGATTGACTGGAGCAATCTGCATGATTTTATGGTCTGTAAAAAAATTGAGCTAAACTGAACTGAACCAATGACAAAGAAGTGACATTTTCAAAGTAGCGTCTTCTTCTTCTTCTTTTTATTAATGGCGTCCTAACCTCTTTTGAGGTTAATTTTGCCAGTGTCAAGTGGTCAGGTTCTCATTTGAGAACCTGGAAATTATAATGTCTTGAGATGATGTTAAGATGATGATGATGATTTGTCGCTCGTTAGCACAACACAGGGAGGACGTGAAGGGCTGTGGGTTCCAAGTAATTCCTTCGGACGTGAGCGACTGCCTCCTCCAAAGTAGCGTCAGTAGTTTCAGTGGCTAGAAACTAGGCCCGCGCTGTTGCGTCAGTTTGACGGTCATTTGACCATACATTTGACAACATTGACAACTGCCTCACCTTCGCCCTGCTTTCGGGCCGCTGGTGAAGCGAAGCCGCTGGTGCATATAGAAAGATAGTGTGGCAGTAAAGCAAAAAAACATTACATTTTTAAATACATCTAAAAAGGCTTGGTAGCTTATTTCTAGTTCTATATAGATAATACATACTTACCCTGAGTTGCACAAAACTTTTGCATATCCACAGCATAAGAATCAAGTGACAATTTTATGAGATTCTCGCCGATGAAACGTACTTACAACTCAGGGATTGACTTGCTTAAGGGTTAACATTTCAAAAGCAAGCCCTATATAATATTTTATTATATTTTAAAATGTCAAAACACGGATAAAAAGCTTCAACTAAAACAACACTTATCCTTTCAAAGCATAAATCAGTAGCAAAAAAATCGCGGTCGTTGAAGTCTTTAATTCAATTGAAGTGCAAGTTTTTTTTATTTTCAACAACTTTCTAGATCCGAGCTCAGTCCAGCCTTGATTAATGGCCTGCACCATTCAGAGTGATAAAAAAGAAAACTGGTCAAGTCTGACTCGGTGATTACAGTGCCTTGGTTTAAATAGAATTTAATCCGTAAGTTGCAATTGTAGTCACCCAAATCTTAAAGCGGGGTTTTATTTTTCCTGCCCGACTGAATGGTAGATCTTCAACCGCTGCTATTCTGTCCTGTGTCTGTACATTTATCATGTGATTTTAGAAGGAGCGGTGACGGTTAAAAATTCGAGTAAACCTTCATTACTCAATAGCTGCGACGACGGCACACCTCGGACACTCCATAGAACGCTCGTAAAATAATCACCTATTACTACTACATAACCAAATGATGTTTGTATACGTGCAAATGTGTGCGTAAACTTTGCTAGGGCTGGTGGCGCGACAAATGCAGCGATATTTAGTATACACGTCGTCACCCGTCAGGCGTTCAGCCCTGTCTATTGATCTTTTAACCAATCGTTTGACGCCAGGGGTGGGGTGCGGTATCTGAATCAGCGCGGGGAAGGGAGTGGCCGTTCTGTACGGAGTACTATTATCTCTTCTGTGACGATGGGCTAGCCATCTGTCACGCTAAATGTAGTATTACTGGGAGATCCGCATGGGTGGTTTGTCCACTCTGTGAAAGAAGCCAGATTTTTTTACTACAGCTAGTACGTTTGCCTAGGTTCATATTTTGAAAATGAGGAAAGTCGATTTCGACCTAAGAGACCCGTGAGGATCAATTATTATTATTTTTTTCAGTTTTTCACGTTTTCAGAGATTGGAAATTAATTTATTCGAAAACGGTCGATATTTGTAAAAAAACATGTGTAACTAAATAAAAAAAAACATTTCGCTTCGATGACAAAAAGAAATAGTAAAATTGGTCCAGTAGTTTGACTTTTATGGGGTCCAAAATATGCCTATAATAATCAAGATGGATCTTCAGTATAGAATCAGTATGTGCCCCATCTCTTGTATTTACCAGGCAGCATTCGCATAGTAACTTTTGCTACGCAATACTTCATCCCCACTGCATCACATGCTCCAGAACATCTTCCAGGTCCAAAAAGTGTTGGGTCATACTTAGGGCTTTGATTACCAACTTATTTGCAACTTTGGACTATAGATACGAGATATATCCAGGTCCCACGGGGCTACTCCTGCAAGTCATTTGGTAGAGGAGTTCTTATTGCGTGTTCCAGATCAACGTCTAGATCTCAAAGTTTTTCTTACGATATCCTTTCAAGGCTTCGAATACCTTTGTCTTTTGTTTTTTTTTTTTTTTTTTTCAGCAAATGCTTTTTAGTACTTACTTATGTTTTGTTGTTTTTTATATAATTAAGTTCCATACAACTTTATTTGTAAATGGTCTGGAAGAGACTAGACCCCACGATACAGGGAATCCTAGTGTGGGATCTAGGGCTTAACCAAAATGTGAATCTTTTATTGGAAATAAAGAAATTCAATTCATTTACCTACCTATATTTTTACAATATGTGGAATGTTAGTATTTTATGCACAAAAATGAATTACTCGTCCTTGTCACCCACGGTAGCGTAAGGACAAAAGAGTCCTTGGAACAATATTGACATTAAAATTATAAAAAAAAAAAAATGACATTAAAATTATTTTGACAGTGGGGACCAAGACGTCAATGAATTTCTAATTTTTGGCATTGGTACCCACTGTCAAACTAATTTTAATGTATTTTTTTTTTACAAAAAAAATAAAAAAATGACTCGAGTTAACCGGTTAATACGAAAACGATATCAAACATGCCCTGAAAGCAGAAATTATCGGAAAGATTTTTTAGTGTGTGGCGCGGGGTGCGTTTTTCTATTGACCCTCATGGGCCTCTCAGCCGAATCCGGCTTTCCTCATTTTCCAAATATGAAACACGTACTAGCTGTGGTAAGTTTAGTCTTCTTTCACTATGTGCACAAAAAATTACTTTTTGTTCTGGACCGAACCCTTACTATATTGAATAATTGGTTAAAATTGGACATATTGTGCCTCTGCAACCCCGTATGAGAAATAGCGTGACGCAGTTATGTTATGTCGATAAAGAAGCTAAACTTATTGCACCAAGGATCCCTAAAAATGTAAAATTCTCTTCCGGCACTTTGTTATTTCGTAAAAAAACTTGATAGTCGCTTTGCTGTTGAACACAATTTTTAATCTGAATTTTTAGTGTTCAAATTGGAACCCTTTTAGTGTTTACCCCGTTAGTGGTGGAACGAAGAAAAATAAAAAAATAACAAATAACCGGCCAAGTCCGAGTCGGACTCGCGCACGAAGGGTTCTGTACCATTATAATGACAGTTGCCATTTATAATTGCCATTTATAATGACAGTGACACACCACGACCGTCATTGATGGTGTTTCCAGCTATTAATGATATTGTGTGTGTCCTACTTTATGTTTGGTTTCTTTCTTTTTCTTTGGTCTGGTTGTTTCTGTCCTTGTAATAAACGTTTCTTTCTTTCTTTCTTTCTTTCTTCTTTCTATTTTATCTATAAAAACGGCAAAAAAAACTGTGCTTATTTTCACTTTTATGACATCTCCCTATTCAACCCATTTTATGACATCTCCCTATTCAACCCATTTTATGACATCTCTCTATTCAACCCATTTTATGACATCTCCCTATTCAACCCATTTTATGACATCTCCCTATTCAACCCATTTTATGACATCTCCCTATTCAACCCATTTTATGACATCTCCCTATTCAACCCATTTTATGACATCTCTCTATTCAACCCATTTTATGACATCTCCCTATTCAACCCATTTTATGACATCTCTCTATTCAAACCATTTTATGACATCTCCCTATTCAACCCATTTTATGACATCTCCCTATTCAACTCATTTTATGACATCTCCCTATTCAACCCATTTTATGACATCTTTCTATTCAACCCATTTTATGACATCTCCCTATTCAACCCATTTTATGACATCTCCCTATTCAACCCATTTTATGACATCTCCCTATTCAACCCATTTTATGACATCTCCCTATTCAACCCAATTTATGACATCTCCCTATTCAACCCATTTTATGACATCTCCCTATTCAACCCATTTTACGGTGCAAAGGTGACGTTCGTAGTTGACCGAAAATGCAGGCCACGTGTCACCAAGGCGAGTAAGTGAGATAGCAAGCGAGTGAGAGAGACAGCGGTAGGTATCTTATCGCTGTCTCTCTTCGGATCCGCTGCTAATGAGCTTGTATTGTCAGCAACTCGAAATCAATAATCAAATTGGATTATGTGGAAAAATCACGGAAGAATCGTTTTTTTTTTCCAGAAATATAAAAAAAACATGTCTCAACCACTAGATACCCAACTTAGGCCAGAATTTCAACCAGAAATGTGCTACTCTCCAAAAATGTTTGTCGCCTAATACTCCAAATAACCTGATTAATTTAGAAAATGTCTCATTCTGCTGGAATAACTCTACAAAGGCGGGAATTTGAAGTTCCCTCCCACGCGGCGTCGTCGCGTCGTCGCTACGCAACCGCTTTTTTTGAATCGCCCGGTATAGTTACCCCGCCCCCGTTACCCCGCAAGGATTATGGATCAACTTCGGTGAGAGCGTCAGCCTCTACGAAGATGAAATCCACCTGCTAGCGGTCGATAGTCCGCCATAATTGTATTATCTTAAGTTATTAATCGAAACATCAACGTGCATAGATAGGATGTTACAGGTTAACGATGGAGATTGGAGTGTGGAGAAGTGTGATTCCGGATTCCTTTCTTTTGGACTGTCAGTCAGTCAAAATAGATATACTCGTTCAACGATAGTTTGGCTTGTGAGTGACGTTTACAGGGGGGCGTCACATCTACCAAATTGTAAATGTTAAGTTAACAGATCTATTTCAAGTAAAATAACCTTTTTTTGCTTACTTTACTATAAACTTTATTGCACAAAAACAGAATAAAAACACTTAATAATGAAAAAAAAAATGTACAAAGGCGAGCTTATCTCTAATGAGAGATCTCTTCCACCAACCCTACTTACAAGATTCACGCACACCAAAGGCGTTTAACTATATTGAATCAGTAATACAAAGCAGTCACAAATTCTCGTCAATATGCAATTCCCCAATTATATTAGATTTGGCAATTTCGTTGCCGGTATATACTGATAAGTAAAGGAAGTTGGTGTACTTCGTTACACCGTGTTAGAAGGCCCATTTCCGTTATGTACTTAATTAAGGTCTCTAATTGTGATGTATAAGATCGGATAGTTAGCGTGATACAAACGTAGGTACTTTATTATGCACTTAACCCTAAAAACTAGCTGGCCGCCTGGCCGCAAAATGTATGGCGATGTGAAAAATTAAGTTGCTCTGATCAAATCTGGAATCGCAAATTTTACATTAGGTACCATTATATTACCAAAGTTTTGTATACTTAGTTTGATTTAAAGATGGCTAAGTTACAATCGCCCTGGTTTAAATATCTGTTAAACCAGGGTTCCCACTTTCCAAATAAATATTGAAATCCAATTAAACCTGTTTAGGTAAGGTAAAATATTTGTGCAAGTTAGCCTAAAGCTGCACTATTAATTTGTCGGATGTCGGGTGTGTCACAGATAACCGTTGTAATTACCTCGCGATCTGACTGATACAATAAATGATAGTGGCATTAATGTAACATGCTATTACGTTACATGTAACTAATATCGTGCCATTATTACATCTGGTCACTTTAGATTGCTCTAATTTGAAATTACGGTCCAATATTGATAGACATTTTGTGACCTTTAATGCAATGTGCGTGCATGCATGCATACACTTTGGCAATAAATGCTAGAAAAAAAAATATGGCAAGATAATGTGACATAATTTAGAGCACCACTGCGTGTCTTGATTGAGGAACCAAATACATTAAAGAAAACACGCAGTAGTCTGCAAATATTGCCATCATTTCAAGGTGTATCTTCACTGCAACGTTGCACAGTGTCTCAATAATTTATGCTCACCGGTTCATGTATACATTTTCGCGGGACAGATTTCGGATTTCAAATTCAAACTAGATAAAACAAGACGAGATAGCTAATAGTTCTGATAGAAAACATAGCCTGAGATTCCCCTACCATCTCCATATATCGTTGGCGAGTAGCAAGGCGATGGTCTAGGCCCGAAGGATGAAGTATAATGAGTATTTACGAAGGTGAAGTATAGAATAATTGGATAAACGTTAGGCACAATCGTGCTTCTACCACCCCGTATTGAAAAACGCGTAACGCAATGACATGAGTTCTGATGTTCGGAAATACACGTTCGAATCACAGCTTTCCAAGTTTATAATATCCTCCGGATAGAGAACACTCATGTAGTCGAGAGTATGTTCTGATATATTATATAACATTGTAATGGCCGCTGTGCACTCTCAGACCGGACGTTCCGAGGCAGATATACAATGTGATTTCCAGACTACTAGCAAATGTACAAAGTATACAAAACGCAATGTACATCAGCGTTGGGATGTCTGCTAACGATTTTTATTATGAAAAGTACTCTTTCATATTTTCAAAAAATATATTCGAGATGACTTTAGGGTATAATTTATTGGTAAAAATAAATCTCCAAATGTTGATACAATTGATACAAATTTTTGACCTGTGCGCGATTCCCTGCGGACATAATTATGTATGTCCGTGACGTTGGCATCAATAATGTCTATTGCAAGGAAATGAAAACTGAATTTTCCCTAATTTTAATGTCATATATTTTTCTTTTTCGGCCGGAGAAGGCAGAAGAAGAACGGAAAGTATTAAGGGCGGCTTGCAGAATTGTCTAAATCTAGATTTAGCGTCTTAAACCGATTTAACTTTGACATATTTCATACAATTGAATGATGCAATTGATTTAGGTCGCTGAATCTAGATTTAAGCTGTTTCTGCAAGTCGCTAGTTACTTGCAAACACTGTCAGGTCGCGTAGTTTTGGCAGTATATCGACACAGGAGCAAGATTCTCGCACCTTCGATATACGGATATCGAGACCTATATTGACAGATTTCCCTACAAAATCACTCGATATAGGTGTAGATATCGTATACCGAATGCGCGAGAATCATGCCACAGGCTTCGGCAAATAACCTGCGGTTTGATAGAGTCGCGGTCGCGGAGTTTGTTTTTCAAAATTCGTTTATTGACTTAAAATAAAATACAATCGAACAAAACTAGACTTATTTCGAAGATTAAGGCGCCCGTCCAGCTAAAATGCCCAACAGATTGAGTTATTCCAGCAGATTGAGACACTTTCTGAATCCAGAAAAAATATATGTTATAAAATAGTCCCTTTCCTAAAAATTTAGTGTTTGAAAAGATCATAATGTCATCAAAAAGTATATGAAAAAAAATATAAACGAATAGTCCTTTTTTACCTAAATCGAGTTATTCCAGCAGTTCTACGAGGAATATTGGTTTGATTCTTGTGTCTAAAAATAGGTAATCGAAATATCTTAAAGTTTAGTGTTTAACATTTTAGAATTAATCGGCGATTTCGAATAAATCTTCATTTTATCACTTGCGCTGAAATAAATTGCATGCGGGTATGCGCGAAGGCGACGGGAGGCATTACCGCTTAGGCTCTCGAAGGGAGAGGTTGTGTCGCTCGTCTCAATAAAAGTCAGTCATAAAATAATTGCTACGCGGCATCGTCATGGCATAATAAAATACGGTTTTTCCTCCTCAAAAGTAGCCAAGGCCTAAAAAATTTATGGGATTCGTCTTGATACTCCTGAAAATTGGTAGTACGGTGTCTTACTGGTAGTCAGTAGGATTGAAATAGTAGTTTATGAAACTGTTCCATAATGAGGGGTATTAAAACACGAGTGGGTGTTTTTGATAGTATCCCACGAGAGTTTTAATACCTAGTTATGTGTAGTTTCACACCATGTTTAGTTCATACACTATTTATCTACTCTCATACTCATCTCATTTGGTTCGTTGTGACAAGTCCTTTAGGAATATGGTGCCATCGAGCTAATCTGAATTTGGAGTTCATTTTGTAATATGGGTATGGTTTTCGAGGTATTTTAGGGTTCTAGTGACGAATTAGGGGTCCATTTTGCATTTCCAGATGGCTGCCGAGCCTTTCTATTTTGCAATATGGGTATGGCGTAGTATCGGGTATTAGCTTACTTTTTGTTAGGGTTCCGTACCCGAAGGGTGCCAAACGGGACCCTATTACTGAGACTTCGCTGTCCGTCTGTCCGTCCGTCCGTCCGTCCGTCCGTCCGTCCGTCCGTCTGTCACCAGGCTGTATCTCATGAACCGTGGTAGCTAGACAGTTTAAATTTTCACAGATGATGTATTTCTGTTGCCGCTATAACAACAAATACTAAAAATCAAAAGAAATTTAATATTAAGGGGGGCTCCCATACAACAAACGTGATTTTTTTGCTCATTTTTGCTCGATATTGATAATGGTAGCAGGTAGACGCTTAAAATGTTCACAATATATTGAGTATATTATTTACTTAAAAAATAAATAATTAAATTAAAATTAAATTAATATTTAGGGGGGCTCCCATACATTTTTTTTGCGGTTTTTTATAGATAATGGCACGGAACCCTTCGTGCGCGAGTCCGACTCGCACTTGGCCGGTTATTTCAATTATTCATAATAACTCGTGTATTTACTCATGATAAGCATAACAGAATAATGATATTGTGATGCGGAACTGATAATGAAGACCACATATGGCCACCAGACCTGCTCAATACTAGGTACAAATACAATGCGTGGCTGACAGGCAGGCAACGCATAGCCTAAACCGGTGGACCTAGAGCCATGAAACTTTGTACAGAGGTTCCTTAGTAGCGTGGGGTAGCACTGAGATGGGATTTGACAAAATAATTCCCCAATTAGGGATTAGGAGTTACAGTTTGTATTAAACTCAATCTAATCAAATAGGGTTTGTGGAAGTCGGTTTTTTCTAAAGTTTACTTTTTGTTTCAATTATTATTCCAAATTACCTGCACAATCAATACAACGTAAATGCCCGCACGATCATATGCCAATATTCGAATCAGTTCTTAGTATCAGCAATGGCTCGGATTGTTATCGTTTTGGGCCAGCACTGAGTAACACAAGTGATCCAAGTTCGATCCTCACGGACTGGGATCCTCCAATTCTCTAGTACACACACACTAAAATTACTTGACAATATTAGCTCCGACGCTCTTACGCGGTTGCCATAGATTCCATTTTCGAACTCACTTTTGAATTAGTTCATCAGTACATTAAAATAATTCAAAAGTCAGTTCGAAAATGGAATCTATGGCGTCAGTATAAGAGCTGTCAAACTTAATATTGTCATGTAATTTTTGTCAGTGTAACTGGTGTAACCTAGAGAATCGACCACATTATCACTTTTCAACCGACTTCAAAAAAAGGAGGAGGTTCTCAATTCGACCCGTATGTTTTTTTTTTTTTTTTTTTTTTTTTTTTTTTTTTTTTTTTTTTTTTTTTTTTTTTTTTTTTTTTTGTTACGCGATAACTCCGCCAATTATGAACCGATTTGAACAAATCTTTTTTCGGCGTATAGGTAATACCTCAAGGGTGGTCCCATTGACACCAGGTCAGGATCTGATGATGGGATCCTGGAGAAATCGAGGGAACTCTTCAAATATTATAGGCAGACCTATAGTGATTTTTGTGTTTTTCATAATAACTCGTGCAAATGCACATGGTAAGCATAATATTGTGATGCGGAACTGCTGATGAAGACCACATATGGCCACCAGATCTGCTCAATACTAGGTACAAATACAATGCGTGGCTGACGGGCAGGCAACGCATAGCCTAAACCGGTGGACCTAGAGCCATGAAACTTTGTACAGGGGTTCCTTAGTAGCGTGGGGTAGCACTGATATGGGATTTGACAAAATTAATTCCCCAAGGGGGGGGGGGGATAAGGGGTTACAGTTTGTATTAAACTCAATCTAATCAAATAGGGTTTGAAGTCGAATATTAAAAAAGTCGCCGCCATCTTGAACTTTTTTGTTTCTGAACCGATTTGCTTCAAAATCGATATCCGAAAATGCGGTTGGAGTACAATCATGATTCTGAAGTCAAATATTAAAAAAGTCGCCGCCATCTTGAACTTTTTTGTTACTCAACCGATTTGCTTCAAAATCGATATCTGAGGATCCGGTTGGAGTCCAATCATGATTCTGAAGTCAAATATCAAAAAAGTCGCCACCATCTTGAACTTTTTTGTTACTGAACCGATTTGCTTCAAAATCGACACAATATTTCAACACGCAATGAACTGCAACCAACGGAACTACTGGGGAATAAAAAGTCCCATACCTACGTCAACACTGTTACCGTATGGGATTTTTTTTTCCTTACCGTAACAGTGTGGACGGCGGGGTGTGTACTACTGGGAATAAACGCGAATTCGTTCGTCACTAGAACCCTAAAATACCTCAAAAACCATACCCATATTGCAAAATAGAAATTTGGCGCGTTGACCATCTTGAAATGCAAAATGGACCCCTAATTCGCCACAAGAACCCTAAAATACCTCGAAATCTATACCAATATTGCAAAATTAAAATTTGGCGCAGCGGCCATCTTGAAATGCAAAATGGACTTTATATTCGTCACTAGAACCCCAAAATACCTCGAAAACCATACCCATATTGCAAAATTGAAATTTGGCGCGGTGGCCATCTTGAAATGCAAAATGGACCCCTAATTCGTCACTAGAACCCTAAAATACCTCGAAAACCATACCCATATTGCAAAATAGAAATTTGGCACAGCGGCCATCTTGAAATGCAAAATGGACTGTATATTCGTCACTAGAACCCCAAAATACCTCGAAAAGCATACCCATATTGCAAAACAGAAATTTGGCGTGGCAGCCATCTTGAAATGCAAAATGGAATGTATATTCGTCACGAGAACCCTAAAATACCTCGAAAACCATACCCATATTGCAAAATTGAAATTTGGCGCGGTGGCCATCTTGAAATGCAAAATGGACCCCTAATTCGTCACTAGAACCCTAAAATACCTCGAAAACCATACCCATATTGCAAAATAGAAATTTGGCGCAGCGGCCATCTTGAAATGCAAAATGGACTGTATATTCGTCACTAGAACCCCAAAATACCTCGAAAAGCATACCCATATTGCAAAACAGAAATTTGGCGTGGCAGCCATCTTGAAATGCAAAATGGAATGTATATTCGTCACGAGAACCCTAAAATACCTCGAAAACCATACCCATATTGCAAAATTTAAATTAGGCGCGGTGGCCATCTTGAAATGCAAAATGGACTCTATATTCGTCACTAGAACCCCAAAATACCTCGAAAACCATACCCATATTGCAAATTAGAAATTTGGCGCGATGGCCATCTTGAAATGCCAAATGGACCCCTAATTCGTCACTAGAACCCTAAAATACCTCGAAAACCATACCCATATAGCAAAACAGAAATTTGGCGCGGCAGCCATCTTGAAATGCAAAATGGACCCCTAATTCGTCACTAGAACCCTAAAATACCTCGAAAACCATACCCATATTGCAAAATAGAAATTTGGCGCAGCGGCCATCTTGAAATGCAAAATGGACTGTATATTCGTCACTAGAACCCCAAAATACCTCGAAAAACATACCCATATTGCAAAACAGAAATTTGGCGTGGCAGCCATCTTGAAATGCAAAATGGACTCTATATTCGTCACTAGAACCCCAAAATACCTCGAAAACCATACCCATATTGCAAATTAGAAATTTGGCGCGGTGGCCATCTTGAAATGCCAAATGGACCCCTAATTCGTCACTAGAACCCTAAAATACCTCGAAAACCATACCCATATAGCAAAACAGAAATTTGGCGCGGCAGCCATCTTGAAATGCAAAATGGACCCCTAATTCGTCACTAGAACCCTAAAATACCTCGAAAACCATACCCATATTGAAAATAGAAATTTGGCGCAGCGGCCATCTTGAAATGCAAAATGGACTGTATATTCGTCACTAGAACCCTAAAATACCTCGAAAACCATACCCATATTGCAAAATTTAAATTAGGCGCGGTGGCCATCTTGAAATGCAAAATGGACTCTATATTCGTCACTAGAACCCCAAAATACCTCGAAAACCATACCCATATTGCAAAACAGAAATTTGGCGCGGCAGCCATCTTGAAATGCAAAATGGACCCCTAATTCGTCACTAGAACCCCAAAATACCTCGAAAACCATACCCACATTACAAAATTTAAATTAGGCGCGGTGGCCATCTTGAAATGCAAAATGGACTCTATATTCGTCAATAGAACCCCAAAATACCTCGAAAACCATACCCATATTGCAAAACAGAAATTTGGCGCGGCAGCCATCTTGAAATACAAAATAGACCCCTAATTCGTCACTAGAACCCCAAAATACCTCGAAAACCATACCCATATTGCAAAATTTAAATTTGATATCACATAGCAATAGCTATAGCGGGGCTTAAAATACCAGTTTGAAGCCGGTGCGGCACAAAACTTCAAAATCTGACTTCAGAATTATGATTCGACTCTAACCGCATTCCTAGATATCGATTTTGAAACAAATCCGTCTACAGTCTATTCGTGATAAGAATGTTGTGAAATTAAAATTAAAATGGACAGGACACAACCGTCGCGTTTGAAAGTTTGCCTTCAACCGGTCACTGTGAACTTGGCTTGATAAGAGGAAACGATTTGATTGGTTACGGGGCGTGGCCATTATTAATCTGTGGCGTGGCTAAGCCGCCGGACAGTGATGACTCCACTTCATTCTTATCACGAATAGACTATAGTTACAAAAAGTTCAAGATGGCGGCAACTTTTTTCTAAATCTGACTGCAGAATCATGATTGGACTCCAACCGCATTCTTAGAATCGATCTTGAAGCAAATCGGCCTAGTACCTACATTACAAAAAAGATCAATATGGCGGCGACTTTTTTCAAAGTCTGACTTTAGAATCATAATTGGACTCCAACCAGATCTTCAGGTATCGATTTTGAAGCAAATCAGACCAGTAACGAAAATGTTCAAGATGGCGGCGACTTTTTGTCGGCGGCGATAAAAGTGTGTAGGAGGCGCCGCCACAGGAACGCCAACTTATACTTGCCACTCTGTTGCACGATTGTGAATAACAATCGCTAAGCCACTCGATTGTAGAAATCATTCAAAGTATTCGAATAATCCTAAAACAATCGATAATCGAGGTACCTAGTCGTGAAGCGTGAGCTGCGTGAGTGGTTTCATTCGTTTTGATATTCGATAGTTTTATGCTCATGTAAAAGTAAACTCTATGCTCTGAGAAAAAGTATCTAATTTTGTGTGGAAAATTCTATCAGAAAACCATCGAAATTCATGAATACTACCTAACGGAAACAACTACCTACCAAACGGAAACATTGTCACATGTTAGTTCTAGGTAACCAGTCATGAACTCTCTTAGCACATATCATAAGTTGCTCATCCTTATGAATATAGATATAATAATCTAAAAAGAACGCTGCAGTGGTAGGCGATTTACGCCAATTTGTCCATGCAGATAAGGACGCTATTGCCATGCATATTACCACATTCTTTTCCGCAAATTACACCAGTGTACCCATACATATAAGGAAGCTATTGCCATGCACCGCTCCATCGCATCCAGCGTTTTTAGGGTTCCGTACCCGAAGGGTGCAAAACGGGACCCTATTACTAAGACTTCGCTGTCCGTCTGTCACCAGGCTGTATCTCATAAACCGTGGTAGCTAGACAGTTGAAATTTTCACAGATGATGTATTTCTGTTGCCGCTATAACAACAAATACTAAAAAACAAAAGAAATTTAATATTAAGGGGGGCTCCCATACAACTAACGTGTTTTTTTTGGGGTTTTTGGGGTACGGAACCCTTCATGCGCGAGTCCGACTCGCACTTGGCCGGTTATTTTATGTTACGCAAAGTATACTTATATCCAAGATGTTTTCCTAAAAAAGCGTCATATTACAATAAAACATCACTCGGTAATTATACGCATAGCAGTTAGTAGATCAAATAGGTTATATATAATTCAGACTGTCTTCCTAAATGGAAACGGGGCGTAATGCTTTGATATATTTTAATTTGAACAATAGGTACGTCCATACATGTTTTATTTATTTATTGAACAAAAATCCACAGCTATACATAAAATTAAACAAAAATTTTGATTTAATAATTAAGTCAATTGAAGATTTCACTATGTAAAAAGTCAATTATGAACAAGTGAGGTTTACATTTCAAGAGACAGGTAGTCAGGTACATACATAAACAATAAAATCTGATGTGTAGGTGGGGTAGGTACATGTATCTAGATCATAATCTTATAATTATCATTGACACGCACTAGCATACCGTTGTTCTGAAACTTTGGTTTCCGGCGTCGCGATCTCGTGATGCGGGATGAGGCATGGCTGCGCGGCGGGAAAAGCTAGGCCACGCCCAAACCATGAAAAAATCTGGCAACCCCCAGAGCCTTAAACTAGAATTGCGGTTGGACAATGATTTGTTTGGTTTTTACCAGACTAGAAAAACGTCTACAAAAAACTTATTACTATAATTATAAAATACGGTGAGATCTATGTTGTGGACGAACTGGGCTATTAAATTATTTTAAATATGTGCGACAATTGGATTTGTTTCACTTATTGCAGGTCGCGGAGTGGAAGCGGGGTAGTTGTGTGACAGGTGTCAATAAAAGAAACTCTATGAAGCATGCAACCAATAAATTAATATGAACATGTCACATGAACATTTGGCAATATTGAAAGCCCTGCTTTAAACCCGCCAGTGATATGCAAATTCCAAACAGTATGCCTAAACAACAATCGATATAAAAAGTAAAGTAAATGAAGCCCATTAATGGGGCATTAATGCTACCGTGGGGCACAGGCCTTTACCCGGATACATGTACTCCTGGCTCAGTGCGGGTTGGTAGAGAGGTGTTGGGTTAGTGGCAAATCCAACTGTCAGAAGATATCAAGCTGCCCTATCAGGGCCTCTGACACAGCTTTACGACTTCTACCACCGAGTAGCGATAGTAGCCGGCACCAACAGCTTAACTTGTCATCCAAAACACGGAAGCGCCCGAAACAAATGGCCACATAAAAACGCGTCACCCATCCGATACCCGTCTCGGACAGATGTTACTGTACCCGCACGATGGATGTAAGTATATTCTAGCTTTTTAGGTACTCGTACACAAAGGTCTACCCTTGCTGATATATCAAACTCTCTCATCGGAACTTGGTTTGCTGGAAGAGATCTCTTTTTAGAGATAAGCTCGCCTTTGTACACTGTTTTTATTTACTTTTTGTCATTGCAATTAATTGTGTGCAATAAAGAAATTATGAATGAATTATGATCGTTTCCGACGCACGTAAACCGCTCGGCCACGGATACTTCTATATAAGGTGAGCATAAATTCGAGCAACAACTCTGCTGTAACAAATGACAGACGCACAATCCTATGTATGACGGAGGAGCATTAGGTTACTAATGTGTACAAATTAGATTTATAACAATCAGGGATGTGAGGGAATTCGTCTTGCGTGGATGTATGTATCTATGTATGTGCGAGTAGTACCTTGGAGTAAGGATAATTTAAGATGAGTTGAGAATGGAGTCGCAAAATGAAGGTTTGAATAACTGGAGAAAAGTGGTCACAATTAGTGCCGATGCCACCTCGATTAGGAAAAGACGTGTGGCTATGTGCATGTGGGAATATAGAAAGCCCGATAATGCACTTAAAATAATTAGTGTTTGCGATTAGGGTGGCGCCACGGAGTAAATTATGCAAACTAATTAATTTAAAAATGGAATAGCTATGTGGCCAACGCGCAAGAGCTGTAAAATTAAAGTTTTAGTGGTTTCGACACCTCGCCCCCAATTTTAAAATCATAAATACATAATAATAATTTTAATACTTCTATGATCATCATGCACTGGGATTCGAACTTGCATCTCTTGTGTCAGAAGCAAGCTTAAAACGAAACCCACTACCACCACTGACCACGGAGCCCAGTTTTTTTAGTACTTTATGTATACAAACAAACAATAAATAAACATTTGCATACAGGCACAAACATTGCTTCTGGCCCCATATCCTGTGTCGTGGGAACCAGAAACAGCGACATCACAAACATGTAAACATCCAAGACCGTTTTATTCATCCAGCCGGGATTTGAACCCGGGACCTCTCGCATAGTAGGCAGATGCGCTGCGTCACAGAGGTCGTCGTAAATAAATGTAAATAAATGTAAATAAATGTTTATTATACCATATACCTTCATTATTCCATAGCTAAGGCGATGGGCTATTGCCTTGTCACGCAAAATGGAGTATTGAATAAAGGGACGATTTTGTCTGTGCCACCCGTATGGGAAAAGTCGTGACGCTATTTCATTTTGTTTATTAAACCATGGCATACTACATCCTTGGCAACCCAGGCTCAGGTGGCGGCATAACAAAAGGAAGAGTAATTGTTCGCACAATGTGTTGCTTATACAACGGTAAGGCTGATGAACGTTTGTTATGTCTTACATACGTGTAGTTTTTAGAGAGTATTATTTATCAGTTTACGAAAATAGGCGCAGATAAAACACAATATAAATCCAGGGTGAAATAGCTACTTACAACTCGAAGCAAGCATTCTAGTTTACATCATTCATGCGAGGTAAATAAAACATTTTTATTCAGGTTTTAACTAAAAGGTGCAGTCATATTTTAGGGATTTGTTAGGGACATCATTCTGATCTACTTTTACTATCAAACCCATTTGATCAGAGCAACTTTATATTTCACTTCGGTTTACAGTTACGTCACGAAACCATTACGTCCCCTATCAAGTATAACATGTTGCAAAGTGGAAAATGGAACGTTTTCTATAAACAATGCATTGTTTTGGAAATGCCAACTTTCACGGATTCTTTGGACAGCAGTAAAATCTACTTACTGTGCATGGATGATGTAAATGTATATTTAACCTCTCATAAGTTGGAAGTATTTTGGGTGTTAAACGAATAGACCGCGTTAAGAACTCCGTACTGCGCTCCATAACTGGCATCGCAGATGTGGGTGTGCAGACCGCAAAACTGAAGTGGAACTGGGCAGGCCATGTGTGCCGAATGCACCCAGACAGGTGGGCGAGGATAGCTACTGAATGGGTGCCTATAGACGGACACCGGCGTAGAGGAAGGCCCAGAAGGAGATGGCGGGACGACCTGGACACGTTCGAACTAGAGTGGGTCAATCTAGCTCTGACTAGAGATGTGTGGGCTCGAAATGGGGAGGCCTTTGCCCAGTAGTGGGACACATTATAGGCTACGTAAAAAAAAATACGCGTGTAGCACCGTACACGTGTTAGAAGTAAAACTTCTGTAGCTAGATCATTAAGTGGTACCTATACTATACACCTATACCTACCTATACTAAAAGAGATTTAAATTTCCAATTTTGAGATCCAATCTCTGCTTCAAGTTACTTTTATGTTTCAGACGTCCGATTATTTGAAATTATTTTATGCTTGTACTTACTTTTAATACGTCATGTCATTTATTTCCCACCATTCCTTATCTACAATTTGTCGCGCTCGTGGTGATATACTTAACTCATTCAATAGTGTCATTACTATTTGCATCTCGCTCAGATTATATACCATCCTGACGTCACGTCTTTAAGCCGTCTCGCTCAAATGTATGCATTGCTTTGCTTGTCTCTGTGCCCAGTCCCTTTATTTAATTGATCGAGTACGTATTTTCAACTATTCCAAGTTAATGTGTACCTGCGGGGCTACCATAAGGCTTGCCACTCACCTCAGTCGCGCAGATAAATGACAAAGAAGATGGCTAAATCAATATATGGACGACTGCCCCAGACATGTACAAAGACTTCTCAACAGCCAATAGCATTTAAATATTCATTCATAAATTTAATTTACTGCGTCTGTATTTAGTTTGTAGAACTTGAAGAAAAAAATAATTAAATATAGGTAAATAAGAGTTGTTACTCAATACTCCGTGATTCCAATATGATTCCGTGACCTTTGCCGTCGCTAGAAATAAGCACCATTTTGCAATAACATGCAACATAACGCCATCTAGCCACTCCTCTGGAAACCTCCTGTTTTCAACAGTTTTGCTAGTTGGCAATTGGCAATTATGTTGCATGTTATTTTTAACGATGGCAAAAGTCACTAATCAATGGCGGAATCATAGAGTATGAAGTGACAACTCTTAATTATTTAATCATTTCCTTCAAGTTCTACAAACTAACTAAAGACGCAGTAATTTATGAGAGAATATTTAAATGCTATTAATTGGCTGTTGAGAAGTCTTTGTACATGTCTGGGGCAGTCATTTTGCCAAATTGCCAACTCCTTTCGCGTCTCAATGATGTTTCTCCATAAAATAGCGCGCATTCATTATGATATGACATTAAATTGTGACAAAATGCGTGGCTGGGGTGACTGGCGTGCCTTATGCTACCCCCGCTAACCTATACATACCTACTTTGCTAGGATTTTTTAGGGTTTCTTCATCGCGAAGTGATGACGTAACTCTTATTTAATTTTATTCTTGACATTTCCTTAGTCCGCCATACGAAATACCTCGATTTTGATATTTTACTTCAACATTATTGACTGGCATGAAGCATTAACTTTAAAATTACAAAAGCTTATTAAAATCAAAATCGTATAATTTCAACAGTTATAACAACAATTCAACTTTAAAATATGTATTACAAAAATTACATACAAACAAATAAGCGAAACAATAAGCTATTAAACTTATGGCTCTGTAAGCTGTAGACCTCGCTTTGGCCGTTTACTACAGATAAACATTAAATAGGTAGGTATAACACGTACTTAGTAGCTAAACTGCTAATTTGTGACTTGAACTGCACTATATAATAAAAAGTGGCTTTAGAACAGTTCTAGGTACCTACTAATTGTTTTCAAGAAGTCTTAATGCAGCCATCCATCACATCGGAATTTGCTTGAAAACTAAATATCACATTTGGATGATTCTAAGTGACTTTATGCGATTACTAGCTGCTCGTTGCGCGACTACGCAGCGCGTTTTAGGTACCTATTCCATAGTTACCGGCCACAAAACGATTCGTTCATCATTTTAAAAATCCATATCGACCCATGTGACATTGATGAAACTCTTTTCTTACAAACTGTATGGATCGCATCGCACAGCTGTCAAACATAAGTTCCGGTTCCAACAAAGAGGTTGAACGAAGTAGTTTTTGGTCACGTCACTGGTTTTGGCCATACCGGAAATCAAGAACTCGTGGAAGAATGCTTAAAATAATTTTTATTTGTTAACGTTTCATCAGGTTTTTCTCTCACTAATTAACATTCTTTATTGTACGAATGTATTATTATCTTATCTGATTAATTAAAAACCGTATTGAAAATAGTTGCGGTTTTAAAAGTCTTCAGCCGACCCTGACGTCACCGATTCCAATTTCCGTTACATTTCTTAGCCACTCGTGATAGCACCCGGCTAGTAACAATTGAAAAGCAAATATATGAATAACCCACAGTTGAGAGGTTAAATAAATTTTACCCCCGTGCCCTAAGAAGTTTTACTTCAAAAAAAAAAAAGTTGGAAGTAATTATTGTAATTATTGCTAA
Source organism: Argyresthia albistria (assembly GCA_963457715.1). Lineage (NCBI taxonomy): Eukaryota > Metazoa > Arthropoda > Insecta > Lepidoptera > Argyresthiidae > Argyresthia > Argyresthia albistria. Next base: position 1,409,888 of record OY735262.1, on the reverse strand, counting down.
TGAATATTTATACGGGCCATTTCTTACCTTTTAGCCACACGAGTTTATTCGAGTTTATTCGTGGGCACAACCAAATCTCTACGAAGACCTCTGTGGCTTAGCGCTTGTGGCTCTGCCTACCATGCGAGAGGTCCGGGTTCGATTCCCGGCTGTGGCTAAAAAAAACCCAGGTCTTGGATGTTTACATGAGCATGAAATCTCTGTTTTGGGTTCCCACGACACAGGTTATCCTAGTGTGGGGCCAAAAGCAATGTATGTTCCTGATGTAAATGTAAATGTAATGAATGCCTTTTCATACGAAAATGGGCGTATCCCCCACGGAGCATCTTTTCATACAACCTTGAGGCCGAGCCTTCTTGAATATTCTGTCCACAGTAGCGTAATCCTTGTAAAGTGGGACAAATAGAGTGGCGGCGGGACACGCGGCCCTTGCGAGACGGTTAGTGTTGTGTCTGTTTGGTTACAAAAGTTTTGGAATGCTAGTCAAAATAGACACATTTTGGAACTGTATAAACTTTTTCTGTTGTATGTTTATAGTACTAGTTTGTGACGAAATAATCAAAAATGCTGACTCTACACCAAATTGAGTTTGTAAAATATAACTGTTGGGAATATAGAATACTGAAATTATTAAACCCTTTTTGAATACAACTACCTTGTCTTTTACCGAATTTGAATAACTATGATATCATCATAATCCTCAATCAGCCCGTAATAACCCACTGCTTGGTATACGTATCTTTCTTACCTACTATGTACACCGGTCTAGAACCTCCCGTATCCAAATACCTCTCATCTGGCTGACGTTATACATTTTTGCTTTGCAGGTAGCCAGCTCGTGTTCTGTCCACCCGAATTGTCGTGAGCAAGTCTTAAGTAGGGTATGCTATAGTAGAAATCTTCAAAACGTGGAACTGTAATAGTTTATTTGTAATAAAGTGTGAAACTACAAATGGTTTTGTGGCCACGTTGTGGCCTAGTACCTAATAAGCTCATTTCCTCGCCTAGTGAATGAATCATATTTTTATTTCTGTTCGATAAACAGCTCAGAGAGAGAGAGAACTCAGCTAAAGGAACTTATTTGTCACAGCTATCAATAATCCCCACACGGAACGATTATATCAGAAAGATGTTTTTATTCAAAACCGTACCTTCACATCTCTAGACACAAGAGACCCGTCCTCTTACTATCTCGTTACGTAAAGTGAGTTTCGATGTAGCGCCCTTATACAGTGGCCTTTGATACCATATGTTGCACAAAATACTTTCAAATTCCACTGTTTTCTTTGGGAAATTTCCGACGGAGACAGTAATGAGGCGCTGAAAGAACAACGTGAGACGGGATGAAAATGCAGAGTCGAGACGATATTTGAAAAGAGTTTTGTTGAAAGACAATTTGAAGGAATCCGTTTTTAAAAGAAGATTGACTTTGGCGTTGCGTCGAGGCTCTGCTTCCCGAGCAAGAGGTCTCGAGTACAATTAATCTCGTTTGGTGAGCCAGGGAAAATTCCTAGGCTTAGGTAATTATATGTGTGTGACATATTTTTTTCTGATTTCCACGACAAAAAACCACAAAAAAAAACTATGTTTGTGCTTATATGTAAATGTTCCATCAGTTCCAATTCTCGTTAGTTTAAAGGTGAAATGAACAAATATACAACACTTCACTTCACAACGAATCTAATGAAGAACTCCAGGGCTGCGTCTCTCATCTTTGAACTGAATTGTATCAGGCCAGGATGATGGTACACGTGCCAAGCTGTTACAAGAACATTTTTTTAAAGAAACGGACACCCATCTAGTACTCGTCTCGGCAAGATGTTGCTATACCCACACAATCGTTTCCGAATGAAAATGTGCGTATAATGCTCGGCCATGGACGCCTAAAGATAAATGTATTAAAAAATTGTGTAGTATTGCTCCAGTAATCAAACCAACAAAACTTATCTATAGAGATCCATTTTTGCTTTGCAGGTAGCCAGACTTGCAGCACTGCTCGTGGCACTAATTGATCGATGTGGCTGTCCAGTGTAGAACTAGGATGGATTACGGGACAAGGTTCATGCACAAACACCCTGTAAAAGGTTTTAAAGTACAATATACGGTTATTGGTTGACGGTTGGAGACTTTTTAACAATTTTAATTGGTTCCTCGCGATACAGGCATAGCCTAGTGCAAGGACCCCTGGTAATTTTGTAGTTTTATGTTTACTATGCACAGATTTTTATGTTAAGATAATCTAATTTTTGAATTTTATAAGTGCAATAAATACATTTTTTACTTTACTTTACTTTACATGTACATCACATTATACATTCGTGGAACTAAAATCTTTCACTTTTGTGAGACTCAATCTTACCCGTATCCGGGAAAAGGCGTTTGCCCCTCGGTGCGGACCTCAATGGGCTATATTTAAGTTTTCTTCATTGTTACTAGTAATAAAGCTCTGGGTCCCGGCTACTATCACTACTCAGTGGTATAGTAGTCGTAAAGTTGTATCAGACACCATAATGGCTGGTTGATAACTTGTGACAGTCAAGTTGGCCACTAGCACGAGACTCCATCAATCCGCACTGAGCCAGCGTAGTGGAGTATGGCTCAATGTTACCCGTATGCGGGTTAAGGCCCGTGCCACTTGGAGGTGCAATGGGCTACAATTATTGTTTTTATTAAAACTATGGTTTGGCCGTTGTACATACGCATTCTTAATATTTATATTTATATGGGAGTTATTTACTAATAAAGAACTCTAAATGTAAAGAGCAGTTGTGAAGTTAGAGACTTAACTCTTTAAGAGATCTGATACCATTTTAGGTTTGAAAGTTTTAGCAATTCACATATTATACGTAAAGTATTTAGCATAAAACTTTTAAGTACATTCAGCAGGCTTCAGTGGAGTCATAGTGTAGTTGTCAAAGTCTCAAAAGTTTCACAAAGAAAACACGATGCGTCGCGGCTACGTTCGCAAGAAGTTTTAAAAGTTTTAACTCGAGTCGGTAAGTATTCGCTGTAAAGATAAAAACTCAAATTCACTTAAGTTAAAGTCTAAGTTGGTATAAATATACTTACCTCTGACTGAAACTTCGAAAGTTGCGTGGAGCAGTATTCATGAGCTATCTAGACTTCTACTGCTAAAACGGGCTAAGTGCGAGTGGGACTCTTGCACCGAGGATTCCGCACAAATCCTTTTTTAACTGACTTCCCAAAGGAGGAGGTTTACAATTCGTCCGGATATTTGTTTTTTTTATACATATAAGAACTACAATTCTGGATTTCTGGATTTTCTGAATTTTAATTTGAATTTAAATTTCTGAATTTCTGGATTTTTACCGTTATAGCAAATAATAGGTGTTTTTTAAAGCCAAATTTCATATTAAAGGTCAACTGGAAGCAAATTGGTATATCTAGCAGCCATAATGTTTGATGCTTGAGTAACTATAATATTTGTCCATATCGGATTCGGTAAGGATTCTTTAATGTTTGGGGGGACATTTACCCTTTTTTGAATAGTTAAACCACCGAAGGACAACAAAATAAAAACTACACAGTCTGCCACTACTGCCAACTCAGAATGCATCTCACGACTGAGAAATAACCGCAAAAACGACCCCTATTTTTTCTTATCAGTCGCAACGATAAATCCGGTCTTATGTGATTGTAAGAGGGATTCCCTCGTTACACGCGCGCGAAAATTCTTATTTATGTCCCGGCTAAGAAAGAAAAACAACAATGACGAATGATGCAACAAAAAAATAAATATTAGCACTACAGTTGTACTTAAACGAAGTGGATGTGTTCCTGGGATATTTAGGTTCGCCCTTTTTTTCTTTATTAGATTAAGGGTTATTTGCTGAGATGCTTTCCCCATTACGTGAGGGCGGATACTCTACTCACAGATGTTTGTTTCCGCGGACTAACAAGAATGGGTTAGGTTGGTCTACCTTTGTCTGATTAAGATTAATTTGTTTGCTCGAGATACGGACTGAGAATTTATTGAAGAACTCCACTTCATCAGTGTATCAGAAACAAGTAAGATTAGTAAAGTAGTCTATTAATTTAATATTTATCGTTATGCACATATATGCAGGTCTATCTTTTGTTAATTAATCCTGTTCATCCTAGGTTTGCTGGAAGAGATCTCTTATTAGAGATAAGCTCGCCTTTGTACATGTTTTTTTCATTATTAAGTGTCTGTATTCTGTTTTTGTGCAATAAAGTATAAAGTGAAAACAAAAACTCAAACACATTTGATGTGTAATGTCATATCATGTCAAATTTTGTAACAAATCACTTTGGGGCATTTTATCAAGCCCCATAGACAACACTTTATTTGACATTTTGTGTAGGTCTGTAAAATGAAAAACTGAGATAAACAGACAGAAAACGTTACATATCTGAATTGGTAAATTGGCCGTATGTTATTTGCTTTAAGTATTTTAATGTTTATCATATAAATGAAACCATTTATAAATTACAGCCCCTAAGAAATAATGGGGTTGTAAAATCAAAAGGAATAAAATAATAATAACAAGATAAACTGCTCTTAATAAAGGCTTATTGTGGCCGAAAGTTTGGCGAAGCCGCCAACTTATCGGTAGGTTGGTCTGGTTCTGACTGTATTTTTTGCACCTATCAGTGTCATTCAACTGAGTATGTGTAAAGGTAAAGTATAGACCACGAAGAGAAAATAATGATGCAGCTGAATACAACACTAACATAAATACGAACTTAAGATAGCTTTCAGAGCTGAAGCGGATGGAAAATCATTATTCAATTTTATTTTTCGTAGCTCTATTACAGTTCCGCCCAAATGTGCCTCTGCCACCCCGTATAGGAAAAATCATGCCGCAATATTACTTGTCTGTAATATTTAAATATACTGTTCAACAAAGGTACTACAACAGCGGTAAAATAGGGAGTCATCCCATGTACGCCCTTGGGCACAGATTTGATTGCCAACACTAAAATTTTATTCGCTGCTCCGTCGAATGCCTTCGATATTTACGCGATGGGATCTGACCACCGATGCCTATTGACATATTTCCTGCCGGAAAACTATTACTCCGTATATGAATGCTATTAGTCGAACCCTATGTCATAGGATTCGGTTATCGGTCGCATCTGAGACTATCTCACCGGAAATATGAGAGTTTCGGTTGTTGAATTATGGAGGTAGTTAGGTACTTCTTGTGAATAACATAACGGAAAGATTATCGTATTAGTTATGTTATAATATGTTAAGTATTAATAATAATATCTTGGTACCGAGCTTTGCTCGGCGGTCGGTGGTACAAAAACTGGTCCTTCAGATAGGGATGAAATCCATAGAAATGTTTTGAGAGAGCCGGCGGAGAAAAGATTACACGAAACAATTTTGTAATTTAAAGTTGTCACTTAACTAATTTATTGATGAGAATCTCATAGGATTGTCATTTGTTTGTAATGCTGTTAAGCTGTTTCGTGCATTTCAAGGTTAGCCATGTGCCGTGTTATTACAAAAAATATTAAACTCAGTGTAATCTCAAAACAAACGTCAAATCCCATACAATTTCGTATTTAAACAGGCGTTGAACGGGAGTTTATTTTTTTGTAATTACACCCTTAATGTTTTGGCTCTCTGGTCACAGCCCGCTCTTTTCTTTTAGTGCCTTTTATAAATCCAAATGGTGTGTCACATTATGAAAAGATTACACTTTGGACCTATTTAAAAGCTATAATTTTATGCTATTTTTTTCCGCCCATTTCTAGATGGAAATCTGGCTAGCATTATAACCTTATAAAAGGATCAAAACGAGGGGTAAAGCAAAGAGATTATCAGCTCATTCCTCAACCATCGATTAAACGTTATCGCGAAAACGATTGATTTCAAACTCTCGGGAAAAAATCGTTCAAAAACACCTAAGCGATGCGACTGACAGATTTGATAAATTACTCGCACATACATTTGTCATGATCACATGATCCACATCAATAATCTTCTTCACTCAGAGGAATTTCAAAGTGGAATATTAGAATTGGATAAAGGCTGGGTTTTTCATATATTCTGTCTGATGCGTCATATGGGGTATTACAGAAAGGTGTTCTTTTTCAAAAGGTTGCTAGTCGAAACTAAAAATTATGATTAGACCATCTTCCGTTTTTAGCATTTTAGTAAATTCTATAATAGGTTTTCAGTATTTATTGCATTATGTTCACAGACGATATAAACAGTATGTACTATGTTTTTTCCTATGATTATGTTTTTGTCTGGAACCGTTTCCGGTCGATGTGTAAATTAAAAGTTAAACTGGCACTGAAAAGAAAGAGATTGATAACTTTACGCAAAATAGTATTTATTTTCAAACAACAATGTAATATATTTCTTCGCCTGAGTTCTATGTATAAAGCTATCAGCAAAATATGTTTTCTCTTTTATGTCTGAAAAAAGACTAGTACATTTTATTTAAGCAATATTAGATAAACATTTATCATACCTTTTACATGACAACACAAAAAATACAATTCTATCATGATTTCCCTCAAGTTTACTTGGGTGCTACTAAATTATTATCTAGTTAATCTATTAATAATTTATATCATGCTAATGGATGGCCTTCTCTAAGAAGACCTTTACTTACTACATTATATTTAATGTAAATTAGTTTAACTTTTTTTTTAATGCGGCTTTTTTATGTGACTTTCTGGTTTTCACGACACTGGGTATTTTATTGTGGGGCCAGAAGTAATGTTTGTGCCTTTAAAAAAAAACGTTTATTTTCAGGCTTCTGAGGCCCATAAATTACATTAAATTTAAATTCAAAACATTCAAATAACAATTAAATTACATTAAATTTTAATTAGTTAAAACACTTACAAATTAGAATAAAATATAGATACCTTTAACTTCATATATTTAAAATAAACTGGTTTATCTATGGCACGGCTTGACTTCCCACATACTGTTAGTGTGCCTACCATCACACTCACCCAGTGTTTCGAGCCGCCCCGCGATGATTGCTAGGATGGTGTTGAAGCTGCCGCGAATTCTGCTCAATAGGAAGGCCGTCCTCTTTCTGATGATGGCATGAAAGCCATCGACGCGTGCCTCGGCAAACATGCTTGACGCACTACAGTATCGCGGAGCCCCAACAGCATCCTAAAGACATTATTGTACTGGACGCGCAGGGCATTGAGAGCCCTTTGCGTATAGTTGACCCACAGGCTGCAGGTGTAGAAAGATTGGCAGTACGCCCTGAATAGTGTTATCTTTACCTCTCTTGTACAACGGGCAAACCTGCGGGCCAGCATATTCGCCCGGACTGCCAACGCCCTGCGCTCCCGCTCAATATCCTCGTCATCCTTAAGGTCGTCGATCACTATGTGACCAAGGTCCTTAAATCTAGTGACTCGGTTTAGCTCATTAGAATACAATCTAATGGTAGGTACCTCATCAGGTAACTTATTTCTGGTTTTAAATACCAATAAATCACTTTTTTGACATTATATTTCAAACCATGTTTTTCCGCGTACTGCTCACATGTACCCAGTAGTTTCATTAGCCCTGCTGGCGACGGACTCAGCAGTACCATGTCGTCCGCATAACTTATATTGTTGCAGCTTTTGCCGTCGACATAGAATCCCGCATGCATGCTACTGAGCTCGCCGATCAGCTCGTTCATATAGAGGTTGAAAAGCTTCGGGGATATTATCCCCCCTGTTTCACACCACATTCCAATCCATACTCATCTGAAAAAACCTTGACCCACCTTACTTTATTATTTTTACGACAATACCAATATTCAAAGATGTTAATAATTTCCCTAGGTAGGTTCGATTCTCGACATTTATCCGACAGGATGTCGTAGGAGACCAGATCTGGGGTAGGCCTTTGATAAATCTAGGAAACAGGCATATACATTGGTCCTACGGTCTGCATAGTATTTGACGGTATGCTTGAGCCCCAGCACAGCACTCTCTGTCGATAGCCCCGGCCCCGGCCTGAAGCCAAACTGTGCGTCATTTAATTGCAGATGAGCGCTAAGCTGGGCATCAAGCAAGCCATCAAACACTTTCTTTTCTTTATATTAATTAGATAATGGGGCCAATTCTCTAGGGCACACTCACTAAAATTACTTGACAACATTAGCTCCGACGCTCTTACGCGGTTGCCATAGATTCCATTTTCGAACCCACTTTTGAATTAGTTAATCAGTACATTAAAATAATTTAAAAGTAAGTTCGAAATTGGAATCTATGGCGACCGCATAAGAACTGTCGGACTTAATATTGTCAAGTAATTTTAGTGAGTGTAACCTAGAGAATCGGCCACATTGTTTTAACTAATTTAGTTTTTTTTTTCTGCCCCAGTAGATGCTGAGACTCTTCCTATTTTGCCTGCATAATTTACTTTCCTATCCGTATGTTTTTTGTTTTTTTTTTGCAAAATAAGTACTTTTTATTTCTTTCTTTCTTTTACTTATGTCATCTGCTTATACCGTTACATAATTACTTTGGTATCTCTCCAATATATGGTGTGGGCCCAGTCCAGGTTATTTTCGCTTCCTGCCATCTGAAATTAAAACATCACACTTGAGATTTTAATTTAAACTGCAGCTTGATAACATCCGACAGTCGGCTTGGCCACAGCCCGACACCCTTCCAACTGAGCCAGAGTGGTGGAGTATGGCTCAATCTTACCCGTTTGCCCCTCAGTGGGGATATTGATGGGCTAAATATTATGTAATAGGAATTGTTTAGTTGTAATGTATAGTGAATCAGAGTGACAAAGGATCACATAAATAGACCAATGCGTATTTCAAGTTTGAATACCCGACACATAGAACTAACAAACAGAACAAATATACATATAGGTACATATTATGTATAATGTTTGGACTATGGCCAGTCTAGCATTACAATGATAAGCGGACTTTGGCAACTGATCTCTGTTCGAGGAGGAATGATAAACAAACCTTCATTCGGTTTAACAGAGGTAGTTTCACGGTTGCCCATCTATGAAGAAAATTATGTTTCCTCACATTATTTTCTATCACTATTAAATTGTTCATAAATGTACTGTAGTTTAATTACTTATAATGACCAGCAAAATGATAACCAAGATAAGATAAGATAAGATAAGATAAGATAAGATAAGATAAGATAAGATAAGATAAGATAAGATAAGATAAGATAAGATAAGATAAGATAAGATAAGATAAGATAAGATAAGATAAGATAAGATAAGATAAGATAAGATAAGATAAGATAAGATAAGATAAGATAAGATAAGATAAGATAAGATAAGATAAGATAAGATAAGATAAGATAAGATAAGATAAGATAAGATAAGATAAGATAAGATAAGATTATTTATTGATAATTATACATTACATGTCAGTTTTGTATTAAGAATAAATCATAACCATAAATAATTCAATGTCAAAAACATAAAATTAAAAGTCACGAAATAATTAAAATACTAAGCAATAATAATTCATTAGATTAAAATGTCAAAACAATGTCATCATCTTAGATATGTACATACAGTACCATATCATCAAGTATAGTCAAACCTGCATCTCCTGCATGAGAAGCAGGCGTGAAACTATTGGATCATGGAGTACTATTTCTCTGTCCAAAATAATGTCCCTATATTTGTTTTTTTTTTTTTAGTATATGCAAACCTTTCTTATACACACTATACTTATTTAACTGTTTCGCCGACACATCTTATATAACAATAGTTCGCTTTTGTTCGGTCGTTCGAGCAGTGTGCTTCTGAGAGTGAAATAGTTAAGGCCACGGGGGCAATTCTCACGCTATCGAGATCATCTTCATGGTCGCAATATTGATTCAAAATAGATATCTGCATCGAAAACAAATAAAAGCTGATCGCAAGGTCCGGCTTACGACCAACCGAGATCTCACGACCCTTTTTCGATCGAAATAAAATATGAATGAAGATCGTTTTCGATGGAGATAAGTGGTATCGAAACAAATATCTCGCCTATGAATATGATCTCGATACCGCTAGAATTGGGGGCCAGAATAATGTGTGTGATATTGTGCCTATACCTATATGAAATCTTAAGCTATTATATTATTTATCCAATCTCCCCAAATATACAGCAGTGTTGCAACAATAGGCAGGCATTGGCAACAACGCTGCTTCGTGCGTTAGATTATGTGTTGGTGTAACACAACGTTGCACATGTGTTGTTTGGATGGCAACCTACCAACATGTGTTATCAATGGCCTGCTTTCAGTATGGGAGCGTCGTTTTACAAGTGTAAGTATGTATTAGTTGTTTGTGGTCACAAATCTGGGAGTAGAAACAACTGTAACTTAATATAAATATGAGAAAATTACTTAATATGTAAGGATCTGCCTCGATGGAGCAAGTAGGAACACACAAATAACAATATACTTACAACTAAAGATACCAAAAATCCTGCAGAAATTAAGTATGTATCTGCTGTGCTTCATTGAGACATGTCAATAAAACATGTGTCAGCTGGTTCATTACCCTGGAACGAGCGACAGAGATCACGCATAAACCAAATAGGTTTCCGTGATTGCTCCGTAAACTTAGTTTAAAAAAAATCATTTTGTAACATGGATAATAAAAAAAAAAACAAGACTATAATATATAATATAATATAATCTAATCTCAGTGGTAGCTAATAAAAACATTATGGCGACATGATTTTTCCCATACGGAGTGGCAGAGGTACAACTGTGCCCATTTTTTGGAACATGATTTAACTAAACTGTACCAGATCTCAGTCACAAAAAAGTTAAGGGCCATCTGAAAATGTAAAAGTGTATTCATTCAGTGTAAAATACGCTTGTGTGATTTGACTACTACCACAGGGTGCTCATCCCATACAAATTAGAATTAGTAACCCTTCGTAAAAAAGAGATGGCGTGAGGAGTAAGATTTGTACTTTAAACGCCACGGTTTCCGTTAACATACTTCTAGGTGGCGCTAATCTTAGAATAAATCCTATATATCTTAGTGCCATCTCGTGGTATTTGCAATTTTTCGATGGTGCTGCACCAACCGATAATGGCCTTGAACTAAAGAAGCTTCCGTAATCTCAGTTTACGCCGGTGTCATATTTTGTTCTAGGTGGTCTATCTGTATGAGTATAATAGTATCTGTGTTACTACAAACAACACGTAAGGAACCAACGACATACTTAGTATGGATAAGCTTCTCCAGCGGTGTAGCGCTGATGTCGTCAGATCGAGACACTCCTGAGTGTTCATCGTGAGCCCGCGTATCCACGTTAAGGAGGACATGGCAACCGCCGCAAGTGTAGTACTGGATGTCAAACCTGAAGATAGAAATGAAAATAATTATTGGTTCAGTTAATTGGTTTCAGTTCACGAGATAGTTAAATTAAAGCTAAGACATTAACTGGTTCGCCGAAACATGTTATATAACAATAATTCGACATCGTTCGGTCGTTGGAGCGGTGTGCATCTGAGAGTGAAGGGATTGATTGATTGATTGATTTTCAAAGTTCTTTATTAATATAAGATAACAAGTACACATCCTTAACACTGTCGAGGGTATACAAACAAGAAAAATTTAAGTTGTTTTGCAGGATAAATGCCTTTAGGAAAACTTATAAAATTATATCTGGTGTGCATCTGAGAGTGAAGGGATTAATTATGGACTTGACAGCGCGACGAGAACACTCAATCCGTACTGTATGTACTCTATCCATGCTTAGAAGTAACTTGACAGCCAACTTAAAATTTCTTAAAATCTACTTTTTACACTAGGGATGTTACCAAAACAATCGGAAAGAATCAAAATTGTTTATTCAGTGGAACTAACAGAAGAGTTGTCATCGTCATCACTGCTATCCGCAATTAGGGATATAATTAGTTACTTATGAACTATATTGTCTATTTTAATAGCTCTTTGCAAATCTTGTAAAATTATTCCCGATTCACAAAATGTTTAGGGTTTTTTCATTCTTTTGTTTAATCGATTTTTATGACCTCGCTAACAGTTAAAAATTGACATTTGTCAATTTGCCTGTTTTATTTGATACACTATAATTAAAATACATACATACATAAATTAAAAACGGGACAGAGCATACCTAGTTTAAATCTGTCCTGTTCCGTTGGGGTTAAGACTTACTAATAACGTAAGTCTAGGCAAATTAGAGTGTTGTACTTATTATTATTATCCATCCCAGCTCAGAAATCAATATTTCTCATCCTAACTTGGTTCGCTTGGATAAATCTCTTTTATGAGATAAGATCGCCTGAAACTCACCGTCGCTCAGCATGGTAATTCCTCAGAAGCTCACGGTTGGTGTTGAACAGAACACCGAAATGGCCGCTGCAGCTTGTCACCTGAAATAAGACGAAACATTTATGCTCAGTTTAACACCTGACAATTAAATAGTCATAATAACAAACATTTTGTCTTTGATAGAAGAAGAAGGAAGAGATGGAGTGATGAGTTGGCTCTATGGGATAAAGAGTGGAAGGAGACCGCTCAGGATCGAATGGAGTGGAAGAGGGGGAGAGAGGCCTTTGCCCAGCAGTGGGATATTACAGGCTCATAAAAAAAAAAAGAAAAAAAGGAGAAGAAGATAATATACCTAGAACAGTTTAAACTACTGTATACTTTCTTTTATATTGCACACATATATTAAAATATAAAAAAAACATATGTAGGTATTTCACGTGATCGGGCTGTCACTAAAGTATTCCTGCTCCATCTTCACATTGAAAGGCCCTGACATGTTTTCGAGTGCCTCTTATTCTCATTGAAACTGCTCTTATAACTGAGATTTGTATTTTCACTTTTAGACAGTACACTATTTTGTGAATATGCGTTTCCCCATTTCTCATTAAGCTTTTATGCATTTTTTTTGCGGTTATATTCAGTTCCTAAGGCTCCATCGCATGAAATTACTAATGGGGTGAATGTGGCTCTTAGGTATTCAGCTGCTCGGTCGTATTTTGAGTGTTTCCACCACGTGATATTCCACCAATCGATCGACGGTCCATCGGCGGTAGAAAGGATCAGTCGAAGTCGATCGACAGTTTCTATCGATCGACGTCAATCAATGCCGTCGATCGATGCCAGAATGGAATAGTCGACGTCAATCGACAGTTGAAATTGAAATTGAAAAAGACTTTAGTAGCACACATTATATAGAACAGACAATAGATTACAGTGTCATAGTTAGTGCTAATAAGACCCGGCTCAGTAATGCCGAGCTGAGACGGTCTCAGCTCAGCGCTGGTTTTCTGCCGGACCTTCGGAAAACAGGTCTACCACATACACACGTGATTTTGATAAAAGGAAAATAAAATTAAAAAAATCTATCACAATAATTAATCGAAGTCAATCGATCGGTAGAATAGCAACCTAACTGTGACGAAAAACATCGTGAGGAAACCTTCATTACTCCATAGCTGCGGCGACGCGCTAGCCCCATGTCACGCAACATGGAGTGTTGAATTACCCCACCACCGCGTATGGGAATTGGCGTGACGCTATCTTACAGTGACAGTTTGCCCACATCATATTAAATGTCACGCATTACCCAAACAGGCATCGCTGGTGTCTTCAGCCTGGAGCCAGGGTGTTGCTTGTTGGCGCTGCTCTTCGCTCCGTCCTCACCTCCGTACCAGACCAGGAGACCCACCGGGCTACGTGACAGGATACCCCATTGAGGCATCGCCTGAAATATGACGTTTTTATTGCGGATGTGCCAACGACATACTGTGAAATGGCTGGGAATGTCTTTTGGATATATCATCAGACAATCTGTGTTTCTTCGCTCGTCTACTACTATCGTGTTTCCCGTCCCACTAAGGCCTAACATCTGTATAACATACGATTTTAGCAGCGACCGATACACATCAGCGCTCGTGACATAATCATATACATAAAACATTCTGGAGCAGCATACACGGCCCACTTGTGGTACTTTAGTAAACCATCGCTGATAATAGACGGGCTGCCCAAGAAACTAAAATCACGTATTTTTCACGTTCACAGCAAAACTAAATAATGCAAGGTCTTATACCTACATTCTTGGTTATTGTAGGTCAATTAATTGGTTAACCCAAATTCAAAATGGGGACGTGGTTGCCCCAGGAAGCGCTGGAGTGACAAGCTGAAGGACTATGATAAAATCCGGTGGGAAACCCCAGGAAAGTGATGCATGGAAAAGGGGAAGAGAGGCCTTTGCCCGGCAGTGGGAAGAACCTGGCTAGTAATAATAATCATAACAATTGTAAGTCAAAGAAATACAAACATAATGATCCTCATCGCCAACGTAAACTACCCCGTTGTGGAGATACGGAGTAGCGCGTCCAGTGAGCAGCAGCGTCACGACGTTCAATGACCCCTCCACGTGAGCTGATACAAGGTAAGTAAGTTTACCGTCGAGGTCTTTCTTGATACTGAAAAGAAGTAAGCTCGTCTTTGTACGTGTTCTATGTATCTCGTGTATCTGAGTCTGGGAGTGTCTTTGGTGACGGCCGGCGATTAAGAAAATTAAATTTCGGGTTTTGCACCCGTAGCATGCCGAGTGCGAGGGAAGTTTTATCACGGAAGGTGGGCCTTCCTTCAGAGCAGGGACATGTAAAGCGCATGCCCGGTCCTTCACAGCAGGCATATACAATTATACAGTCTTCTTAACGATGTTTTGGCGCGTGAGTAATGTTTACAGGGACGCGCCAGAAACCCGTCATCAACACAGATCTTTCATTCCTCATTGACCTGGCATTACATAAATGTTTTTAAGTGTGTAAAAAGGAAGAGTGTCTAGAACGATCGCGAACGATCGCGGGACGATGGCAAGAGGCCGGACGGGACGACACTCATTCCGTGGAAAAACGGGCGGTCGCTTGTGTGGGACGCGACTTGTGTCAATACGCTGGCACAGTCTCACATACAAGCGACCGCTCGCAAGGCTGGTGCGGCAGCGACAACCGCAGAAGGCAACAAAAGGCGCAAATATGCCACCCTTGCCCAGGGCTACATATTTGTGCCTTTTGGAGTCGAAACTCTCGGTCCATGGGGCCCAGAGGCGCGAGCACTGTTCAAAGAACTCTCATCGCGCCCGGTCGATGCCTCAAATGACCAGAAGGCTGGAGCCTACCTTGGGCAATGGCTGAGTCTTGCCCTACAGCGAGGCAACGCCGCCAGTCTTCTGGGCACCTTGCCCAGCGACGGCGGCAGTGATCTGGCTCAAATCTTCTATTTAAATTATCTTTTTCATATAATTATTATTTTAATTGAAATGTACCTCTTTATAAACCTGTAATTATGTAAAAATAAATAACTAATAGTGTATAGGTATTTTGAATCTACTTACTTGTCACAACCTCTGGACAAGACAACGGCATACAGCAGCAGAAGTGCCCCGGATCCTTCTTCTGATTGAAACTATTTGAAAAAGAAGTTTCATCACACCATAAAACGTCACAACTTATCCCATATAGGGTGGCAGAGGTATTTTTGTAAGAAAAAAGTGTTTTTGGTACATAAAATCTGGGCCCGTATTCTACTGTACACAAGCATACCACAAGCCTGGCACAAACTTGAATACGACGCATTTGGTATTCTACTAAATCTCACAAGCGCCAGCGAGACGCCGGCGGCGTTGGATCGGCGCCAGCGGACAGTAGAATACGAAGTAGGCTGGCGTCACACCGGCGTCTCGCTGGTGCTTGTGAGATTTAGTAGAATACCAAATGCGTCGTATTCAAGTTTGTGCCAGGCTTGTGGTATGCTTGTGTACAGTAGAATTCGGGCCCAGGTTTCCGAAGTTAACTATTGGTATTACCACAGATACTATAATATTAGTAAAATATCTCAAATAGATCTACCCATCCTGAACAAACAGAAACATCACATCGACACAGCAAAAGTGACGAAAAGGTGACACCATTCAGCGGTAACGGAGAGGATGATTTTGATACTTTGGCTATGTAAATAGTTTTAGTTGATGTGTATCTATTAAAGTATTTTGTGTGTTCACATTATATAATGATGGTGACGAGTAGAAAAGAGCAGATAGGTATGATTTCGATCTGTGTAGCGCAACATTTCAGTTGGGGCTCACTTACACACTGTTCTATTTTCGCAGAAACCGTTACAAGCTTCGGTATAGTTACATTTAAAATAGTTGTTTACCAAGTACAGGTAGCGCTTGATGAAGATCTGAAGATCCTCCAGATTCTTGAATTCATATAAGTGCAGCTTGAAACACAAACCAGGTTCTGATTACCCCTGAAAGTTTACTAAATGTAATTGGATGAACCTTAATTATAATACGGTTCAGATGCCGGTACAGTCAACGGATAAAGGGAAATGATATATCCGGGAAAAACATGGGCAACAAACCATATGCTTAAACTTTAATTGGTTAAATAAACTCTTCATTAGGTATATACATCTTTCTATACACATACATAAAAATCAGTCGGCCAAAGATCAGTCGGCCTGCCTAGATGGTGCGATGACATAGCGAGGATAGCAGCAAAATAAAGGACTCGGATTGCACGGGACCGGGGCCCGAACGACAAGCCTGACACAAACTTCAATACGAGGTTATTTGGTATTCTACTAAAACCGGAATCAGTTGACGCCAGCGTAAGTCCGTTTTGGACAGTAGAATACGAAATACGCTGGCTTCACGCTGGCGCTTGTGAATTGGATTCCGGTTTTAGTAGAATACCAACCTCGTATTGAAGTTTGTGCCAGGCTTGTCGTATGCTTGTGAACATTAGAATTCGGGCCCGGGTAATTGGCGTATACAGGAGGAGGCCTATAATACTCAACAGTGGGTTCCCTGACAGGATGATGATGATGATATAAAAATTTAACGCAACAAAAACAAAAAATATAACTCTAAGCCTGGATTAATTACCAACAAAAGAGTAACTTTTACTCGAGAGTATCTTCTACTTTTTCATTGACACCAGTGACACCTAGATCAGATCACCTCATTTTGAACTGTCATTTGTCATACAAGTTATCCCCGGGATAGTTATTCTCGTATAACTTTATGTTGGTGAAGTCCAGCCTTAGACTAAGATTTGGCTAGCTGCTAACTTTCAAATCCTAAAATGATTTTGGTATCACAGTCTACCCACTTTGGTGCAAGTTTTCCACAGACAGACACACCCTCACACACACACACACCCTCACCCTCAAACACACAGACAGTTGCATCAAACTTATAAACCCTCCCTCCCTTCTCCTTTCTGTCATCGGGGGTTCAAATTCAAAACTAACCTTCTCAGTGACGCCATCCTGATAATAATGCGATGAATGTGTCACATATACATTTTCGCTCGGCAACGCAACTATTGCTTTAGGCTCCACTCCGGCCTGCAGATTGAACCCACCGCCGCAACGCCAGATGACCTCGCTACAAGCCCGCCAGAGGGCTTCTTCCTGACGTTCTTCTGAAGGGCGGAGGTAGCTAGGAGTAAGATGGACCGATTAAATTATTATACAAACAAACATTTTCACATACAGGCACAAACATTGCTTCTGGCCCCACACTAGGATACTCTGTGTCATGAAACCAGAAATAGCGACATCACAAACATGTAAACACCTGAGGATTATTTTGCCCAGCCGGAAACTGAACCCAGGTCTTCTCACATGGTAGGCAGAGCCACAACCGCTGCGCCAGAGAGATCGTCGAGAGAACGATTTGCACATTCTGGCTCCAAACTAAGATTCCCTGTGCCATGAGAATCAGAAACAGCGAAACCACAATACAACAAATACAAATCTAGACCGGGGACCTCCCCGCAGTCGGGTTTCGATCCCTCGCTTTGGAGTCAAAGCCTCAAATAGCAAAAACACAGAAGTTTGTTAAAGTTGAAATAGTAAATGGTGGTATTCAAATAAATCTATGCCCTGATCATTATTTTCTTTTTCGACACGCATAACAATATCGTAAGATCTTTTCCTATTTAATTTAAATCACGTACCCTCTACTAAAATTGTTATTTCCTAAAACTCTACAACGTGCATAATAATAAGATAACTGATAAGTTTTTTTTCTTTTACTTGCTTAATGTATCTTCTGTGGATATCTGTTACCGGCTTAATTTTTGTATTTACTACCATTGTAACTCATTTATTTTATATGCTGTTGATGTCCCAAATAAAATTCAATTGCAATACATGACAAGCGTTAAATACGCATGAAAAAGCAAAAATACAACCCAATTTCATATGTAAGTAGGTCAAACGTCTTCCGCAGAGTCCTTCAAAAATATCTCCGCACCGTACTCCCGACGGGCACACAACTCACAGTTATGTTAACATCAATATTTCTTCAGTAGGTGCTCCCTTATCCCTCACTAACGCCAATATTGTTCCACGCTTGGGGCGACAGGATAAGAATAACAGGCATTCCTTTCAGGAACACGCGCGCGACTGAAGATAATAAAATAATAAATGAGTAGTTGAAGGTGTCATGGAGATTTTTCACTCGGACTCGAAACGCAAGTGGTTTAAAAGGTCGATGGTTCAAATCTACTTTGCCAACACGTGTCAAAGTTATGGCAGTGCGTCTTGTCATAATATAATCCATCAGCATCACTGAACAATAAAAATTATTGGCACCAGGGAGATGTTCAGCAATTTTAGGTGGCACGCAAAGGTTAACAACTTTGATACATTTCTAGTAAATGACGATCCCAAGGTCTACGCAGACGAAGTCACAAGCACCAAAGTTGTTTTATAGTCTTATCTGAATATAGGTAAATAAGCAACAGACAGTCCCGCATAACAAATGGCTTACACGGGGTAAGCTTAATGCCAGAATAAACTCCGCTAGTTCCACTGCCGTCTAAATATTGGTAATAACTCAAAAGCATACACGGACCGTGCCCTCGCATAAATCGACTGCGTTCTATCGCCCAATATTTTACTTAAAATGGCGACTTTATGGCTCGAACATACGAGGGTGTTTATTTAAATCGTAGTTTTGGTAGGGCGATATTTTACATTTTTCTGAAGGCACTATAATAATCAGATCTTATCTCATTTTGAATATTTTCGTAATGTTCTTTAAGGCCCGTAACAAAAAACCACTCTCAGCTTTATCTCAAGCGTGAAATCGTCATTGTGACATAAGCCGAAACAATTTTCAGAGCTGAGAGCGGTATATAATTACGGACCTAAGTTGGTACACAGATTATTAAAGAGTTGTTGGTACTACGAACTGCGGGAAAGGCGGTAAATACGGGCCCTATCTGCGTCTGCCTTTATGATTATTTATGTGATAAATTTGTAGGTACCTATTTTTATCTTCATGGCGACACGCCTTTTTCACAAACGGGGTAGCAGAAGCACCACCATGCCCAGTTTTAGGAAATAAATAAAACTTACAATTCTGGCGGTTCATTGCTCTTGTTATCCTTATTCACTGGTCTGGAATCGAATAACAGCCACCTGATGATGTGAGCCTGAAGAGCTGATAACAATGATCTGAAAGAGGAATTAATTCACGTTAGGTTTTTATTATTAATATGTTACATGTCTTACTACAAAATTGACTTGTAAAGTGTAAGAATTACTTAAAGGCACAGCCGTGCTATACCCTTCTCGGAGCCATTCAGGGAATTTTAGACCTGTGATTTTGTTGTAGATGGAGCCAGAAGCCTGAATTTTTTGTAGTATAGGAGAAGGCCAGTAGGCTTGTTTTATTAAAAATAAGCTTAACGAGCCTGTAATGTCCCACTTCTGGACAAAGGCCTCTCTCCCCCTCTTCCACTTTATTCGTTCCTGAGCGGTCTCCCTCCACTCTTTATCCCATAGACCCAACTCATCACTCCATCTCTTCCTGGGTCGGCCACGCTTTCTCTTTGCGTTTTCTGGACGCCAGACTGTGGTTCTGTTAGCCCAACGATTTGGCAGCATTCGAGCAACGTGACCGGCCCAGTCCCACTTTAATTGGGCAGCCTTCTGAGCACATGTGTTGCACTCCATGTTTCTCCGAGTCTGAATCAAGCTATATTCCCAAATTTTACCGTTAATTTCAGGTGCCAAACATGAGAGCCGCATGGAAGGAGGAGCAGTGCATGGGTACAAGAGAGACGACTCGAATATTAACAGTCATAGACATCAAATTTTGTGATTATTGCAGTTCCAAGCTTTCATACCTGGCACCATTTCTCGGCGCTGCTAGGCCGTACCCCAGCGGTTGTTCCGGAGCCCTCATAGTCAGCGGAGTCCTGACCCACTCACCACGAGGCGGGCAGGCTGCTGCGCCGAACGAGGTTATGCGCAGCTCCTGCCATATGAATATTTAGACCCTTTTGAAATCAGATAAGACGATTGTTCAGCAAAATGCCCTTTTAAAAGTTATACCAGCAGTTTGAGATACTTCCTGAATCCAGGAAAATATATGTTATAAAACCCTTGGCTATGAAAACATCATAATACCATTGGAAACTATATGAAAAGAATAAAATCTAATACTTACACTTAGTTGTTTTTTACCTAAAACGAGTTATTCCAGGAGTTCTACAAGGAACGCTGGTAATGATTCTTATGTGTAAAAATCGGTGATCAAAATATCAAAATTTAATGTTTTACATTTTAGAAATCATCACCGGTTTTTGTGTAATTTGCAAAAAAGACACTTATTTGCACTTCTCTGTCGCAGCGCCGGACGTAAGGGCCGTGTTGCAGTTTACGCGATTACATGTATACTTTATTTTAACATTGATTACAACCACCACAAATCCAGTTACTAATTTTGACGATACCGGGCGCCATATGACAAATCAAATGAGCCCAAACTCGATGGGTAAACACATGTAGCGCAGTCTCGTATAGAAACAGTGCCAGTATGACATTAAATACCAGTTACTTTAGCAGCACTTACCGCCGCACTCAGAGAGATTTAATCAACCATTAAGTCAGTTCCAAATTTGAATTTACATACAAGATCCTTTACTTAGTAATCCTTAATGATTGAATCATTAAATGACTCTGGGTACGGCGGTGAGTGTATAATTGGTTTTCAGTAACTCACCACAGCCTGCTCCTCAGAAATAGGCGTCCCCCCAACAACAGCAGGTCTTGTCCCACACAACTTATTCCTCGGATAAAGCACCCTTTCTGTAACAAGTTTCGTATTCTTTGGCATATTTGTTTCATCATTTTCCCTTTTGGAACACCAAATCATGTACATTTCGTTAGAAAACTGCATTTTCAAGCGTAGGTGAAAAATATGGGTTTTATATAGAACCGTTTGTTGAATTGCAGGACGGCTGGACTGATTTTAATACGGTTTTTTTTTTTGGTAGTAAACTTTCGCTTTATTTTATAAACGTCAGTCAATATGATTTGCTAGAATGTGGTACAGATGAAATCATACCGTTGCAGTGTAAAGACTTACAGTGAATGGCGAGAAATGCAAGCTGTTTTATGAGAAATAAAATATCTAAAAAACGAAGGAAAACACGGTTTTATTGATAGTGAATTGTAAATTTTTGTGAAACTGTAAAATTCTAACTGTATAGGACAATAACCTGAGATAGTCTTATAGGTGGAATGGTTGCATGACAGAGAATATGCATGCATGCACGTATCAGAACATTTTCACGTTTGTTTTTGGTTCTAATACGACCCACATTTTTTAAAACACGATTGATATTGCCATAGATAATGGACAAAATAAGAGAAAGGCAGTTAGAGAAAGAGACATATCGAACGTACAGGTTCCAAAATTTGATCCAGAAAGTTCTATGAATACTTTTTGTTTATAATTTGCTTAATAACTAAACTACCTTTTCCCCAGATGTGGAGCATTGTTTCAGAACAAACGAGCTCGAAATTAAATCGAAAATTTACACAATATTTTACATGATCACATCATAGAAAGAAATAATTAACTCCGGTGTAAACTTTTTTTTTATGAAGATTCAAGTTTTAACGTTCTTTTTTACTGTAAATAAACAATATGCTGAGCACAAGTCATTTTCCTCAGGAAATAAGCTGATACAAAAATAATTAAAAGGTATTTCTTTTATTCAAACCGAAAGCTTTTTCTTCTTGCGAGGTACCGAGTTGATTTCTCTTCATCATCGTGTCACTGTAGTAAAGTCACTTTTCAGTTATCAATACCTAGCGTGAGATGTGTTGCTTAAAGGGTATTCCGCTTCCTAACGTCAAGTGTAAACTAACTGCATAATTTATCCGCTGATAGAAATCCAATGAGGGCATGTTGGGAATTGATCACGCTTGGCACTTCAATTTATTTTCTTCATTATAGTCTGAAGAGGTTGGGTTTTCTTATCGATGTGGCGCCACCGTCGAAGATAAAAATAGCTCCTATAACATCTTCGCGTCAACGAATGAATGAATGATGAATGATTATGATAACTTATTGCGATTAACAAACTTACGTAACCGAATAGCTAAAATTAAAACTATCGTCACCAAGAGCTACAAACTTGACTGACTTAGTGGTTAAAACGAATTAAAGAATCAGTAAGAAAAGTCATTCGTTTACCATTGACGCTACATGCTCATTTACCGTTGTTTCCACCGCACCCAGATTCCTGGTTCAAATAGGAGTAAGTTCAATAAAAATGTGTTTAGGGCCTATCGGCTAATTAAGGTATTCGCTGTTTTTGATTTCTAAGACACAGGAAAACAAAGCTCTCATGGAAAACTCTCGTAAAATAGTAATTATCAAGTACGCGTTACATCACTGTTAACTCCAAGTTGATTTAAATTGTTTTTTGAACGTATGAAATGAAAAGTTTCAGAGTACTGCACTTTTATTCACATTTTCATCCACACCGAGTAACTTCTATCAAACGATACCGCTTCCATTGAATTGCAAGCGTTTTCGTGCTGTGTCAATGCATGTCTTAAATAAATATTACCAATGCAGCTTTTTGGTGATAATTTATTTCAATTTTGCCATTTGCCAACGTCATTTGCCGCGTCTACTGCATAATGCATACAATTGAATTGCATTGAAAATGGATTTATTGAAATGTGATAGAATCATGAGGTTCATAGAATCATAGTTTATCATAACTGTACTTTGTTTCCCCTGGCTCGTTGCCTTTTTGTATTAGCTTGAAAAATGATTTCAGTGATGAGAATTTGGGATATAATAACAGGATAAGACACACAAGAAGGCACACACAAGGATAATGAAGAGACGAACTTATATATTTGATGCTGACCGTTATAAGTAATACAAAAAAGTGAGTGAGTAATCACAACTTATTTTTATAATGTGAAATCCTAAAAGAAATTACTTTGTAAAACTTTTGTGTTAGGGTCCATTGACCGATCATTTGTTGACAATACTGTTCATTTAGAATAGTGGAAAGTTTTTAATTTATTTTTACAAAAAGATCACAAATAAAATGAAGAATTACTTAACTATCTATTAAGTAAATCATTAGTTTTTACCACCACTGGTGTATCGTCTTAATTATTTAATGATTATAGTACGACTCTTGCAAAATGCATTCGTTAAAATGATTTAAACGTGAAATACTGCGAATTGGTGCAATCATGACACAAAACATGAGGAGTCAGTTTCATACCTTCATTACGAGTAGAATCACTTGATGCTTCTGCGTTGGCGGACATGACTATATCTCAGAAGCATCAACTTGGTGGCTAGATCAAGATTAATAAAACCTTGCCTCACAACTACTGACTTGGCCACCTGTTACTAATTTAGCCAGAAGATTTGTGCTACTGGTGGCCTAGTCAGTATTAAGAATAAATAAAAATGGTTAAAAAGTTAAACCACACAAGACAACAAAGATGCAATCACAAAACACCACACGACACTCAGATGTTCGACTTAACCACAATTCGATTGAACACAATACAATCTACTTCATCCGCACTCCAAAATCACACTTACGACCCAGGAATTAAAACCCACAACGTCTTTCTATAAACTGGCGTGTCAGAGCTAAAGGCTGAAGGAAAATCGCACGTCAAAATAGCATAGGTGTTTGTTGGAAAATGAGAATCATGCTAGTGCAGTGAAAATCAACTAAGTTTGTATACGTTGACGCGGATGTGTGAAATGCTGCAGTGGTTTGGAGAAGGCTGGGTAAACTAGCTACAGTATTCCAACAATCTTTTGGGTGATAAATGACGTTTACAGGGACGCGCTAGCTCTACGTAACTTAATGCAACGAAACTGTCGTCAATACTGACATTTCATTCCTCATTGGTCAGCAAGAATTAGTTCCACCTGTCACCGCACGCCAATAGATCGTTGGAAAGCTGGCTAAACGGCTAATAAGGCAGTACAAAAATTATAATTAAACGTAAAAGTCACAAGATGATGACAGGCGGAGTAGAGTAGTGACAAAAAAGTGGCGAGAAGATGTAAAAAAAAGCGTAGCTAAGCCAGGCCCCAGATAAGTCTTCGGAACCCCGAAAAACGACAGTGATAACATGCCCGCAATGTGCGAGGATCTTCAAAAAGAAGATTGGCTACAAAAGCCACTTGCGAGCCCACGAGCGAGGCATCAGAAAATTTGGAGCGGTCGCTCAATCGGTTGTCCCCCTTTCTACTAAACTGAAGAACTAACACACACTAAAAGCACAGTAGGAAAAGTATTAACAAAAAGGTGGAGAGGTTTATGCCCATTAGTGGTCGGAAGGAAACAAGTTGCCAATCATATTTGGTCCAACCGGTTTTATTCCTCGTCCTCTATCTATCTACTGTTATCTATGTCTGATAGTGAACGGAATACTGAATGTCAAATCAGAAAAGGTTTTGGATTTTCCGGATTTTCTATGGTAGGTATTGTATTCTACGATTTGAAATTTGGTCGGTTAAATGAAATGTCACTCACAAAACCACTACAGAGGTTTTTGTTTTATTATTTGTATGATTCAGTTTTTTTACCCAGCTCTAAAAAGTG
This sequence comes from Argyresthia albistria, assembly GCA_963457715.1. Lineage (NCBI taxonomy): Eukaryota > Metazoa > Arthropoda > Insecta > Lepidoptera > Argyresthiidae > Argyresthia > Argyresthia albistria. The sequence goes on along the minus strand of OY735262.1, from coordinate 1,384,964 downwards.
ACTGAAAACGCTCGTTTTAAAAGTACTTGCACCTACACAAAACTGCTACTATTGGTGGAATTTGAATTAATCTTACTCAATTTTTTCATTCAAATTGAAACTACTGACTGGTACTCAGTATTTGAGTTTATTTATTTGTTTACTTTACTGGTGTAAGTTAAATATACTTTCATGTAAGCAGTTGTCATTTTAAACCCAGAATTTATATATACAAAAGAGAAATACAACACCTCAGAATATTTGATATAAAAAAAAGAAACAAAGTCTAAAAATATCCAGATAGGTACCCACACAATGCACGTGCATCGAATATTGATAGAAGAATGTAATTCATTTTCTTTTTTAAAAAATACATAATAAGCAATTTCGGTCATTAATATAAAAATTGCTACGTAATATGAGAAGCATTTCCTTCCATTGTGTGTTTCCAATTATATACACCCTTTTTATGGCGGTAAATGAAAAGGCGTGACAAAACAAAAGTTTATGTTCGAAACATAAACAAATATGGTGTTAAATGAGGCGAACGTAAAAGTCAATAGCAAAATATGTCGTAAAATTTACAGTCTACTTTATTGTCTGGGTATATAATCTTGTATTTTGGGTTGCTCTCACTTTCTTATAAATAAACAGTTTATCATACAGGGTCGGCTTATTCAAATGTGCTGAATTAAAAAAATATCATTCAGAATTGACGAAATAGTTTACTAGAACTATGATATACTCTTGTTGTAAAATGAGAGGCGAGTAGGAAGAGAGTCGCGTCAAAATACACCAATAATGTACCCAGGTCTAACGTTTTTGGCTGGTAATAAAAAGATAAAGCTCGGTTCAGAATATCCTCTTTTTTAAATACAAAATCCAGGTTTAACAATGTTCGAAACAAATTAAACAAAACCATGTTTTCATTCGGCGTTCGTTCAGTCCAATTAGGGCGATATTTCAACCAGCTACGTTGTACGCGTGCCTTCAGTGTTAGATTAAACTCCCACGTCGACCTTATAGGAAATTAATCTTTTATTTTTAGAACCGATAGTTTATGTGAACGGCCGTATACGTTAGGGTCACAGAACAAAGATTGCAGAAGTTAAACTCCATGCAATGCGCTTTCAGAGAGCACAATAAACTGTTTTTTGTGACCTTTGACCTCGAATAATTTACGACGCGCACAAGACATTTTACGAGGCTTAAGAAGTTACTATTATAACACCCAGCGTTTGCTGCATATTAACTCTAATTCCGAGGTTAATCGCCAATTTGACTGGACTAAAGATGACGCAGACATTTGTGTACGGACACGAAACAGGCCCCCAATTCTACAAACGGATAGCTTGGCAGTGTCTATTTCGGCGGCCGATCGTAGAATCGGGCACATCATGATGTGCCGTCATGTGCCCCGCCATTTCATGATATGCCCAAACGTTAAATATTATGAAACGATAAAATCTCTTAAAGCAAACACTGCGGTAGCTTAGGTGAAGACTAAAGGGGGCGAGCGCAGCGAAGCCCCCGAATAGTCTTCGTGTTCGTTTGACATGTATAACTCATTTATTTATTTATTTATCAAAGCCTACAGCACAATTCAAAATAATATAAGCAGAGAGCTTAGACTAGACATAGGCCAATTAAAGGCTTCTATTTTGTAGGTCAAACATATTATGGTAGTGAACTTAAACAATCGAAATAAAAAAAAAGGTAGTAGCTGTTCCTACGCCCTACGATTTCATTACAATGAGCCTTGGGATCGGGTATAAAAATTATCTACATAAGGTGACAGTTGAACCTGCCTATGCCCTGCGGTAGTGCCTTTGAGCAACTACGTAGTAACTATTTATTAATCTGTGCTTTGAGTATGTAGTGTTTAGGGGGTTCAGTAAGAATTGGGGGCCAGCAATGTAACATCCGGGCATACCTGTTTCATTTATTTTTTACTTGAAATAAAAATATTTATTTATTTTTCCAGATTGTCAGAGGGTTGATACAAAAATGTTTTAACCCTTTTCACGTTTCTAACCGTTTAAAGACCACTTTGATTGCGGGTTCCGTCCGACCATTGTTGTCATCGAGAAAATGAGCTTTTGAAAACCCCATATATTTATGATAAAAGATTTCAATAAATATTTTTGAATCCAACCGTCAAAAAATTAACGCAATGAAAAATCTGTCAAAAACTCTATAGGAATAAATAAATTATACCTATTATAGTGTCATTATGTGTGGGTATGGAAAGAATGAAGTTAAATCAGATGAGTTTTACTTCTGTAGAGAAATACTATGTCGTACGTAATTCTAGGGTCGTGCTAAGTCGTGTTACAGTGCAATATCTAGCAGCAATGTAGTGTGAAGGAAAGTTTTTATGTCTTTGTGTGTAGTAGGGTGAGGTCATGTTTTACGGGGTATTTAGAAACATAAATTTTGTGAGGGCGTTTGGTCTAAAGTATACAATACTAATTTAAAATATTTGAACTCGGTTATCGGAGAAACTTTAGATCTATTGCAAATGTAAATAAGAAAGTCGGCGATTACTCTTTGTGGTTCTTGACAATAAACTTTCAGGGTTCTATCAACATATTGGTGCAATAAAACGACAAATCAATTTGCACGTGATAGTTTCTGTCGCGATTTTGTTTGCGAAATGATCTGCATAAAGGTATGAAACTTTGGGCATATTTAATTTAATTCTTAGGATTCCATACCCGAAGGGTGCCAAACGGGACCCTATTACTGAGACTTCGCTGTCCGTCCGTCCGTCCGTCCGTCTGTCTGTCTGTATGTCACTAGGCTGTACCTCATGAACCGTGGTAGCTAGACAGTTGAAATTTTCACAGATGATGTATTTCTGTTGCCGCTATAACAACAAATACTAAAAAACAAAAGATATTTAATATTAAGGGTGCTCCCATACAACAAACGTGTTTTTTTTTTTTGCGGTTTTTTATAGGTAATAGTACGGAACCTTTCGTGCGCGAGTCCGACTGGCACTTGGCCAGTTTTTATTTTCTTTATTGCACACAAACAGTTACAAAAGACAATATAAAACATAAAAAACGTGTACAAAGGCGAGCTTATCTGTAATAAGAGATATTTTCATTTTATGGCCCATCAGTTCGTATATTCGTATATATTTATTGCACATATCAGAAAAAAAACACAAACAATACAGAAAAGGCAAAAACGTATTCTACTAAAACGTATTAGTTGAATTAAAAATGGACGCCATTTGTAAAAGGTAGCCCGGTATCTCCGCATTTCAAGTCTTTTACATACATAGATGTACCTCATAACTAAAATTGGCCTGTTCACAAGATAGCCATAATTACAAAAGGGCATCATTTCGTTATTTGCATTGTCAGAAGGAAATAGAGAGTATTACAAGATTTGGCAGTGATATTTCTACCAAAAAAATATGCTCGCTAAAAGATTTACTAATGTTTGGCGGCCCATGTAGTATTGCGAACAGAGACCCTGCCTCACAAAGCGAGAGAACAAAAAAAAAAACAGTTTTTGGGTGATGATTTGTGTGTGACATCGATGTTTTCACGACTCAGGATATCCAGATAGGCCGGAAGCAAATCCTGTGTATAAATGTTTACAGAGCTTATTACATTACGCTGTCGGCAGGGCACGATTTGTATAGACGTCTCACTCATGATAGAACGACTAGAAAGAGACAGTGAGTCAGACAGGGCCCTGCCGACAGCGTTGTCTAATAGGCCCATACGTCTGTGTTTATTGAAACCATGCTATTACCAAACCTTTTAATTTTCTCTCTTGAGATGATTCATCGCACATTTTCACGAAACTAGAAAACTTTGCGTGATACAGGCAGCTACAGTTTAGGCAAACTAAACGATGGCATAGAACTTAGTCTAAAACTGAGGAATAGTGTTATGCATTCATCAAACCATTCGACAAGATAACAAGCATAATTCTAAGGTGCAAGTGTAATTGTTTTTGATACTTGTGAGAAAATATATAATTTTAACATTCAATGTGTGATGTAATAGAGAGGGCATTTGAAGAATGTAACAAAGGGTAAATCAATAAAAGCAAATGTTAACAAGTAAGAAAGATTGCCTTATTAATAATTTTAGCCTTTTGCTACTTTTTCCGCATACTTGGCTTGTCGCCATGAACCGTAACCAGGAATGAATGTGTACGTAGCTTGCGAGGCAGCTACTGAAATGAGCCAAATCATTTACGCTGTACCCATTAGAAACTTGTTACTGAATCTGCTCAGTTACAGTTACACCTCGCTAATGAATAACCCGGCTAAATGATAAAATCCATAAATATAGAGTCAAACGATTGATTGTCAAGATCAAGACGAATAACTCCACCTACACTTGCAGTTTTCCTGAATCGTTCTAATTCATTATTGAAATTAAACATTCGTGAATATGACGCTTAACTTACCGACCAGCACCTCTCGGCCAATTCGGCCAATTATTGGCTTTAACCGATTCGTAAACAAGAGATTTCTTGAACCCAGAATGTTGAATACAGCACTGAATTTCACCCTTACTTGGTGCGAAGGTCGTACCGCGATAAATACACGGAAGCACCACAAAGCTGATACGTAGACAGCATAATGTATTCTGTAGTTAGGCTTTTCAAGGAAAGGCTGAATCTTGATTGTTGGCAGTGAATGGCGGGAATTTTACTTGTGCGATGTTTAAACGCTTGGGGTGCATGTGTGCGATATGGGTACAATGTAGCAGTGCATGGTACGGGAAAGTATTAGTGGTCTATACTATTGTGCTTCAATGGTGTTTGCAGAAGTGTAAGTTTAAGTATGTATGTATGTCGCAGATATATGATAGAATCATGGACTTGGCCAAATCGCTAAGGGATTGGATCAAATCCCAGGAAATGATAAAATAATGATAAAATATGATTCTAACATATCATATCTCTGCGACATGGATATACCTATATGTTTCTACGTACGAGTATACGAGTATTATGTATTATTGTCTAATCACAAGCGCAAATGACTATCGGACGCTGTTAAATTATAATTAAGATGTTGATTATAATTGATTACTATAGAATGCTAAACGAAAGTATTTAGAGAAACATTTTAAAATGTTTAACCGATCTGTTTGTAAGGGATATATACAAAAATTAATAAGAAATATGTTTTAAGCGCGAAACTTACAAACGGCTAGACAAATTTGGATAACCTTTTGAAGTTTTGGAAAGGTTCTTCAGAGAAAAAAAAACTAAAAACGTAAGTCATTTCATGGTTTTGGCAAAAGATGGCATTGGATAGCTTTGACAGAACCGATCAGATAATTATACGAGCCTCCAAATTATTCCAATATTCCTCATTTATCGTTTCTGTTATAACTACTTCATTATTCAACTTACCGTCGATTCTTCTTCCTGCTTCTGGAGAAAGTAGCAAAAGTCTCTTGTCAATAGTTCCTTCTGATTCTTTGTTATTTTCTGCTTTGTTCTGCTTCTTTATTGTATCATAATCCATGGAATTTCGACACTTTGGAGTCATATTGTAGACAACGTATTTTGTCAATTGATCGCCTTCCATGCTTGATATTTTTCGAACTACCTACTGATGATGTCTTTAGAAATCCTATACACGTCAACTTTAGGACCTCCCTTTTTATCGAAAAACAATAGAATTGAATTGTGGGTGACGACTGACTTTAAAAGTATTTGTTGCGTTTCAAATCTCATGTTAAATTGCTTACATTTTTTTATTGAAAATGGCACCGAATATTTCGATGTCGCAGTATTCCGACTTTTTTACTTCTTTTTCAGCCTAAAACAAAAGCGTTAGACCAGGTGCTGGCAGGTTCCAACTGTGTGAATCGCTGTAGAATAATTTCGAGTGGGAGCCGCGAACAATGCGACGGTAAATGTTTATGCAAATCTCAATTTACATATCTACGCGAGTGTACAAATCTTAAAATACTCGCGAGGCGGCGGTGTGAGCGATGTTATTTTAATTTTATGCTCAATTGTCGAGAAATGACTGCAATTTCACTGATTTGTTCCTGAATACGTTAGAAGCGCGCTACAGTCAGCGCGGTGGCTCTATCGATAAATATAATATCGATAAATATAATTAAATCTGCAAGCAAAATTTTGACAGTAAATATAGAGCATAAACTAAACGGTATCGATAAGCTCTATACGTGGCAGACTCAGCTGTCATATTATGTAAAATGTCAGCTGAATAAATCACAAAGAACTTGATTATCCGCACATAGAACACAAATAATTAATCTGCTTAGTACTCGTACGTCCGTTCAAAGTGCATGGCCCTCGATTTTCAACCTACCCACATCGAGATAAAGTTCAAAACCTATGAAAAAACACAACAGAAGATCGGCTCATCAGGCATGACTGTTTCAAACAGGACCAAAGTATATTTATTGTTATTTGCAAAGATGTATTTCGGATAAATGAGGTGGCCTAGGCTGATTTATGAAAAACATTTTAAATAGTACCGTATCTAATTGCTACCGTTGCCTGCGGCAATAGTTCCTATCTGAAAACGGTTTGTGTTTTTTTTTTTAAATTAGTTATTTATTGATAAAAAACAGCAGGAGTGCCGCAGGCAACGATTGTTATGTAATTATACCGAATACTTTTCGATACAATGAATAAAGATAGCTTAGGAATCGTTAGAAAAATACTATTTTGTATTAAGTTATCGCTGTTTTAAAGTTGAAAGCGACGTTATTTGCGACTGCTTGCGACACTCGGCTGCTGAAAATAAGGTCTTTTTTGAAATGAAGTAATTTGTAGATGTTTATTTTCTAAGTACTTACCAGAAGTGAGAATACAATTAGGACTTACCTACTGAAAATAACTTCAGTAGCTTAAATGTCAGAGCAAGAACTTCAACACACTTTAAATAATGTTTCGTATTATAACACATAGATTTAAAAAAAAATACATTTATGTGTAGGTACAGAATCATCGTAAAGCTTTCATTAACCATTTGGTCCAAATTCCACCGCATGCATTTCAACTGATCCTTTTTAGGGTTCCGTACCCGAAGGGTGCCAAACGGGACCCTATTACTGAGACTTCGCTGTCTGTCCGTCCGTCCGTCCGTCTGTCTGTCACCAGGCTGTATCTCATGAACCGTGGTAGCTAGACAGTTGAAATTTTCACAGATGATGTATTTCTGTTGCCGCTATAACAATAAATACTAAAAATCTAAATAAATTTAGGGGGGCTCCCATACAACAAACCTGTTTTTTTTGCTCAGTTTTGCTCGATATTGATAATGGTAGCAGGTAGACGCTTAAAATGTTCACAATATATTGAGTATATTATTTACTTAAAAAATAAATAATAAAATAAAATAAAATTAATATTTAGGGGGGGCTCCCATACATTTTTTTTTTTTGCGGTTTTTTATAGATGGTACGGAACCCTTCGTGCGCGAGTCCGACTCGCACTTGGCCGGTTTTTATTTTACTTTTATTTTGAAATACACAGTTTTGCTAAAAGCCAAACGAAAAACTAAACGGTACTGGATACAATTTAACGTTTCGTGAAACGTTCATTCTGTAGTTTAGCTGAATGCTGTTAAATGTTTATGGGAACTATATAAACTTGGCTAAACAACAGTATACGGTTTATAATGAGTACAATTCGGATTATTAGCGCTGTTCTGTCCAGTTGTAAAGGTCTCCAAGTTTGGTAATGACTGCAAGCTTTGTTACATGGCAGCTTTATATTAAATGTCTCTTTCTTAGCAGGTAATCAATTACAGTTTTAGTAGATACTTTGATACGCAGACGCGTTTAGGTCTTAGGGACAACTTTGACCCAAATCAAGTAACTTAAATAAATATGATAATATAAAATCATACCTTTCTCCTTTGTCAGAGTGACAACTTTATTCAGACTCGCCTTTTTCTCAACTTCTTCACTTTTGTTATCCTGCGCTAAATTGAGTTTTATATTTTTCCAACGATTCCCTTGATCTTTATTCATCGTTATTATTGTAATTTTGAAACGTTTCAAAGCCTAGTATCTTAATTTTTACACTTTTTATTTTGTATATTGTTCTGATACGGATATTTCCAGTGACCTAGTATGTGAGCGATCGAAGTGATTATGGCTTTTTGAATCGAAAGTGTTTACTGTATGTTTATTTATAGTAGGTGTGAGCAGTATTGATAGTTTGAATAGTTTTAGGTATAAGCATAAACATTTATACATACATTGGTACATAAGCTCATAGCCTTTTGCAGGAAGAGAGGTAATTAGAGACTTAGGACTTCCACTTATATAGAGGCACACAGATTTTTGGATGACTTTTATCTTTATTTTTTAAGACCCCGATAAGCTCAGTGAATTTAAAAATTAATATCGTTTATTAAATTACATACAAATCTGTAAAGGCCATTTTAATATTCATATATTTTTAATATTTGCCTTTGCCACACGAGTGTGGGACAAGGACATAAGGCGGATTGAATATAATATAATGAAGGTTTCAAAATGTCCCCCTGGCAATATCTCTACAGAAGAATTTTAAACATTCTCATAAATTTTGTAATTTGACCCCATTTACCAAGATTGGGATATCCTCTTATAAAATCGATTCAGCTGTGGAACAAAGTGAATTTATTGTGAAAATGGAAAGTCAAGACCATAGAGTTTAGCGAGCCACAATATGATCACAATAAAAGTTTACCTTACGTACACATACTTAGAACGTTTTCCGTTATGTGAAAAAACGATACATTTACTATGCTTTGTTTTTTAAATTCTGTTTTTAATTAAGTCTCAAGTATATTGATTCACTGATTTGTGCACTCTAACGGTAACATATAAAAAAATATGGTTTGACTTTGACCAGTGAAGCAAGCGAAGTAAGTCTTTTGAATAAAAAAAAAAATTGCTTAGGAACAGGGAGCACTTATCCAGTGGAGAGCGCATAGATACCTTTTCCTTTGAAACACAATTTACCAATTTACGGGCGGCGGGGGACGAGGTAAGAGAGCTGTGATTGGTCAGCCGCTGTGAAACTGTCTGGCGGCCCGTCATCGTACATAGGTTGCGTATGCGAACGTTTGTTGAATACAACAAACGTTTGTCGAGCCGCATTCCCCCGCAGGCGCAGTCAATTGGATATAAATTAAAAAAAAAACATTGTATCGGCTTCTGCCAAGTGATTTAGTTTTAAAATATATTTTATTTTATTTTTTCAAATAATAGTTAGTAACGGTAGATTCAGGTAGTTTGAACTGTTTTATTTTTTTAATGTAGGTATGTTGTGTTCATCTATAATTGGGTCTACACATAGCAAGATGTACTGTTTTTTCTATTTGTGTGTATTGTGTAAGATCTGTTGGTAAACCATAATAAATAAATAAAATAAATAAATAAATAATATATTATAGTCTCTGCTTAGAAACGATTGGGCAATGCCAACGTTTGGCGGCGACATATACATACACCTATGTGAAAGTAGAAATTCTAGATCCTCGTTACTCTATGGTATTGGAGTGGAAAACTACACTTGAATTTCTAAAGAATAGGGATGTGATAAATTGCCGTTTACTTTTATGATTATTATTATGATGCTTTGGGTTGTATTCTTTGATCAAGTACTCAGAGACAATCATATCTAACACATTTATATCAGTTATTGTACTAATGACAAGAATGACATACAGAAAACTTATAATGGATAGACGATGTACAAAGCGAGCTTATCTCTAAGAAGAGATTTCTTCCAGCAAACCACTGGGAAAGGAAAAGGTAGATAGTTGAGCAGGGGAAGTCCTGTATGTATATCTTTATATGATTTTTCTTGTCCCTATGAAATTTCGAATTACTTAGATAAATAGATAGATACTTTACGGTCTAATGAGAGTATTAGTAAACATTTGCCGCACTACACCCTCTCTTCTTGCTTTACTCTAAGGATTCCTTGCGTGAGATTAGAACAAAACCACACCACCCCACCAGAGAAGAGGGAACAGCGAGCTATACGAGTACAGCGCTAATAGCTCTGTACCCTCTTAACCTGTACGATACATGCCATGCATTTGTTGCATCGCAATTTTGAACCTCATACCTTCGTAATAAAATTCAAAACTTATAACGGAAGAATGACGTTCCGGAACGTCATCGGTAATTAAAGGCCTACGCAAACCGGGACGGTATGGCATGTTATTACCAATGGACATTCAAACGTATCGATATAGAAATAAGACATAAATTGCTATGGTTTAAAATAATGCCGAAGCATCCCGCGGGCTGCTTTTGAAGGCATATCAATTTATGTCTTATTTCCATAGTGATACGGTTGAATGTCCATTGGTAAAAACTTAAAATCCCTTGCCATGCTGTCCCTGTGTGCGTAGGCCATTACGCGCTACACAGTATTTTAGAATATCCAAGAAACACAGCCATTTAGTAACAGACAGAATCGATAAAGTACTCCGTCTCATAACTAATAGTGTACATCACTAGCTGTTTCATTCAGACAAATTGGGTACTTTACACCACAAAAGCGCTTTTATTACAAATTGAATGTGGGTTATTCTTTATGGTTTTGGCCACTTGAATAGTGAAGGTCATATTTTTGAACAAATTTCAATATTTTAGTTGACTCGGGGGCTTCTTCAAGAACTTTTTAACACTTCTGTTACACAGATAAATCAAATGTTGTATGTCAAATGACAGAATCTGTCACTTAGAACTTATTTGTAATAGGTTAGTATTACATGTCATGTTGATTGTAATATTAGTTCTAAGTACCTACTAAAGTAAAATAATTATAGGTAATATATTAGAATAATAAAGTCAATGTCATTAAAAATATAAAAATTAATAAATATGCTGTTGCGGAACCTCCTTTCAGCGGCAAGCTGACCGCATCTTGTCATTTTGATTTATATTTCCTTTTTTTGCCTTTATGTTTGAAAATAGCTACTCTGGTCAGTGTCACAAAATATAGCATAACAGTAACATCATCCACAATTTTCTCTTATTTCCTAATCCTAAATACAGTCCACTCACTCTCACTATCGATAGTAATGCAGTTCAAAATATGTCAAGTATATCTGGGGGCGCGGCAGCGCCCCCAAGCCAAGTCGAGCAAAACATACGGGCGCAGCAGTAACATCCTTTACAGGAAGCCATTCAGAGCATATTTGACCTACCTGTTACTCCGTTGTGGATAAAGATAGAAACCTGAATTCCCGGCGGCTAAAAGGGACCATGTCATAAGACATATTCTCAAAATTTCAATAAATTTGAACCAGTAGAGTTGAAGGTACAGCAATTCAAAGTTCCGCAATTTTGACACTCACTGACTCACTGATTCACGATCATGAAAACTCTAAAGGTGACTTCTAGCGAACCCACAAGCTTAAAATTTTGAGCATGGTTAAAGTTTAGCCTGCAAAGCCAAGGAAAACTCAAACATTGCGCAATTATAGCCCCAATTTCATAATATATTAATTATCAATAAGCTCAGTACACGGCTACTTCGATTCATCGCTATTCCCCATTAGATGTCGCTAGGTGTGCATTTCCTGAATCGCGGTATGGTTTGGTTTGAGGTATGATTTATATATATATATAATTCACCGCCCAGACTTGTCACAAATCGTAACATCAAAGCCACAGAGAAGAGCCCATAGAGATAGGGAGTGGGCTTTGAGAAAGTCGGTAGCTAACGCACAAGAAATAGTACCCGAAAAGAAAAAAAGGAAAGTTACTTACAAAAAGAAATGAGATCCCAACAAAACATGCATACGCATATACAAAAACGCCAGTCTCGCAGCCTGCGCAGTTTATTCTACCGTAAAAAGTTGTGAGATCTAATTTTAAACCAAGTCGGATAATTTAACCAGTATCTGTGTATGGTAGAATCTTTCCAACAACTTTATTATCGTATACTGTTAAGTAACTACCTAATTAGTTAACTAATAACATTTATAGTGATCGGATCAATATAAGACATCTTTATTTCTTCAATAATAATTAGAATAACTTGGCAATCGCGCTCAACTGACCACTCTATAGCACCCAGAGCACAAATGAATATTATTACTCAACACAACACATCTCTAAATAAAGATAAACTTAACTAATAAGAAAACAACGAATTATTTCGGAGCGAGAGCAATAGGTACATTACGTTGCACACACGGTCCTATAGTCGACAACTTTTCTACGTGCGATTGCCAAGTCATTCTAATTATTATTGAAGAAATAAAGATGTCTTATATTGATCCGATCACTATAAATGTTATTAGTTAACTAATTAGGTAGTTACTTAACAGTATACGATAATAAAGTTGTTGGAAAGATTCTACCATACACAGATACTGGTTAAATTATCCGACTTGGTTTAAAATTAGATCTCACAACTTTTTACGGTAGAATAAACTGCGCAGGCTGCGAGACTGGCGTTTTTGTATATGCATATGCATGTTTTGTTGGGATGTATCTTATGTCTTATGTGTAATGTCTTATTTTATTTATTTATCTATTTATCCAAACCAAAACCTATTTTCTATTTGTTCGCTTGAACTATCCGCAGAAACCGAATGCGGTTTATGTTTATGTGCGGTATAATCGGAGTTTCTTCAAACAGGCCAACAACTATACTCTTTATCAAAGAATTTCGTTTGATCTTTCACAAAATGTATGCCCATCTTTGAGTTTGAATTTGACTTAGCTGACTATTTACTAGTGTGTAGTACAGACCTGCTAACTTAAACTGAGAAATGGCGGGTGTCGCTAGTGGCTTTCTAGTGTGTAGTACAGACCTGCTAACTTAAACTGAGAAATGGCGGGTGTCGCTAGTGGCTTTCTAGTGTGTAGTACAGATCTGCTAACTTAAACTGAGAAATGGCGGGTGTCGCTAGTGGCTTTCTAGTGTGTAGTACAGACCGGCTAACTTAAACTGAGAAATGGCGGGTGTCGCTAGTGGCTTTCTAGTGTGTAGTACAGACCTGCTAACTTAAACTGAGAAATGGCGGGTGTCTAGCTTTCTAGTGTGTAGTACAGACCTGCTAACTTAAACTGAGAAATGGCGGGTGTCGCTAGTGGCTTTCTAGTGTGTAGTACAGACCTGCTAACTTAAACTGAGAAATGGCGGGTGTCGCTAGTGGCTTTCTAGTGTGTAGTACAGATCTGCTAACTTAAACTGAGAAATGGCGGGTGTCGCTAGTGGCTTTCTAGTGTGTAGTACAGACCGGCTAACTTAAACTGAGAAATGGCGGGTGTCGCTAGTGGCTTTCTAGTGTGTAGTACAGACCTGCTAACTTAAACTGAGAAATGGCGGGTGTCTAGCTTTCTAGTGTGTAGTACAGACCTGCTAACTTAAACTGAGAAATGACGGGTGTCGCTAGTGGCTTTCTAGTGTGTAGTACAGACCTGCTAACTTAAACTGAGAAATGGTGGGTGTCACTAGTGGCTTTTTAGTGTGTAGTACAGACCTGCTAAATTAAACTGAGAAATGGCGGGTGTCGCTAGTGGCTTTCTAGTGTGTAGTACAGACCGGCTAACTTAAACTGAGAAATGGCGGGTGTCGCTAGTGGCTTTCTAGTGTGTAGTACAGACCTGCTAACTTAAACTGAGAAATGGCGGGTGTCTAGCTTTCTAGTGTGTAGTACAGACCTGCTAACTTAAACTGAGAAATGGCGGGTGTCGCTAGTGGCTTTCTAGTTTTGCCATATTTGGGGATTGCATATAATGGCGGGCGTTTCAAAGATGGAGGTCGTAGTTCTGAATTCTCTCATTTCACAGATAACTTGGTAGGTCTGCTGTACCTCTATAGCTTTCCAATGATCTATTGGCACGCGTGAGTAATATTTTTAGAAGGGGGCACCAGTTTTACTCAACTTAACGCAACGGACTTGTCAAAAAGCGTGCGGCGTACGGTGGAGGTTCACCGCAAGCCGACTCCCAATATCGTAATATTACCAATTTGCTCATCAAACGGTGACTTTTAGTCCTTAAATCGTTGGTATCGTTTGATTGTGCGTTGGTTTTTGTAGAAGCCGAACCTACCCTGACCTACCACTACACCCTGATATTTGATGAGTAAACCATTATGTATATAAGCTGCAATACTTTTTACTTTATACTTTATTGCACAGAAAACATTAGAAAAAACATGTACAAAGGCGAGCTTATCTCTAATAAGAGATCTCTTCCAGCAAACCTAGGATGGAGAGGATAATTTAATAAAAGGTAGACCTATATAAGTGTACAACGATAAATATTAAAATAATTGACTACTTACAAATAAATAAATAAATACAGATAATAACAAAAAACACAATATAATACATAAATAGATACTAAGGTATATTAAGGTGCAATATATAATATTCCTTGGTTATTTATCTACCTATTTACATCTTGGTGAAACGCTTTGAGCCGAAACACTAAAGTGACAAAACAGGTTTAGTAAGCTATGAAATATTTACGACTTCTATAAAAGTGGCGTTGATGCATTTTTTCCTATACTCAACGTCGGGTATTGAGCATAAAAACCTTCTTACGTCCTTCGTGTATTTGTAGCAACGTAATGAGTTTTAACTGGTTCACTCTAAGAAGCGCACCGGTCGAACAAACGAACAATGGAGAACAATAGATAAATAAGATGTGTCGACGCAAGGATTAACGTTGATAAGAAACAAAGTGGAGAAAACTTAATTACTTCATAGCAACGTCGACTACCCAGACATCCCTGCCTACTAAAAAAGTAGGCACATTATGCCCCGTATGGGATGTTATATGTTGAGTTTTAGGGTACATGCCGAGCTATAGTTTTTTTAGCACAGCAACTCTTAGTGCCTCCATGTATGCGAATTTTCATTTTTTTATTCCCTAAAGATTTTCGCTAATCAATTTATCTTCGTTACTTACTTGCGATTTAAAAACGTTTTCAAATAACCCCCAATCTTTCCCTTGGCTAATAAAGCCAAGAGGGATTGATATAGCCTGGTCGTGAATCCCTGAATCCATTATGTGTTGCTGGCGTGCCATTTTATTATATATTTTTTTTAAACATACACAAATGCAACACACCCCACACAAACACACACACAATGCACGAAAATTTAAAATAGCATAATCTTAGCATCAGAAACAAATGACAATTGTATAAGATTCTCGCCTTTAAATAAGGTGGCAACCTTAAATTTCAAAATCGTTTCTTGGAACTCAGGGTTAATAATATGAACTTTAGATCTTTCACCCCTCTGATGGCTTTTAAAGTAGGTACCTATACCTACTTGAAATGTCCAATAAAGTTAACTGACTGTTTATCTGGGTCTTGAAAGATCGCAACTCTGTTCAACGGGAGCGATAAACTAATCGATGATTAATTCAAAATAGCGGCACATGATAGGCTTATAGAGGCACGGGATCGGCTGAAATTAGTTAATTGGTCTGTTAGCTAATCTTAAAATTTGAACAACGTCCCGGAAACCGGCCGTAACTCTTTTTATTATAACCCTAAGAGCAGTTACTAAGTACATAACAGTCCATCCAAACTCCGCACGGCCCACGATTTTCACCTACCCACATCTAGATCTTCGGTGGACGTTGGTTGAGCTGTGGTTATTTGTAATTGCTTTTTCCTACAAAACACAGACTAGCAGAAAATATATCATAGAAAAGAACTCCGGAACCATAACTTTACTAAACATACTTCTCTATAGATTTCCTGCTTTAGCTGCAGGTACGCTGAAGCTAACAAATGAAGGAAACACGTGCGTAGACATTGATTGAACTAACACATTCATCCAAGACAAGTCGATTCTGGTAGTCCGATTAGGTAACGTGGACAGTTAATTAATCATCCTGGTCCAGGGTGTTTACATGTTTGTGATTTGTATTTTTTATTTTTGTATATTTTGTATTTTGAAGCTTTCGATTTTATATAAAATACTTTTTTGGGGCAGAAAATGTCACAAACACAAAGCAATCCAAAATTAAACATCAAACGAATTCCAATTGAGGTAAAAAATACAATTTCCTGCCCTTCTTCCCATGAAATTGCATCCGTGAGCGAACACTGATTCAGTGCGGCAACACAACAATGGAATACCAACTAACATCCTTATTTCGCATCGACTAAATAAAGGAAAGCAAAAAGGATACGGCCATTTTATAGTCTCCACATTCTGCTGGACACGTCAGCCGCTTGCAATTCTTGCAATCCCAGAAAAGGCTTGTGTGCTGATGGCAGACCAAATAGATAATTTTTAGGAAATGACAAAACGGTACGTGTTCCACGTGACGTCGTGTGGTGTGTGGCATCAAAAGCAGTCTTTGTTTGCACAAAATTAACTTTGTATAAAATACAACTGCTGGAAATATACAAGTCTGAGATTGTCAAGCCATTTTGTACATAATGGTTCAACTTCAGACTTGTTTCTAGATTTTTTTGATTACCTTGGGCACAACCCAAATAGGAGAAAATCGTCGCCGGGTGCTAAGCAATGGACACCGGTGAAGAAGTAGGCCGAGACGTCGTCGCTGGCGCTGGGGGAATGGCCTGGATAAAAAAACAGGAGGCCTTAGTGGGACATAAATGAGGCAACTTATAAAAACCAACTGCACGACACTTAAAAGTAAAACTTAGAGCTATGCCAAACTATTATCTGATATATGGCTATGCGTCCTCTCATTCTTCTTTGTTTCGTTTCAAAAAGGAAAGAGAGACCGGCATATAGCTACGCCTTACTATCAAATGTCGTGCATTTATCGTAGCTAGTACAAAAACGCCCAATAGGACGGGTGATTTGCGTTGAAGCAGCGAACGCCGATTGAGGAAGTGGCATTTATTTTATTTCATGGCATCCCGGTAAATACAGTCGAAGTAACCATACACATTATTGGTTGTTTACACATTATTTGTGTTGGTCTCATTTTTAGCCTAGGAACGGAAATTGTCTTTCTGGATTCAGTAACTGAATCCAGATTCGGATGTTCAAACTCACCGAAATTCAGTTTTTTCAGATCCAGATCATGTGACATGGGGCGACCCACGATAGAAACATTTTTTTTAAGTCTTTTGCGTCAGTCGCTATAGAGCAGATCCATATCATTCATTTGCTCAGAAGGGCACATGAGATGACAGTCTTCATCAGAAGTATCAAGAATTTTCAACTGAATGCATAACATTACACGTTATTGTCACAGCAACATTCATTTCCCAGCGCCAAAGACAAAATGAGTGCACAGTAGAAAATTGAACATAAAGCACGGGGTACACTAGGAGCGCGCTCAAGTACTGTGACGCGAAACTTTCTACACCCCTTGTATAACGAAGGATTCTAGAATTATTGTTATGTTGGTGCTGGATGTGGTATTTGTATTAATAAGGACTCTCTATAGTGTGTCTAATATAACAGACAACTTGACAGATGTCATTCTTAGCCTGATATCGAGGAGATATTGCTCATAAATTCCATTCAATTCAAAATATTTATTTCACACACACCCACTCACACACACAAAACATCGTCGTAAAATATCATTATAATTATGGTTTGTTAATGCGAAGGTGCACATCCACCCAGTGCTTCAACATAGGGCTGTCCACCTTCCCAGCCAGAGTGCTGAGGATAGTGTTGGAGCTGCCGAAAAATCGATTAATCAAAGGAATCGAAACACTCTGTAAACATTTGTGAATCGGGAATAATATTACAAGATTTGCAAAGAGACATTAAAATAGACAATATAGTTGAAAATGAACTAAGTAATTATATCTTCTGCGTGCCGTAATAGCCCATCACGGCCCATAGAAATACTCTATCCATGCTTAGAAGAAACTTGACAACTAACCTAAAACTTCATAAAATCCACTTTTTAAACACTAGGGATGTTATCAAAACAATCGGAAAGAACTAACAGAAGAGTTGTCATCGTCATCACTTTCCGATTGTTTTGGTAACATCCCTAGTGTTTAAAAAGTGGATTTTATGAAGTTTTAGGTTAGTTGTCAAGTTTCTTCTAAGGATGGATAGAGTATATCTATGGGCCGTGATGGGCGATTACAGGCACAAACGCTGAGCACAAACGGGACGGAAGTACCTATATCTGCACGATGACATTTTACAATACAACGTGTAAATGAATTAACGCAAAATGAGAAACTACTTCAGATCAGCTGATCCACTCAGGCCAAAATGTACTGGGAAGTGAATAATTATCAAGTTGCTCTGATAAAATCGGTTTCATAATGAAAGTTGCTCAGAATGATGTCCATAACAAAGTAGTTTCTCATTTTGCGTTAATTCATTTACACGATGTATAGCATCACATCTTGGCTTCCTTTCCTCATCATGGCAGCTTCGGAGTTATGGAGGTTTCCTCACGATGTTTTCATGAGTGATTCCAACTTTCAATTCACAGGATCGGGGGTCATACAAACCGTATATAATCGTAGCTATAATCATAAGGAGTTGCGTGGCCTCGGTGACAAGCATGAAAAAGTAGCCTGCCCTTTGTCTACTAACCCCCAGTTTCTGAATGAGCAATCAAATGTGACGAAACATTAATCCAAGATTAATTTGAAATAACGGCCAGTGATTGGTTGAAATAAGTTTGACAAGAGTTTAACACATTTAAAAGTAAGACACAGCTAATATTCCTTTCGGAAACCGGGTGTTTGTTTGGGGGTTACAGGCACATATACATAGACATAAAAACATACACATTTACATACATACATTGCTTCTGGCCCCATAATAGGATAGAGCTCGTCTAAGCTGAAATGACGCGCCCCACTCCTTGGTTTTGTATTTACTTGTCATACAAAACCAAGGAGTGGGGCGCGTTATTTCAGCTTAGACGAGCTCTACCATGTGTCGTGGGAACCAGAAACAGCGACATCACAAACATGTAAACATCCAAGACCTTCTTTTTTTATCCCCAGCCGGGATCCGAACCCGGGACCTGTCGCATGGTAGGCAGATGCGCAACCGCTGCGCCACAGAGGTCGTCCATTGTTGCCCCACAGTCGTCACAATCATGTTAACATGGGAAAAGTACTGCAATACCATTACATGGGATATCCAGCAGTCACATAATCTTCTCAGCTCAACGACTAAGAGCATATTTTCCGAACACTACGGGACTACGGGAAATATGCGGGGCGCTTTGTTTCCGAATAAATGGTTTGTGAAGTCTTGACATTTTACAGAAAGTTCAATTATTCCGTGTCGCCTCCTACAATTTACGTTTCCAAATTATTTGGGAGAGCTCTTGTGGGAACGCCAAAACGCCGCATTTGCTTGCCGCAGGCTTTTGTATGTACCACATACGGTTACAATTTCTGTGCACCTGGATTTGTGATTGTAATGCCCAATTGGAATTTCGTAATTCGTATTTTTTTTTATTGTACTCACATGACAGTAAAAATAGCTTAACATAGAAAAAAAAAATGTACAAAGGCGAGCTTATCTCAAATAAGAGATTTCTTCCAGCAAACCATGTTGGGTAGGAGACAGAGATGATAGGTAAGGGGAAGAATTGCGCGCGTAATTTATATGTAACGATTATGTTTTGAGTTTTAGAAAATGGCGTTGTAGTTTTCGATGAAATTTGCAATGTAGGGGTTTTTGGGGGTAAAAAATCGATCGAGCTAGGTCTCATAACTGAAAAATCGCGTAATTCCGAGTTTTCATGCTTTTCTCATAACCGTGCAATAGGATTGCCAATTTCACTTTATTACAATGAAAATTGACCTTGAAGACTGGATGGACGGTATCGCAATTGGGGGCCTGAGGATCTCGAATCTACGCTACGCAGATGACACCACCCTATTCGCAAGCAGTGTGCGAGATATGGAAGAACTGCTGCATAAAATGGAAAGCGTCAGCTTGGAGTTTGGCCTTAAAATCAATCGCAGTAAGACGAAGATGATGATTGTGGATCGTGCCAACAACAACCTCCCCGAAGTCACGAAAATTGCGAAATGCGATGTGGTCCAATCATACGTCTATCTGGGAGCGCTGATATCCAATAATGGCGGATGCGTGGACGAAATAAAGCAACGTATGGCGATTACGAGGTCTTCTATGGACAGACTCAAGAAAATATGGAAGAACCGCAACATCACCAAAGCCACAAAGACCCGGCTAGTCAGAGCGCTTGTGTTCCCCATATTCCTTTATGCTGCAGAAACATGGACGCTTCGGGAAAACGAGAAAAAGAGGATAGATGCTCTCGAGATGTGGTGCTGGAGGAAAAATGCTTGGAATATCTTGGACAGAGTTCCGTACCAATGACTCCATTCTCCAAGAACTAGGCACTAAGCAGCGCCTGTCATCTATAGTCTAAGCTCGTATCCTCACTTTCTTTGGACACGTATCTCGACGCGGCCGTATGTCTATACGT